>JAVGWX010000016.1:26282493-26747493 GCA_036924085.1 Ariolimax columbianus | reverse complement strand
ACAGAAATTCAAACTAAACTAACAGAAAATACAAGAATAAGTGCTGATCCAGTCATTCTTATGAGAGCATCACAGAGAACGATTGACACCTACCCAGAAGAATGGATACATGTCTATACTAAAGGGTCTGTTTTAAAGCAACCATTACATCGGGATATTGAATCTACATAGAGTATACAGTAAGAACTTCTGATGAACTGTTTGATGTCTGTGGGCAGATATGTTCAAATTATAAGGCGGAAACAACAGCACTGGAAGTAGTTCTGTACCAGCAAGCAGACGCTGAATGTCGTAGATAAATTCACGTATCCGGGCAGTAAGATGTCGAAATTTGCCAGTCTCGAAGAAGAGGTGGCAAGAAGAATAGCAAGAGCCAGCATAGCCTTTGGTAGAATGTGCTCGATGGTGTGTGAACGTATTGGTATCAGCGTCTAGACCAAACTCAAAATCTACCGCGCCACCATCATTCCAACCGTGCTGTACACCTGTGAAAGCAGGACTGTATGCTATGGACAGGCAAGGAGGTTAAACCGCTTCAACACAGGTTGCCCGAGGCGAATATTTCCTATTCGACGGCAAGATCGTGTCACTGACATCGAAGTTATCTCGAGTTCTGACATGCCCAGCATTCATGCACTGCTAGAAAAAGCCAAACTAGGATGGGCCGGAATGACACGAGAAAAGGCGCCCCCCCCCCCCCCCCCCCCCCCCAACAAAACAAAAAAGTTTTATAGACAGTCTGAGGGACTCACTGAAAAGTCGCCAGATAGATATCACCACCTGGGAATGTCTTGCGCAAAACAGATCTGACTGGAGAAACGCAGTCAAAGCGGATGTAGCTAGCAGCGAAGACTCCCTTGTTGTGAAAACCCATAGCAGAAACGAGACCGGAAATCACGAACAGCGGGAACACCAACACCTTCTACTCAACTCGTCTGCCCGTTTTGCAGCAGATCTGCGCGGCGGCCAGGACATACAAGGAACGTTTCTTCAATAAAATTCCTGACAAGGTCGAAGCTGGTCTTAGATCAGAATGCATCACCGATGTCGCCGACCGACCCAACGGTCTTTAGATTCCTTAGCAAACGTATTATATCCAAACTCTTCGCCATTTCGTCAAAGTTATAGATTAGTCCTGATGAATCTGCCTGGAGTGTAATGGTACCAATTGAAATAAAAACATCACAATTTCTTTTCTGCCGAGAATCGATAGCAGTGTAATACAGACATACCCTTAGATGTTAAGTTAGCGATGGACGTATGTATCCCATATATATGTTCTCTCAGAGGTCATCTCATTGATGGACCCACGAATGGTAAGACAATATTGAAATGTGTGATTTGCTAGTTCATCGATTAAAGTGTAAACCCTCCAAAATAATGTCACCGTAATCCATTGCCAGCGTCCCCGTTACATGTAGCTTACTTTAGACCATGGTTTACTGACTATCAATCGTATAATAATATATCAGACACGAATTATGTTAATACTTACAGAACAATCTGCACTGTTTCCGTTTTGATCTAGTTGTCCCTTTCATGAGCCAGACAGACTGTC
Organism: Ariolimax columbianus; assembly: GCA_036924085.1. Taxonomy (NCBI): domain Eukaryota; kingdom Metazoa; phylum Mollusca; class Gastropoda; order Stylommatophora; family Arionidae; genus Ariolimax; species Ariolimax columbianus. The sequence continues at coordinate 26,745,935 of JAVGWX010000016.1, read as the reverse complement.
TTCTTTAACTTTATCGTGATCACGCCCTCGTTTATTGGAAATAGCAAATGATTACTCCCAAAGAATACGACCGTTCTAACGTAGGACAACAAATAGCTTCTGTTGGAAGCGTTACATTTTAGCTTCATAAACAGATTAGAGAAGGGAAAATGTTGTCAACCTTCAACAAGCATGTTTTGCGCCACTGCACAGACATCAATTCTAATAGAAGGAGCGCTTTTTTTTCGACGTTTTCAAAAACACGTTTACTAACCATTCGGGCGTAGCAGAAATGCATATATTCATTTTGGCATGTTTGTGTGTTGTTTTGCTATAAGTTTGCAATTCTGGATTCTTCTGGCGAATGCACTCTCCGTAGTCTTGTAGGTTATGTAATCACGTTTTGACAAGTGTATGGAAATGTGTGTGTGTGTGTGTATGTGTGTGTATGTGTGTGTGTGTGTGTGTGTGTCTGTAATGTGTTGTGTGTGATTTCCATTTTTGCAGTTTTACAGTACAGTGGTTTTGCCATTTCTTTCTGTACGTCAAGAAGTGGTAATACCGATATGACCATTAAAACGGAACGCCGGTGATTTTAAATCTGGTAGCCTGAGTTTGAGAACGAACGACAAATAAGGAGATGAAATCCGGTATTTTGGGATTGGAAACCACACTTGACCTCGATTTACAACACGACATCATGCCCCGCCCTATATATTCATCATTGACGTGACGTCACATAGCGACCACCATGGCGGGACGTTTCTGAACAAAGAAGGTTGAGAAATCAACGTTTTTAATTTGTCTTGATTGATTACTGGATAGTTTTCGTCTTCTTAGCCGTCCGTACTAACATTTCCGCATCAAGCCCTGAAAAGGGCTTTGCAAGTATCAGGATGTTGTCATGAGAACTGAATGCGTCCTGTCGTAGTATACAGCTAGACTGTAATATTTGCTCCTTTTGGTCAAACAAATCCGATTTCAGCGAGCATTTTTGGGATACCGGGCTAGCCTTCCCTCCTCGATCCCTTGTCATTAGCCATTCTGCTCTGTTGCAGCCTATTATTAATGCTCACCGCGTGGAGGTGTAGAAGGGTCTTGGCAGCTCTCATTCGTTGGCCTTGACGCTAGCAGTCAGCTGTGGTGTGTGGGATAGTTGGATGCGTGTTATTACCAGTTGCTATGTACTTCATTATCTAGAGGCAAGCCGAAATAATGCGTATTATCATTGTTTTTCTTCTACATTTTATTGTGTGGATTTGACGGTTTCCTACTGTAACGCTAACTACCTTGTCTGCGACACTTCGCTTTCTTATAGAGTGTGACCTGTCATACTCTAGGTGTAGTAACGTTTTTACTTCACAGTTTCTTATGCCATTTGCTATGCACATAAAAGATTGAGCACTGGTCATCGTACATCCTCAACGTTTTAGATCTCACACTCAGATGCCTTGCGAAATATCCACATTTTCGAAAGGCTTCGGGTATAAACCATGAGGAAAAATCTGCATCCCGCACTATCTTCAGTCGTCTCGATACTGTCTTGCCACTGGCCAAAGCTAGCATAGGACAAGAGAGTGAGGTTGACATATTGCTCAAACCTTCCTCACTTAAATGCAAATCACTCTTTCACCCATTTCAGCGGACAGAGCAAAGAAAAAGATTTAGCAAACATCTAAACAAAGAAAGTAGTCGTCATCACACGTGATACACGAACATCACAATTTAACCAATCTTCTGTCAATGTACTTCTTTCATCCAATACGAAATGATTGGCCAGAAGTGAAACACAAACGGTATTCAGTTTTCTCGTTTATGCTCTATTCATTTTGAAGAACATTTTCAGCGTGTATATTGTAATCTTGTTTACTTATTGTTTAAATTTATCAATGTCCTCATGTTCATTTATCTTCTTCATTTTCTTCTTCTTCATTTTTTTGTTCTTGGTAATGTTCTTCTTCTTCTTCTTCTTCACCGTCCTCTTATTCTTGTAATTATCAGTGTCTCTTTGTTATTATTGTTGTTGTTCTTCTTCTTCTACTACTACAGAATATGTGTATTCCGGTTGTTCGCGAAGTTGGTGGTTTACATTTGTCTCAACATAGCTCCAGAGATAATCGGTTAAGTATTCGTTCTTCGAAAATCAACTTATGCAATAATAACATATTTGTAACTGAGTTTACCTTAGCATACATATTTTTAAATATAGTGGTCTGCTTGAAGCAGCTAGTTAAATTGAATGACATAATTGAATATCGTGGTATAGTGAGAGGTAGCAACTGTCCGTACTGTAGTGGAGCCCTAGAAATTATCGAAAACTGTTGAATGGTAAATATCAACGACAATTGATATTTTGGCGTTTCTAGATCAAATATAGACTGTGTTAGTATACCCTATTGGCTGGAAAGTGTAACGCAGTGGTAAGAGCATAGTAATGGCCAAGACCAAACGAAAGTACTTCGGACCTTGTTCATGAATTAAAAGATGGATTATAATTACAGGTTTCAGGACAAGAACAAAAAGTAATTCCCCGAGACGGTGACTTGAGGAGATAAAAAGAAACACTCCAAAAGTTCAAAATGTCGGCATAAAAAGTTTCCCAACTGGCGCAGTCTACTCATGATGGTTGTCCATCACAAGTGATGAAGACCATTCTCTTTGTTCAGCCGCGTGGACATTCTTTTCTCTTGCTGTGTCCGCTGAAATGGGTGACTTGAGCGGTGATTTAGATTAAAGTGAGAAAGAAACTGCGCCTTTTGTCAACCTCACTCTCTAGTCCTGAGCTACGTTTTGCCAGTTGCAATATATTTATCGAGACGGCTGGAGATAGCATAGGGTGCAGATTCTTCTTCAGGGTTTACTACCGAAACCTTTCCCGGAAACATGTATCCGACAGGGCATCGCAGTGGGGGGGGGGGGGGGGGAAATGGCATCTAACGTTGTTTGTCGTACCTTTTTGATAACCACAACAGGTCGTAGGGACATCACTCAGCGTGTGAGTGAGTTGGGCATCTCTTCCCGGATGTGTTCAGTTCATTATATCAGTATCTAAATTTAACACAAGCCAATTTCATGAAGTTCATCCATGTGAACTAATCCGTGAAATACGACACAGGTTTAAGCGTAGTGCCATTCAGCCGGTGTCCAGACCAGGATTACTGGACGGAATAAATCACAAAAAATGAACGAATTAACAAGTCCAAACAGAAAACAACACCACGTTTCCGTGAACACAAGTGTAAGTCGTCGACTAATGTGAATTCCAGCAAATCCGTGGTATGGCGGCATCTATAATCAACCAAAACAGTAGAGAAATGTAGACCCGCAGCCGGTTATGGCGCCATCTTTGTTGCGTACTCATAACTCCTCTCCACCACACCGAAAGCAAGAGCAGTAGGACAGAAGAAGAAGAAGTTGCTTACATCACATATTTCTTCTTCATCTTCGTCCTCTTCTTCTTTTTCATACGCCGTCAGACGTCGAATTGAATTTGATCAAAGAAAGCAGCGGAGATCCTGAGGCTGTCGACCCTGCCATAGAGCTTGTCTAGTGTTTCCACTTGTGATGGCCACATGTGCTTTCTCTGGTCTTCGTATGTCGAGCAATTTTGCAGCAGATGTTCAGAGGTCATTTTCTTTGTACCACAGGTGCATTCGTCAGGAGCACATATCTTCAGTTTATTGAATAGATGGTAACTCAATCTTTTGTGATCTGTGTGGAGTCTGAAGACCACCACCTGCTCTCTTGTGTGCCTCAGTCTATTGTGGCCTGTGTGGAGTCTGAAGACCACCACCTCCTCTCTTCTGTACCTCAGTCTGTTGCTCTCTTATATTTAACTGGTAATAAGCATAATTTCTCTCTCTTTCTTTCTCTCTCTCTTTCTCTCTCTTCTTTATTAGTCCTGGTTCTGTGCACTCTTCAACATTCATGCGTCCATTATTCTCCTTCTCACCTTCAAGCATTGCAGTGGCAAAGCGATAGTTCTAACCCTTCACTGTAAAGAAATCTATTCAGTTGTAAATTGTTACCTTGCCTACTGTCAGCGATGTAAATGCAGCGAGTAAGGGAACTTGACTAGCTCATCTGATAAAAAGGTTAAGCCTATTACACTGGATCCCCTAACACTTCATCCTTGATGGTAGTGAATGTTCACTGGATTACCTTTATGTTTTCTCGACATCATTATTTCTTGACATGTAATTTAATCCCTGCACCAATTAACATTTATAAGTATACGTCACCCCCTCCTCTCTCTCTCCCTCTCCCTCTCTCTACTTTAGTCTTCTAATTTTTCTATGTTTCAACAGTTAGCCCATAATACAAGCTAATTCATGAAAAACAAGAATTGATGGAGTCATATAGGACATTCCATGTTCGCCGTCCACTGCTAGTTAGGGGACAACATCAAGGCACAGACGAGCAAAGCTCAAGAACAACAGCACGGCCTGACAAACCACCAACCGTAACGACTAGCGACTCAACAAACACCAATTGGTTATATTTGGAATGTCTGTCGAAGAGACGATTGTAGGATAAGCTTGGTCGACTCGCTTTGTATATTCAAATCAAAATAAAGAAACATTGCAGTCGGGGATGCAGTGGTAGAGACTTCATCGTAAGACTTCTCATCTTTTGAGAGGCGAGGTGAACAGTTCCCTTGCCCAATGTCTTATCTTACATGTCTAAGAGCTTGATATAGTCCCAACAAAGTCACTGCCGTCTAGGATGAGGTACTACATATTTCATTGCTAGAGATATCAGCGTTTCTGAGAACTACTTCCTTTCCATTTGGTCAGGCCATTTCTAGCAGTAAATCGGATTCAAATTTACAACTGAACTGACAGATTCGAACATGTCGCGACTGGCGAGTGAACCCTATTCCTTCTCGTCAACAATACATCTTCTGGGGTCTTAAAATGTTGTAATTATGTTTCCTTGTATCTTGTTATATGCCTCTATCTCCTATTCATCTTATTGAACAAATATTCCATTTTGACATTTAGTTCAAAGATCGTATTAATTATTTTCTAGTACGTTTTTGATGATAGTTGTAGATAAAAGAAGATCAAAGCGATGTCTGCAGTAGATATGTGTATGACATATCCTTACGTAATCTACATACATTGTGTAAAAGTTGGAAAAATCAATGTCGATTTTTGATATTGAAATTCGAACTATTATTTAGGCGCACATGTTTAAAAACAAAGTATGCTAAGATTTCTATTTAAAAAATTTTAAAGGGTTGCAACCACATAAATTAAAACAAAATTAAAGATAACAAGAGTTATCTTACCCTGAATGTTGAAAAAAGTCGCAAGAGAGAACCTGCATTGGGCGTCTCCCCTCAGTCTAGGGGTAATTTAATAGCGCCTAGAAAGAGTGATCTATGACCCTGCAGCAGATTCACATGGCTGTACATGTTGCGAGTATGCACGTAGGATGTTAGGTTTTAATTTTCCACCCGACCAAATTTCTCTTGCTCGTGGTCGCCTTATTTACAAGACGTATGGGGAGGAACCAGCACTGACCCCAATCTACCTGTGTAAGGTAGCATCCTTACACTGAGCTGGACCTTGAACCTACACGGAGGTGTCGTAGTCACGAAACGGGCTATACGAGTGGCTGAAAAACACAAACACTAGCTTGGTCCTGCAGTTACTAATAGTAAGGTTACAGTTAACTTATAAGCCGATCATTGAGAACATAGTCTCTGTTGTGGTTCATCTCTGTTGACATATTGTTTTCAAAATAAATTTTACAATATACATAAAATGCAACTAATTGTAATAAATGACCTCAAAGACGGGGTTGTCTCATAAATTGAATGATATAATTATATAAAATTATAAGTAAACATTGGCTTTGATGAAATATATTTTGTTGTGATATTAGCATTAGTTAACTCCATTCCTAGTAATGAATACATGACCCTTGTGACGAATTAAATAATCGACACGTGAACACTGCTCACTTCTAGGCCTTGTAGCTATTACTGGCTATTGGGATATTCCGTGCTCAGTGGTGTTTTCTGTTTAAACATACTATGCTAAATAATAAAGGCTTGTGTGTTATTTCATGGATTATTCGAGTGTGGGATTATAACGAGATGTAAGCAAACCTATTTTTTCATACATTTTTGCAAACAAATCGTCTATAGACTGTTAATCTCATTACATCATCTTCAAACATCGCGCTGACTTTTTTCAAGTACATAATACACAATAGCATATGTATAATACCACTAATCATATTGAATCTTTCATGTCTGATGCTGGCTGAATAAATGTGGTCATAATATTCATAGTGAGACATTTGACACACGTACACATGAGACTAAATCTTGTCTCATTATACTTTTCTTATTTGTTTATTTCTATGTCTCACTACTTGAAGCTGTCACGTCACGTTCCTGAATGTAAATAAACACCTGTCAATGTACACATTCTTACAGTTCAGGTATTGACAAAATAGACACTACTGTATAGTTGTACACACACGGTTTATTCAAGCAATGACATTATTAATTTACACCAGATGCAATGTTTGGTTGTGATACAGACCTAAGTATATTAACCATATACATAAGTACACACTAATATATTTGTGTGTGTATGTGTGTGTGTGACTGTGAAATGCCATCCCCCACTGACTGAGCTCGAACCCTTTACAATACACCTTACGACCAGCTGCTACTGGCTGTTAGAATGAAAGGTCTGTTTAAACAACAAATATTATATGTTAGAAGAAATGCAACAGTGAATAAATCGTTGTTTATGTAAACACAAGACGGAGTCGATATTTGAAATGCGGTGAATATATGTGTATCTGTGTGTGTGTGTGCGTGTGTGTGTAGGGAACCATAAAAACACAAAAATGATGGCGCCAAACATTAACTAGAACTGTGTTGTGACTTCACTACTCCCATCGCATGGGTAGCAACGAATCATAACACAACAGAAGTAGCGAAAGGGATATCTACAGCATGAGTGGATAACGGATATTTTTATAATAATAATAATATTAGTTGTCCATGAAACGGAAAAATGGCTACATCATCAGACTGTTGCTGCGAGATGTATTCTCAGGTGACTGTAAAGACCAATCTTGGAACGACACACCCTGGCACATTCAGGGCACACATGTCGCCAGCGGGCTGTGGAATCGTTGTCAGTATTGTTTTGTTTCCGGCAGCACGCTTTCGCTGAGTCTACGCGATGTCTATAGTCTCTGCAATACTAGCTCGCCAGGTGGTACGGTCTTGTGCAAGCATCCACTAGGGGGTGACATTAATATTGGAGCATTTCAGAGACACTTTCAGAGAGTCTCTGTAGCGTATCCTTCTAGTGAGCGTCTTCCTGTTGTGAGCTCACCTTATAACATGCGTCCATCGTAGCTGAGACAATTCCAGAAATGTACGGATGCTCAACATGTAAGTACTTCTAAGAGTTTCAGAGTTTGGAACTTTGTTCTGCAACCTGATCCTGAGCAACCTACGCAGGTATTTCAAGTGAAATCTATTGAGCTGTCTGGCATGTCTGATATACACTGTCCATGTCTCATATGAATTTATATGAACGAGTATTTTAGACCTTAGTGTGTCCAGAGCTGTTTGGATCTGATGTGCTTGTTTTCTGGTAGGTCACAATAATGAAAGAGCTGACATAGGGACTTGGAAATGATTCATATTGGAAGTGTATGGCATTGACAAGGATGTGGAGACAAGATCAAAAAAGGGGGGAAGGGTCATATCTAGACTACAGGCCAGGCAGAGCAAAGTAATTTCATGCCACCATCAACTGCATTATGAAAATCTAGATTGAGAAAAAAATAAAAATAAACAAGTAATAAATCGGTATGGTGAGATGCCGCACTAAGACACAAGCACAAACGAAAACTACGTTACAACCTAACGGCCTTCATCAGGGACAACGAACAACATCAATAATGAACTAGTGAATCATGAAAGAAGAGAAGAATACATCAATGGGGATGTCAACATATAAGGAGAAAATAGAGCAATTCACGTACAAATCGTCATATCACTCCCTCTCCTGGACAGGATTTCAAGTATTATAACAATTGAATCGGTAAATTTGTGATGGAAAAAAATATTGAAGTTTGTAATGAAACAATGATCAAATGCGGATTGGCGCATTTGAGAAGCAGTGGGAGTTTATTCAACCATCGGGCTACAAAAACCATTAGTAATCAAACTCTTTACTGTTGAGAGAGAGTATTCATCTTCAGGTTTGCCTTAAGTGAAGTGCTGTCGAATCTGTATATCATAACATAAATAATTCATTTGGAAATTATAATGGCATGTAAGATAAAATATACCATACGTGAACGAGTGATAATGGAGACGAGAACAGGTTTATCATATTGGGAGGTACGTGATACAAGAACGTAATACAAGTACATCAGTCTTGGGTTTAGCTTATATGTGATACGGAAGATATGGGTTTTATATGATACGCTACCATGGGTGATACATGACAATTATTGGTACAAAATATGGATAATACATATTTACACATGATACAGCGTGATGGATAATATATGTTTATTGATGGCACAAAATAATCAGCGACAATCGTTTACATTTGATACAGAGTAGTGAATGATACATGTTTACACATGAAAGATAATTATTTATTGTTTATCAATGATTTGCACTTAATATAGCATGGTGGATTATATTGGTTTACAGAAGATACAAAATTATAAGTTTATATCTCCGCTACAAGCGTTCAGACACCAACTTCAAAATTTGTAATGATCAACATCAGGTTATCAGTATCTCCATAGAGCTTATCCGGGGATAGAACTGGTGATGGTCATATGGGCTTTCTCTGTTTCTTATATTCTGAGATCTTGTACAGGAGATATTCACGTGTCTTTATATAAGTAACAGAGTTATACTAAGCGATAGTTACTGTTCTTAGCTGGTTACATGATAGGTCAATATGGTTCACTTTAGGGGTACTCGGGTAAAACCATTGTTATGACACCGCCACTGCAAATGTTTGGATTCACGTTTCCCGTAAAGAGGTCAACTGTAGTTGACTATAGACTGTAGTACTATACTTCATTTGGAGAAAACGACGAGAGATAGAAGAACATATAGTTTTATATAATAGAAGCATACAGTCCTTGCTCATGAAGGCACAATATCGAGACTGTGATCGAGTCATCAGTGGCTCAGAAATAAACTTCTCAACAAATGGAAAATAAGCACACAAAAAAGATTCAACGTGGGGTGGTTGGGGGCGGGTGGGGGTGTGGGAGGGGGAAGCGTGTGGGATTGGGGGGGGGGGGGGAATTAGCAGTCGTACGTGTTCTACAAACATGTTGGATCCCCGAGAGGAGTAGAGAATTTAACAAATCATTTTGAACGTTCGACACGAACATATTGTTGCATGGGGAAATGATATGTTGTAATTTGAGAGCAAATGTTGTTCAAGTACTATTGACACAGCAAGAGGAGCAAAATGACTCTTATAAACTATAATGAGAGATATACTGTGCAGTAACGACGGAGATCTATGAACCGTCAATTTTATGAGGAAAATAGATGTGAATATCTGAGTGCAAACACAAAGAAGAAGATTTAATGGAACTGTTGATTTTTCTTTTGATGTATGTTAATTTCCACCTCTTAATGCCTTTTTACTGCTCGAACCTTGTACGGGAATGGGCAAGCTGTCATTCCAAAGCGAGCTGCTAGCGAGGGAAGCGGCCCCGAGTCAGCAGGCAGGAACTTGAACCTTTGGACCATTGAAGACAGAAAAAGAAACATTTCCACTTTAGCCATTGACTCTCCAGGACACACTCTTTTCCCCAAAGAAAATGGGACAAACTCCTGGGGAATCTTGACCCTACAGTTTTCATCGAGGAATCGTTCAGGTTTGAATACATCTGTGTCCTCTCCCCAGATCTTCTTGTCAAATAAGATGGAATCCAAAGAGGCCATTATTTGTGTGCCTTTAGGAATTGTGTATCCGGCAATGGTTAGATTGTTCGATAACATTCGTGGCAAATTCAGATGGAGGATGCTTGCAATTCTCTGGACCTCCATAATGTAAGCATTAAAGTATGGCAGCTGATGCTTGTCTGACATGTTGGGTATTCTCTCTGTCCCCACCTCTCTCTCGATCTCTTGATAAACCTTCTCCTGTATCTCAGGGTAGTGAAGAAAGTAAAGTACGCACCAGTTGATTGTCGTGCTGGTGGTCTCTGTACCTCCAGCATACAAATCGAATATGACCTTCATTAAGTTATCCTCACTCATGGTTGTAGTTTCGCCAGTTTTCAGCTTTTTGTTCATTTCATAAACATATCTGGCAATGAAACTATCTAAATTATTCTCATCAAATTCATCATAACCTTTCTGTTTGATGTAAGGTTTGACGAAGTTTGTCATAAAATCTGTCGCTCGTGCGTGTATTCTCTTTGCCCCAAAAAGATCTCCAGGAAGATATGGCCAGAATTTGAAGTAATTGGCTAGGTTACTTCCGTCAGCTTCGAAAACAATTTCTTTCATACACAAATATGTGTCCAGGAATGTTTCATTGTCGTGACTAAAACGATTTCCAACTATGATGGAACAGATGATCTTCGCAACACTGCAGGCTATTATGTTTTCTAGATTGGTCGGTACCCCATTGAGATTCGCTAAGACTTCGTTGTTGGTGGCGATTACCTCAGTAACCTTTTCAACCAGGAGGTTGTTTCCCATTCCTAGAGCTCGTAGGATGTTGACTGTGACTGCTCTCTGTTCCTTCCACATGGCTCCCGATGAGAAGCCCACGCCCAAGCCGGGTTGACCCGTTACCTTCATTTGGAAAGAAAAACAATATTTAGAAAAAGTATGTCGAATAGGTAAGTCATATTTGACTACTCCACAAGAGGAGTTGAGTGACAGTATGACTTTCTCCAACATCGATGAGTGATACATTGCAGGGTTATATGAACCAACCTCTGAAACAAAAAAAACAAAAAAAAACAAACAAAACACATGCTAATAACAAATAACTATGTTTCAGTACATAATTTGAAATGACAAAATAATATTTTGGAAATTTACTAACTTAGTCGTTCATCTTCGACCGTGAAGTGTAGAGGTTTACCAGAGGGAATGCCATACTGTTCTATCCACCGTGTTTTTCCTGACCTCTTTTCAATTTACCCCTCGCTCTCTTAGGGACTGTCGAAAGTTGTCTTCCCAACGTACCATGGGACGTTTTGGGGATCTGCGTCCTTGTCCTTTTATTTCTCATGACCGTCTTGGTATCCGATTTTCTTCCATTCTATAGACATGACCGAACCACTGTAGTTGGGACTGCTCAACTCGTTTCTGCAGGGGCTCTACTTCGAGATTGCTACGTTTTGTTTGGTTACGAATCTTGTCTCTTTTCGTCACGTAAACCGCCTTTCTTATGACTCATTTTTGAAGTTTGTAATTACCTTTCTTTGACTGTAATAATTTTCCATGACTCACATCCATATGTCAGGACAGGCATATAAGTCGAGAGGTAAACATACATTTTTGTTTTCCTGCTTATTTGTATTTTGCTGAAGAATCATCTGCTTATTGCATGAACAAGTCTACCAGCTGCTGCCCTTCGTGCAGTTAACTCATCTCCATGTTCTTTAGGGTCCTTTAGAATAGTTTCTGGTTTTCTCCAGCATTATTTTCCAGTTTCTCTCCAAATTCCTCCCAAATTTCTGTTTGGCCTTGACCACAGTCTTCTTTGATTCTGTTCTTTAATTTACAAATTCTTTATATTTCTTTGTTTGTTCTTCTGTATTCCTAGTCCCTAGGTATTGCTTCCATGAGGTTATCTCGTTTTTTTCTTGTCACTTCTTCTGTCTTCTGTACTCTTTCTCCTCCACACATCCCAGGTTTGACCGTATTTCTCAACTGCAGCCTTTTTGAAGATGTCTTTGAATTTTACCCAGAGCATTTCCATATCTTTTTCAGATTCCTATATCCTTCCTATTTCTGTTATTATGAGCCCTTGTTATCTCTTATTAGCACCTCGTTCTCTTAGTTTGCAAGCCTTAATTGTATTTTCTCCTAGTGTGTTATTATATTTCTTGCTTGTGGATGGGAGTTTCCTGGTTGTATGTTTTTTTCGATTTCTCTCTTTATTTTAATTAGATAATGGTCGCTTCCTATCTCTGGTCCTCTAAACACTCAAGAATCCTTCACATGCTTGAAATCATATTTCCTCACTATTGCAAAATGATCTATGGATATTTCATTTCTTGCATGCTCGTATCTTGTTTAGGCATAGATACGCTTGTGTGGAAACCTTGTGTAGTAATAACAAGGTTTATTATTATTTCCTTTTCTTATTTCTCGCCTGTTCGCCGCCGTTAAGATCAGTCCGGTTTTCTCTATTTTTTGACTTGTGACTGATCATTTGTTAAGATTAACAGCAGATAAGTCTATTGTGTCTCTGCATGGTGGAGGGGCTGTCCCATTACATCATCCATGCCTGCCGACCCGTTTTTTGTATACAGCTGCTTATTTGTTCGCAGCTACCCTTCAAATTAGGAGTCCTTTCATCAATCCTCAACCCTGCTGACGCGTGTAGTAGGAGGTAGGTTCCTACTTCAAGATTTTGGAAACTTTGGATCTTTTTTTTAGAACAAAGACGCAAAATAAGCACGCACTGCTAAGTGATAAAAAAAGGCAATGATACGTAATGGTAGACATATTAGTCAATCAAAGATACATAACTAGCAAATGCAAGATGGATACACTCTACAAACAGTGACGGGAGGACAAGAATTATACTAAAAGTTACAAAATGCAATATACAATATTCAAAAGAACAACAACTCTTCGATCTAAATAATAACAATCAAAAATACTTTAACACCACGCAGACGTAGACTAAATGCAGACTTTGTGTAAGCATTTTGTGCACACTTGTTCAGTGAGATTTGTTCTTTCTTGTAAGCTAGGACATCATTTGAGCATCACGTTTGACATCATCCTCAATTATTTGTTATTATCCTTGTTTATACATATGTTTCTGACAATGTTTGTCTCTTGTATTTCTGAATATCGTCTGATTAGAATATAGTGTAAAATATGCATCTGTGTAAGTTCGTCACTGATGGTTTGGCAGTTTTGATACCCACTTTGTTGGTCAGACTGCTGTACCACAGGCGCACATTGTGGACGATAGGTAAGATCTTCTTTAATATGTTACACCTAACCATCACACAGCGACGTGACTCCCATTACAGCTAGCTAGTCATCAATGAACACAACAGACGAACGAATCTGCCTTAGCATGATTTCTCTTATTTACATGAATGTCAAATTAATGTGCATCTTTTTCCACTTTGGTATCGGTTAATCCCCTTGATTGTGAGTTAACCTCTTATCAGTCTCTATTGCGAGAGGAGAGCCTGGTAAGTTGAGTGGCGTAATGCATTGTAAAACGATACACAAGCTTATCTCGACCCTCGGTTTGATTCATGAAAACACAGTACAGCGTAGTTTTGGAAAACATGAGAAACGCCAACAAAAAGAAATTCTATTCATTAGTTAACAAAAAATCAGGACCTTCGTTTGACTAAATACTCTAGAGATTTTTTCCCTATACATATGCCTAGATTTGAAAACGTGAGACACAGTTAGTGTGATTTTCTGTTTTTACCTCTATGGTTGACAACTCATTTGGAGCCGCCTCTGATTTGTCTCATGTTTAAGAATAACACACATTTTTGTCAATAAATGGATCGAAAATATAAAATCAGTAGTTTCAATTACTTTAAATTTAGCACACCGAGTTGCGGTTTATATAATAAAGCGTTTTTAATGGCGCTATCGTATATATAACACTCACCGCGTCAAAGAAAACGTATGGTCTGTCGCTGCAGATCTCGGCGTTCGTCACAAGAGCTTCTTTGATCAGATCATAACCATTCAGGACGATCACCAGGCGCTGACCGAGATACAGGCTGTAGGTAGAGGAAAACGATAAAGAAGATAATTATGACGACGAAGATATTTTACGATTTTAAGAAACCCATTTTAAAACCCATAAATTAAAAACACAGTTATAATATGTCTCCAAGGTTCCTAGTTTACTCTTTCATGAAATGGGAAAAGGGGATTTGCTTCTTATGTCTCATTGGATCTGTCTGTTACAACGCGTTACTGGTTGTTGCTTTTAAATTTCATAATATCTGCATAAAAACAAAGATATTATCAACTATATTAACAACGAGTATTATTTATAAATAGATTCCGATAAGTTCGAAATTAAACAATAGAGAAACCCCTTTTTTCAAATCAAAACTGATAATCAATTTAAAAAGATCAAGTGACAATAATCGAAATTCAAACTGGCTACTGAAGACTTAAATACAATAATTTCAAGTTATTAAATTTCAAAATTTGTTTATTGGAGAGGTGCCGCATTCAGTCGAGTGCTAGCTGTGTCGCCTATGCTGTTATCCTTCCATGTTTCCTCAGTGTCTCACTGACACCAACTATCCATCTATTTCTTGGTCTACCTCTTGCTGTGCAACTGATAAATTTGGTTTCATTCTTGTCAGTTATTCGATCTATATTTTATTCTCTACTTTTTATGTATTTGATGCATTGTGTTGCACCCACCTTCTGACTGATTTCTTCTTTTCGCACTTTGTCCAGCCTTGTGACCTAAACAGCCTTTATCAAACTCTTCATTTCGCAAAGATTTTTTGCATGTGTTACGATGCTGAAAGAAGGACGTGATTTGACGAGAAATCATTCGAGACCAGGTCTAGCGTACATTGTTGCGTTAACTCGCGTCCTTCTTTAAACATCGCTGTCCAGTTCTTCACTATTGACTTTAACACACTTTTGTCATCACAAACTGCCTACATTCTGCGATGAATGTCAACTGGTCGACATCTTTCAGCGGTTAGAAGCCGAATCACCGCTCGTTCATCAACTCTGAACGGATTCCGTATCACACTACCCATGTTTTCAACGGTCCTCTTATGAAACTATGAACTGAAGGGAATTACAATTTTGCAAAATTGACTGTTAGTATGTGTTGTTGACACCATAAATGACGTCATCATGACCATCGTTTGTATGTTAACGTGTTGCAGATAATCAGGTTTCATATGATCATCCCAGGTATATATATATATTTTTTTTTTAAGTGATGTCACATTCAAATAGTAAATTACCTGTCAACTCTCCATCTGTATTTGTAAGCGTACGATTGCTACAAATATCCCCACCACTCATATAATGTTACAATAAAATGTTACCACCTTTATACGTATGTTATTTTCAAATCTTATCACCTTTATAAGTACGTTTTTTTCAACTCTTACAAACTTTACACGTCTGTTATTTTCAACTCTTACAACCATTATACGTATGTTATTTTCAAATCTTATCACCTTTATACGTATGCTATTTTCAACTCTTACGAACTTTATACGTATGTTATATTTAAATCTTACCACCGTTATATGTATGTTATTTTCAAATCTTACCGTGTTTATACATATGTTACTTACAATTCTTCCAATGTTTAGATATGTTGTTATTTGCAAATCACTCTATCTTTAAATATTATGTACATTTAAATGGTCCACTTTATACGTATCTCACCTCCAAATTTCACCACCTTTAGAAAATATACTACTTGTAAATCTCCTCACCTGTATAATGTCAGTTACCTGTAAATCTCTCCACATTTCTTTCTCCATTGCTTAAACTGTGGTCTTGGGTTCTTGTCCATGTACAGAAGATGCCCGAGGATAGGCAGGGGCAGTCGTGGGCGAGGCGGCAGGTTGGGATCGTGACGTAGATACCACAAAATGGCCACCAGAAAGACCAAAGATACCAACAGCAAAGTTAGAATTTCCATTTTTATCTCCTGCAAAAAGATTAATATCGCATTACGATTGGTCTGTCATCCTTAGAGTGACGTCTGTTGTTTGTTTGTTAGTAACTATTTTTGAAACAATAGTCTGCCTTCCTCTTTCGATCTGATGCTGGGTAGACGGAGTGAGGGACGGAACAACCGTCTGTCCGTCAGTCGGTCCCTGCGGCCGTCCTATTGAGGCTTTTTAAACATCCATCCATCGCCGACCGGTGTGTGTGGTTCGTCCGTCTCCAACATATATCTGGTTGATCCTGCCAGTAGTCATATGCTTGTCTCAAAGATTAAGTCATGCATGTCTAAGTTCACACTGTCTCACGGTGAAACCGCGAATGGCTCATTAAATCAGTCGAGGTTCCTTAGATGACACGATCCAACTTGGATAACTGTGGCAATTCTAGAGCTAATACATGCTTACCAAGCTCCGACCCTCGCGGAAAGAGCGCTTTTATTAGTTCAAAACCAATCGTCGTTTCCCCTCGCGGGGTTGCGGCGTCCCCACTGGTGACTCTGGATAACTTTGTGCTGATCGCATGGCCGCATGTGCCGACGGCGCATCTTTCAAATGTCTGCCCTATCAAATGTCGATGGTACGTGACATGCCTTCCATGTTTGTAACGGGTAACGGGGAATCAGGGTTCGATTCCAGAGAGGGTGCATGACAAACGGCTACCACATTCAAGGAAGGCAGCAGGCGCGCAACTTACCCACTCCCGGCACGGGGAGGTAGTGACGAAAAATAACAATACAGGACTCTTTCGATGCCCCATAATTAGAATGAGTACACTTTAAACCCTTGAACTAGGATCTATTGGAGGGCAAGTCTGGTGCCAGCAGCCGCGGTAATTCCAACGCCAATAGCATATATTAAAGTTGTTGCAGTTAAAAAGCTCGAAGTTGGATTTCAGGCGCAGGCAGGCGGTCCGGCTCGCGCCGGTTCAATGCCCGTTGTTTCCTGCCCTACCGTCTGCCGGATCTCTCCCGCGGGTGCCTATCGCTGAGCGTCCCAGGTGGCCGGTGCGTTTACTTTGAAATAATTAGAGTGTTCAAAGCAGGCCTCGGCTGCCTGAATAATGGTGCATAGAATAATGGAATAGAACATCGGTTCTATTTTGTTGGTTTTCGGAACTGGAGGTAATGATTAACAGGGACAAACGGGGGCATTCGTATTGCGGCGTTAGAGGTGAAATTCTTGGATCGCCGCAAGACGAGCTACTGCGAAAGCATTTCTCAAGAATGTTTTCATTAATCAAGAACGAAAGTCAGAGGCACGAAGATACCGTCGTAGTTCTGACCATAAACGATGCCGACTAGCGATCCGCAGGAGTTGCTTCGATGAATATGCGGGCAGCTTCCGGGAAACCAAAGTGTTTGGGTTCCGGGAGAAGTATGGTTACAAAGATGAAATCTAAAGGAATTGACGGAAGGGCACCACCAGGACTGGAGCCAGCGGCTTAATTTGACTCAACACGCCAACACTGAAATGATTGACAGGCCGAGAGCACGTTCGTTGGGTCTAATAGAGAACGTGTGCTGGAATTAGACCCACGGAAGACAGGTCAGTTTTACCTTCTTAATGAAAGAGCGTTGCTACGGTAATCCTGTTTAACCCTAGAGGAATCGCAGGTTCTGGACACTTGGCCATTGACTGACTAAAAAGCTATCTATTGATTCGTTGGGTCTCACACTGCAACATCCAAGGCAACGAGGAGGCAGACAGACTGGCAAAAGAAGGTGCAAGACTACCACTAACAGATACTAGTATGACGTACGAAGAGTCAAAACGGCTTATCAAAGCCAGATACATGACCAAATGGGAAACCGAACATACTGGTTACACCAAAAACGATGCCTATTACCAGTTGAACAGAAGAGAGCAGGTCGTTGTCTTCAGACTTCGCACTGGCCACAATAGACTGAGGTACCACCTATTCAACAAATTGAAGATTGGTGGTACCGACGAATGCCCGTGCGGTACTGGTAAAATGACCGCTGAACATCTGCTGCAGAAATGCCCGACATACGAGGATCAGAGAGAGCAGATGTGGCCATCACCAGTGGAACTGCAAGACAAGCTCTATGGCAGTAGCGACAGCCTCAGGATGACCGCCGCTTTTTTCGAAAAAATAATGGTTACTGTCTGACTGCGTACGAAGAAGAAGAAGAAGAAGAAGAAGAAGATTCGTTGGGTCTAATAATGAACGGGTGTTGGTATTAGACCCTTGGAAGACAGGTCAGTTGTACCCTACTAATGACCGGGCGTTGCTACGGAAAATCCTGCTCAATTCGATAGGAATCGCAGGTCGCAGACATTTGGTCCACGTGCTTGTCTGATAAGCCAATGGTGCGAGGCTACAATCTGAGGGATTATGGCCGAACGCCTCTAAGCCGGAATCCCGCCTTAAATCTCAGCACCACTGCGATGGGAGGATACGATACGGTTGAAGCTCGCGTCTCAGTGCGACCCGGTCGAGCCGCAGAAAGAGGTGTCTGCTGCCCGACGATCAAAGCAGGCGGGACGCCCCTCGATATTCACCCCAAACGGCGATGAGGCGTGAAACCACTAGTAGAAACCTTAGCTCTCGGTCGGAGTGTCATAAGGAGTAGAGCAGCTACCTCAATGCGAACTGTTGAGACTCAACCCTTGATCACGAGATATGTCCGCACACCAGGCGAACAACATCTCCGTGCCATGGCCAGGCTTGTCCCCTGGTTAAACGTACTACTGCCTCGCTCTCTACCTCTGTCTGCTATCAGTCATCCCAATGGACGCAGAAGAGATGTAGGCCAGCGGACATTGCACCTCCGCCCTATTGTGACAAACTCCCAGGTGGCGGGGAATGATAGGCGTACCATCACTGCAGAGAAGCCGAGAAAATGAAGGGAACAAAGAGAAACCCCACTCACATGCATATGCTACGTTTCTGGCAGGACGTGACGATCCTGGGACACAGACACACTGGACTGCCTCTCTTCCGGGATAGTACAAACTAGTACATAGTCCATCATATCATATCATCGCCACACCATATAGACACGAGTGGGGAAGACTCGATAGTCCTGCAAGACAAATTCCATAAGAGAGACAACTCTGATAAAAACAACTGCTGCCTTGTTGATAGGATGGGGACAGCCAAAGGCCAAGGAGGGCATCCCTACAGAAACGCCTGTTGAAATCGGATGTACTGGGCCACAGGCTTAACAAAGTAACACAGTGCAACGTATATCTCTGTAACCAGCGTACGAAGAAGAAGGAGAAGAAGAATAACATGCTCGATAATTTGTTCACTTAGTCCACATGTGTACAGTGGTTAAGCTTTAGATTATATATAAATAGTAGCCTCATTTCAATCATGTCTGACTATGGGTAAATTCGACTTTGAAGTAGCAAATCTTTACTGAGTTTTTGGTTTTCCTTTTCTCTTTTGGTGTTGCCTCTTTACTTCCCTTTGATGCATGATCTTATTTTTCCCCAGGCTAAATTAGCTCTTTAGGCTATATCTCCACTTTGATCGGTCTGGAGCGATGTCTTCCCTAGATGTCAGATCCATATCCAGATCCTTAATGTCCCGCTTACATTCGTCTTTGAACAGCAGCTATGATCAATCAGCTGTTCTTTACCACACGCAAGCTGTCCATAGAGAATATATTTGGGGGGGGGGGGGGCGACCGTCTTCCATGTGACGAACATGACCAAGTCGATGCAGTCTTCATTGGCGAAAGATGGTGTGCAGACTTGGAAGACCGGTGCCAGAATGCACTTCCGTATTTGCCACCTGGTCTCTCCATGAGCTGCCAAGGATGGATCTCACGCGCCGTTGGTGAAAGGTGTTGAGCCTATGCTCTTGTTTGGCATATGTTGTCCACGTTTCGCTGCCATATAGAAGCGTACTGTTGACACATGCATTGTAGACCATGGCATTGGTTTTGCCTGTAAGATTGGGGTTTTCCCAAACACATGTTGTGAGACGAGAAAATTTGGTAGCAGCTCTGCCAATGCGACTGCACAATTTCGAGTCTAGGGATAGCGTATCATTGATGAGGGATCCCAGATAGGGGAACTGGTCCACATTTGCAAGTTCATATTTATCGATAATGATGATTGGGGTGGTATCTATGTCTTGTCCCAGTACATTAGTTTTACTCAGGTTTATTGTGATGCCGAGATCTTTACACGCCTAGAAGAAGCGATCTAACAATCTCTGGAGTTCATGCACACTGTGAGTGACAATTGCAGCGTCTTCAGCAAATAACAAGTCCCTGACAGTAACTTCCCTTTTCTTGGTCTTAGCTTTGAGTCTCGCAAGATTCAACAGACGACCATCTGATCTAGTGTGAAGGCAAATCCCTTTTGTTGCATTACGAAATGCGTGCTTTAGTAGCAGCGCAAAGAAGATTCCAAATAGTTTTGGGGCCAGGACATAGCCGTTTTTAAAACCTCATTGAAAATTACATGCAGGTGATGTTTTACTGTCGAATTGGACTGTTCCTTCATATCATCATGTAAACACGCTTTAAGCTGCAGCAGTTTGTTAGGATACCCTATTTTTGAGAGGATTTTGAAGGGTCTAGCACTGCTAACGTGATCGAATGCTATTGTCAAGTTGATTAAAGCGTCATAAAAATGCTTTTTCTACTGGCGTGACATTTCTTGTAGCTGTCGTAGAGAGATGATCATGCCAACCGTGATCTTCCAAATCAGAATACACATTGGGATTCTGGGTACACGAGCTCAATCAATTTGTCTAGCGCAGTACGATCACTCTGGCAAAGGGTGCCAACAACACTGGGCAGTGAGATGCCTCTGTATTTATTACATTCATTTCTATCACCTTTATATTTGTGAAATGTAACATTTTTTGAATCTCTCATATCTTTAGGTATTATAGTCTGTTTCTAACTTTGACATATCAACAAGTTAAGCAATTACAAGAGTGCATTTTGCAATGCTTGATTAGACCAGGTGCCATCCCATCGCTGCCCGCTGCTTTGCCAGGAGTCTAGTTGTCAATGATTGTATTTAGATCTTCTAAAGATGGTGCGCCGTCCAGCTCCTCCATTTTAGGATATCATCGAACAGCATCATGAGCTTTGAGAGTGCCATACTTTCGCATGAGTAGAGCTCAGAGTAATGCTCTATCCATCGCTTCATCTGCTTTACTTTGTCAGTTATTCTCTCGCCACTAATCGATTTGAACGGCGTTGTTTTCCTGTATACGGGACCAATAGCTTTTTTTATGTCATCATACATTTCTCTGACATTGCATGTTTCTCCCGCAGTCTGGATATTTTCACTGAGGTGGAACCAGTACACAGTTGGACCGCGGCGCGCTGTTTGCTGATCCTGGCTTCTGGCGGATTTTAGGAATTGAAGAGTAACTGCATTTGGAAGGCACTTTGCTACGAGTATGGGTGCTATGTCATTTTTGTCATTTCGGGAAAGAGAGAGAGGAGTCGTCCAAGGAAGAGATGGGTATACAACATCACTGCAGGGTCAAACCTTCGTCTGGTGACGCACGACTGGCGTCAGCGGACAGAGAGAGATGGCGTGGGTTTGTGGTAGTGTCTTAGAGTGTGTCCCAACAACCTGATGGGTTACGAGATGAACTGAACTGAACTTAGATTTGAACCAAAAATTAAATTTTTGCAGTGCTTCTTCCAAAAATAGGTAGAAGAGTGCAATGGATTGTAGATCGAAACTGTTTCCAGCTTTCTGTAACCACAGACCCACTGTCTGTGGATTAGATGCCACCTCAGCTAATATGTGTTTGCACTTTGTGAAACTGAGGAAATGATATATCATTTACACTTGTTTTGTAAAACAAATAAGAAGATGAAGAGGAAAATTAATGACAATGTTGAAGAAAAAGTAAATGGAGGCGGAGAAGAGTAAAAGAAGAAGAGGATTAATTAGCGAGATGAAGAACAACAAAGAAAAATAGAAGCCTAAGGAATAACCAAAAAAAAAAAATGATGTGTGATCTTGTTGAGCGTCTGAGAAAATGTTAAAGGGTGGTGACAATGTTGACAAACTGTTTGTTGATTGCAAGACATTGATCTATCAACTTGTGTTATTGTGGTCTTTGTATCCACTATGCTTTTCATGAAATAAAAAGGAGGCATTACTTTCAGAGCACCCAATTATATACTCATTCATTCAAACTTTGAGAAATATATATATATATGGTTAACAAGAAATAGAAGAAGAACAAATGCTTTGCCAGTGATAGACGGTAGAACAACAATAACTGAAGACTAGGAACAAGCAGAGTATTTCAACCGGTACTTTGCCTCTTAGAACATAGTAGGAGAACGATCTCAGTTGGACAAAGAAAATCTAGACACTTGAAATGTCAAGAGAAATCCCAAACCGCTAGTACCTGCATATTTGAAACTGACTTTAGTCTGCAAGAATTTCAACAATGTCTGAAAAAATTAAAACCTAGAAAGTCTCTTGAGCCAGATATGATCCATAATGAAATTATAACTCACCTGGGTTCAATGAGGAAAGAAGCAGACTTCAAATTAATCAAAATGACTTGGAAAAATGAACATCAGCCCAAGACTGGAAGAATGCACAAGTTATCCCCATTCTGAAATGCAATAAACCTCCAGATAAAACAAAAAGCTACAGACCGATGTCATTAACATCATCCATTGGAAAATTAGCACACAGAAAAAAAAAAAAACCGTAAATACACGCCTTTACTCGTTCCTTGAGATTTCAGACATCCTTTGCCGCGAATATGATGGCTTCAGAAAAGGAAGTTGTGAAGTAGACCAGTTTCCCAGGTTAACACAGAAAATGCATGTAGGGTTCAAATTGATATAGTAGCAATCTTCTTCGACTTGCAAGATGCTTATCATATATGACGAAAAGATCTCTTGATGAAGATGACTGACTTGGGGATAAGCGGAAACGTGTACAACTGGATAATATATTTTCTCATTGACCAACCAATCCCGCCAAATATTAACAACGTAGTCTCCTCTAAAGGAATCTTAGAGGAATGCTTACCACAGGACTCTGCTTTGACCTGCAATTTTTTTCTCATCTACATCAATGACCTGACCAATCACATCAAAGCTGACATATTCATGTATGCTAATGATCTGTCAATATGGCAGATCCATGAAAATGTTCAAAGTGCAGCACAGAGATTAAATGGAGATCTGAGACGACTGCATCAGTATTGCAAAATGTGGAAACTGAGGATAAATTGTTAAAAGACTGTTTGCACTATATTTAACAATAACCTAAAAGTAGCCAAGACAAATATCAGGCTTTGATTCGGCAAACAGAAATTGCCCAATGTGGAAGAGCCAACCTATCGTAATCTTTACAGACTAATTATCTGCACTTCAGCTCTGAAAGACGGTTGTCACTGTAAGCCTTAGCTTACCCAAATATCACTAGATGATAACCAACTTTTCACACTCCATGAAGATAGAAAAATATACAATGGATCCCTAATCACTTAAATACACTTAAATACAAGGCAGATGTGCTGGCTAAGAATGGATCAATTCTGAAACAACAATACACATCACCAACCCTTATAGACAGCCAAACAACTGCTGGGAACAAAAACGACTGGCTGAATAGATGGCCAATGGGAAATACTGGAAGAGAAATCTACAAACAATGGCCATACAAATCCCAAAGACAACATCAACCGCCTGAAAGGGGGAGACCAAAGCACCATTCTACGACTTCGCACACAACACATACAACTTACCAACTTGAACAGAATACAACCAGAAAATACTACAGAGTTTCGGCTGTGCGCAGATCCCTATAAAACTGTTTGAACATCATCTTTTTGAATGTCCGGCGCTTGCCGGTGTTAGGAAAAGGCTTCTTCCTCCAGGCCGGACTAATATTACGCGTTGCATTGGACTAAACAACAGCTGACAATCACTTGCAGATACCACTATTTGGTATTGGGCCAAAGAGCAGGAGCTCATAGGCCGCTGGATCAATAACCAGCCAAGCATATATAAATTACACATACAAACATACATGCATGCATACACACACGTGCGCACGCACCAACGCACGTACTCTTGAAAACACACACACGCACCCACATCCACACCCCCACACACACATACACACACACAGTCACACAGGCAGGCGAGGCAGGCAGGTCAGGTCAGGGCATGGCATGGTAGGGCGCGGAATAGGGCAGGCAGACAATCATGCATACATACATACGTGCATAAGTGCACTCGTGCACTCTGGCACACGTTGGCGGACGCCCAAACGCACTCACGCGAACAGCAAAACGCACGCGCACACACACGTACACACGCACACACACATACACACATAAACACATCCACCCACCCATTCCTACCTACCTACCTACCTACCTACCTACCTACCTGTGTGCATGCATGCATGTATACATACATACATACACACACAAATACATGCATACATACATGCACACACACAAACGCACACATAAACACACATACACACTCACGCACGCATGCAGGCACACATACACACATACATACGGGTGATGTTCGTCCATCACAAGTGATGAAGATCACTCTCTTTGCTCAGCCAAGTAGACAATTTTTAATTTGTTTTTGTGAAATGGAGATATCATAGGATGCAGCTTTTTTTTTCAGTGTTTACTCCTAAACCCTTTCTTGTAAACATGTTTCCCAGCAATGTTTGTTTTTTTGGGGAGGGGGAGGGGGGGGAAGACATCGAACGGTCTGTGTCGTGCCTATTCCATAACCACATGGGGTCGTAGGGACATCACTCATCGTGTGAGTGAGTTTGGCATCTTTCCACAGCAGTTTTCAACCCATTATACTTGTGTCTAAATTTCTCACACGCGAATATGAAGTTCATCCGTGTGAACTAGGTCGTGAAATACGAAAACGGATAATAGATCTAAGCGTAGTGTTATTCATTTAGCCGATGTCCAGATCCCAATAATTGGACAGAAGAAATCACAAAAAATGGGTGCTCTGGCTAACAATTTTATACCAGGATGCTCTGACTAACAATTTTAGACCAGGGTGGTCTGATTAACATTCGTATAAGAATATATCACTCCACGAATTATATTAATACTTACTGAAAATCTGCACTGTTTCCGTATTGATCTTGTTGTCACTTGCTTGAGTGAGACAGACTTCTTCCATTTAGTCGTACACGTTTCCTCTCTTGCAGATTTACTCCAAGGAATAAAACCATCAAATTGTAGGGTGATGTGACACGTTCTAGCGTATGGGCAAGAAATAGATTCTCCTGGAAGCATTACTTTTTTAGCTACATAAAGGCATTTGAGAAGGGGAAATGCTGGCAACTTTCAACAGCCATGTGCGTGCGTGCCCGCGTGCCCGCGTGCGTGCGTGCGTGAGTTCGTGCGTGTGTGTGTGTGTGTATACTTGAAGAAGTGATAAAACCGACATGCCCATTAAACCTGATCGCGAAGTAATTTTAAAGCTGGTTGAGGGAGTTTGAGAACGAACGATGACGGAGAGGAAGAAATCACGTATGTTTGGATTGGAAACCAAACTTCCACTCGATTTACAACCCTGCGCAGCGAGCTACCCTTTATATATTAATCATGGCAGTGACAGCTCAAAGAGACAAAGATGGCGGTGGGTTTTTGTGTGGTACAAGAAAGAAGGTTGAAAATCTACGTTTTGGTTTTGTCTCGAGTGGTGAACTAGATATAATTCGTCTTCTTTTCGTTCGTTCTCAAACTCTGGCTACTAAGCTCTAGAGAGGGCTTTACAAGTATCAGGATGTTGTGAGCAGAACTGAATGCTTTGTGACGAAGTATACAGGTATAGTGTGATATTATCATCCTTTTTGTCCGACAGATCCGATTTCAGCAGGCCTTTTTGGGGTACCGGGTTAGCCATCCCTCTTCGATCCCTTTTGATTAGCCAGTCTGCTCTGTTGCAGATTATTATTCATGATCACGTGGTGGAGGTCTAGAACGATCTTTGCAGCTCTGATTAGCTGGCCCTGACTCTAGTAATCAGCTTTGGGTCGCTGACCGCTGCAGCTCATGCACTAATCAACACTTTGCACCCATATACTGCGTAGAATTCGACCTTTAAATATATATTCTGAACACACTCAACTGGTCTATATAATGTCTGGAAGCGTATTTTTAGCAGTTGATTTGTACTTCGTCATCTAGAGGTACGTCGGATTAATACGTTTGTATCGTCCTGGGACATTTGAAATGAACGAAGCGATTATGAGGATTTGTTGGTTGCCTACTGTAACGCTGATTCTCTTGTCTGCTACACTTTTCCTCTTTATAGAGTGTAACATTTCAAAGTCAAGGTGTCGCAAGTGGATTACGAGCAACAATTTGGTACTTGAAGTTTCTTGCGCCATTTGTTATGAAAATAAGAGATTGAGCCCTGGTCGTTGTACATTCCCAACCTTTTAGATAGTCTGTCAACAAAGCAGCACTTGATCCACATCATCCTCCTACCAACCCTTAGCTACAACATCATCCTCCTACCAACCCTTAGCTACAACATCATCCTCCTACCAACCCTGTGCTACCACATCATCCTCCTACCAACCCTTAGCTACCACATCATCCTCCTACCAACCCTTAGCTACCACATCATCCTCCTACCAACCCTTAGCTACAACATTATCCTCCTACCAACCCTTAGCTACAACATCATCCTCTTACCAACCCTGTGCTACAACATCATCCTCCTACCAACCCTGAGCTACAACATCCTCCTCTTACCAACCCTGTGCTACAACATCATCCTCCTACCAACCCTGTGCTACAACATCATCCTCTTACCAACCCTGAGCTACAACATCATCCTCTTACCAACCCTGAGCTACCACATCCTCCTTCTACCAACCCTGTGCTACAACATCATCCTCCTACCAAACCTGAGCTACCACATCCTCCTCCTACCAACCCTGTGCTACCACATCATCCTCCTACCAACCCTGAGCTACCACATCATCCTCATACCAACCCTGAGCTACCACATCATCCTCCTACCCACCCTGTGCTACCACATCATCCTCCTACCAACCCTGAGCTACCACATCATCCTCCTACCCACCCTGTGCTACCACATCATCCTCCTACCAACCCTGAGCTACCACATCATACTGCTACCCACCCTGTGCTTCCAGATCATCCTCTTACCAACTCTGTGCTACCACATCCTCCTCCTACCAACCCTGTGCTACCAGATCATCCTCTTACCAACCCTGACCTACCACATCATCCTCCTACCAACCCTGAGCTACCACATCATCCTCCTACCAACCCTGTGCTACAACATCATCCTCTTACCAACCCTGAGCTACCACATCATCCTCTTACAAACAACCCTGTGCTACAACATCATCCTCCTACCAACCCTGTGCTACAACATCATCCTCTTACCAACCCTGTGCTACAACATCATCCTCCTACCAACCCTGTGCTACAACATCATCCTCTTACCAACCCTGAGCTACAACATCATCCTCTTACCAACCCTGTGCTACAACATCATCCTCCTACCAACCCTGTGCTACAACATCATCCTCTTACCAACCCTGAGCTACCACATCATCCTCCTACCAACCCTGAGCTACCACATCATCCTCCTACCAACCCTGAGCTACCACATCATCCTCCTACCAACCCTGTGCTACAACATCATCCTCTTACCAACCCTGAGCTACCACATCATCCTCTTACAAACCCTGTGCTACAACATCATCCTCCTACCAACCCTGTGCTACAACATCATCCTCTTACCAACCCTGTGCTACAACATCATCCTCCTACCAACCCTGAGCTACAACATCATCCTCTTACCAACCCTGAGCTACAACATCATCCTCCTACCAACCCTGTGCTACAACATCATCCTCTTACCAACCCTGAGCTACCACATCATCCTCCTACCAACCCTGAGCTACCACATCATCCTCTTACCAACCCTGTGCTACCAGAGCCAAACTTGGGACATGTCCAAGGTCGGAGACAGTAAAACCTTTTATCTAGAAAAGAAGATGTCTGAGATTAGCCGCCACCGCCCCAGAAGAGACAAAATGTTAGGATAGAGAATTTGCAGAACGGCCACTGCCATCTAATGTACCGAACACATGTCCAGATAGAATGTCCACGGGTTTAGTCATCTTATGAGAATATTCCCATGCCACCTTTAAGTGCACTACCGCAGGACGTCTGAGCAAGTGAACGACAGAAGGGATGGTGGATAGACGGCTACAAGATTATTTTCCAGCGACACCGGCTGATATCTTCAGACCTATCCATTCGATATTCCATAATAATAAATCTAATTCTGTTTTGAAGATACAAAAGACTTACATTGAAGATACACACACGCAGAAAACGTACGTCGTCATCTCATCTTCCATGTATAACGGTCTAGAGAAAGACAAACTATTTACATGTTAAGATTCTAAAAGGTAAGTAGGTGAGCTGCCTGCAAGTGACATGTCAGGTGTCCAGCACTACATCAGTGCTCCACAATGTTTACAGTTCGGCAAAATTAGTTGTGATAGTAAACGACATTAATAATTAGTTAGTTAAGTATTTAAAATGGGGTTAGCAATTGTTTAATTAAGGGTGTGAGGATTGTATTTAATTTTGTTATAACGCAGTTTACACTTGGTAGTGAAAAAAAAAAGATGTATAATAGGATATATAAACTTGGCAGAGATGGACAGACAAAGATCTTCAGACTCAGAACAGGACAGTGCAGACTCAAGGCCTTCCTACATATAATGCGTCTCAGATACACCGCCACGTGCGATAGTTGAGCACCCAATCAAACAGTGGAACACATCCGGCAGGTCTGCATTTCTTATACAAATGATATAGAGGCAATAGGGCCAGGTAAAGCGACAATGCTCGAAAAACTGTTTGAAACGGGCGAAAACCTGAGATGCACAGTATTCTTTGTGGACCTCACCAGGCCAGAAGCTTTGCATCAGTTGATCGAAGAAGAAGTAGAAAACGATACTGTTTTATAACGTATTTAGTCAATGTTATTATTTTATTATATTAAATATAAATATTATAACATAACATACGTGTTTTGTATATGAATTGTGGTAACCAAACGGGTTTAGTATATGTGTTGATGTATATCGTGTGTTCAGTTTTTGTATTGTTGCTAAAATGTGTCAAAGATCATCTATGTATCTGTAATATTTATTGTGGAGAAAGTACCACAGGTTTACTCTGGGCAGTAAACGTTCAGAGATTTGTATGCTTGAGAAGTGGGGGGATTTGTAGCAATTTGATTTTCATTTCGAGGTTACACGAATAATGCAAATAATTGATTGCTTTGATTAATTATATTGCATGAATATGAGTTTGAGATTAATTAGTTCTAATGATTGAATAAGCATTATAAATTAGATTATATGATTCATTCAATGTAGTATATAAAATTTCATGAATGAATTATCGAAATAAATTAGATCACATGACTGAATTGGCGAAATAAATTAGGTGACATGATTGGTTGAATGTAATCATTTCTATCAAATGATTGGTTTTATGTAATACATTATATCACTTGGTCATATAATATGAATCACGTGGTTTGACTGATTGAATGAAATTAGATCACATCACTAGATGATTAAACTACTTCGTAAACTCAATAAATCTTTTGCTAAATATCTCTTTGCTTTCCTTCTTTTGTCTTACAGTTGTGAGTCTGTGTATGTAAATGAATTGCATAATAGTTTGCTAACAGTGTCTTACTTTATGTAATTAAAAAGAAAATGATGGAACGAACCCCATTTTTTGCCCTTGACGTCTCAATAAATTGAAGCTAAAAATGCACGAACTCTAGCTTTGCAGCGTCTCCAAAATGTCCTTCGTATACCCATTTGACAGCTTGGTCGACAACTAGATGTAGTCATTCCATAAAAAAACCATACCACATGTATGGTTTGTCAAACTGAACAAGACGGGGTTTAAGCCGGGGCTACACTCTAAATATGTTTATACTGGGCCGGCATTGCTAACTCTTTCTGATAGATTCCAGCTGTCTTGACCTCCTATTTTCCTATTCTTTATTAGACTTGGTAAAATGACCACTGAACATCTGCTACAGAACTGCCCGACATACGAGGATCAGAGAGAGCAGATGTGGCCATTACCAGTGGAACTGCAAGACAAGCTCTATGGCAGTGGCGAGAGCCTCAGGATGACCGCCGCTTTTCTCGAAAAAATTACTGTCTGACTGTGTACGCAGAAGAAGAAGAAGAAGAAGACTTGGCTTTCATTTATCTTGCTATGTCGTATTATATTATTTTTCTTTTAACTAATGTTTTTTCCAGTTAGGTTCAAATCTCGTTCCCTCTCAGTCTATCTCTTTCTCTCTCTCTCTCGCTCTCTCTCTCTCGCGCGCTCTCTCTCTCTCTCTCTATCTCTCTCTCTCTGCAATGTTTAATTTTATGATGTTTGTACTTTGAATGTCTTGGTCTGTAGTCTATATGTGAGGGACTACTTTTAGGATGTATTGTTCTATGGTCTGTATTTGAAATCATGCTGTATGCATACGTGGACTGCAATTAATTTGTTATTGACTGCAGTTTCATGTTATGGTCTGCTGTTTGGATGTGATGGTCCGAGTCTAGATATGATGGTTCGTTGTCTAGATATGTTGGTCCGTAGTCTAGATGTGATGGTCAGTAGTCTAGATGTGATGGTCTTCCGTTTGATTTTGATGATATGCGGTTTGAATATGATGGTCTGCTGTTTGAATATGATGATCTTTTATTTAGATATGATGGTCTGTAGTTTAGATGTGGTAGGCCGTAGTCTAGATTTGATTATCTGCTGTCCAGATGTACCGGTCCGATGTCCATATGTGATGTTCTGCTGTTTGTATGTTATGGATTACCGTCTGTGTTATGGTCCTTACTCTAGAATTGATGGCCTCATTTGTATGCCACTTTCCTAAACAATAAAGTAGAATTACCTTGAGACAAGGAACTAACTGGCTTAATGTATTTCAAATTAAAATTGCTGCAGAGTTCCATATTTGACAGAGCAGGTTGCAGGCTCATCTGGCTTAGTTTACCCTAGCATTAATACCTGGGTATGTCGTCATCAATAATACCGAATAAAAGATAATTGACTTTCAAGATAACTCAATGTCCATTTTGGATTGAGTTATGCTGTATTTGTCAATGGTTATATTTACCACTATTTTAAAAGTTACTAGTATACATCTAACTTTAACTAACATGATGCTAGATTCATTCCTAGCAAATGCGAAATATATATTGCAGGCCATGCAACCATCTTGATATAAAAAGCATATCGTTAGATTATCATGGGGTTCCACAGTGTATGAAGAGAAGAAGGCGTTAGGAAGTTTGAACTTGTGTTTAAATATGTGATACTGCTTGGGATACTGATACTGATCCTGAGTATCTACTGACCTATATGTGTCTTTAAGAGATTAATAGGGATAGGGCTTTTCTATTGAGTTTTAGAGGAATGGTTGTTGTCCAGGTTGGCACACACGACAACAATCTGCATGATGGAGTGAAGATTGTGGCAGGGTTTGCAGCTATTCGGTACCTGCCTGGTCTTCAATAATTCGTTTTCCTTCGTTTTTTCTGACCATTATTTCTTGTTTTGGAAGTAGCGAAAGGGATATCTACAGCATGAGTGGATAACGGATATTTTAAAAATAATAATAACAATAATAATAGTTGCCCTTGAAACGGAAAAATGTCTACAGAATCAGAATTTTGCTGCGAGATGTATTCTCTGATGACTGTAAAGACCAATCTTGGATCGACACCCTGGCACATTCAGGGCACACATGTCGCCAGCGGGCTGTGGAATCGTTGTCAGTATTGTTTTGTTTCCGGCAGGACGCTTTCGCTGAGTCTACGCGATGTCTATAGCCTCTACAATGTGAGCATCATCGGTGATATTAGCTCTCCAGGTGGTACGATGTTGTGCTAGCATCTACTAGGGGGTGACATTAATATTGGAGCATTTTAAAGACACTTTCAAGGAGTCTCTGTAGCGTTTCTACTGCCCTTCTAGTAAGCGTCTTCCTGTTGTGAGATCATCTTATAAAATGTGTCCATCATAGCTGATAAAATTTCAGAAATATGCGGAAGGTCAACATGTTAGTATTACTAAGAATTTCAGATTTTGGAATTTTGTCCAGTAATCTGAAACTAAGCAACCTACGTATATATTTCAAGCGAAATCTATTGAGCTTTCTGACATATACACTGTCCATGCCTCACATGAATTAATATGAACGAGTATATTAGACCTTAGTGTGTCCAGAGCTGTTTGGATCTGATGTTCTGGATTTCCGGTAGAAGAATGAAATGAAAGAACTCACACAAGGACTTGGAAATTATTCATATTGGGACTGTATGGTATTGATAAAGAGTTGGTTTTTTAACAGGGAAGGGAGGGGGGACGTGGGAAGGATGAAAAAAGGGGTAGGAGGAGGGGGAGGCATACCGTAGTAAACACATGCCACTGTGGTATGAAAATCTAGAGTAAGAAATAAACAAAGTGAAACAAGTAATAAATCAGTATGGGCAGATGCCCCACTGAGACACAAGCACAAACCAAACCTACGTTACAACCAAATGGCCTTCATCAGGGACAACGAACAACAACAATAATGAACTAGTGAAGTATAGAAGAAGGGACGAATACATAAATGGGGATGTCAACATATTAGGAGAAAATAGAGTAATTCACAAACAAATCGTCAAATCACTCCTTCACAGGACAGGTGCAGAGTTCCAAGTATTTTGACAAACGAATCGGTAAATTTGTGATATACAGAATGTTGAAGTTTGAAGTGAAACAATGGGCGAATGCTGATTGGAGAATTCGAAGAAGGAGTGGGAGTTTATTCAACCATTGGGCTACAAGAACCATTAGTAACCAAACTCTTTACTGTTGAGAGAGAGAGAGTATTCATCTTCAGGTTTGCCTGGAGGGCAGTGCTGTTGAATCTGTATTTCGCAACATCAATTATTCATATGGAAATTATAATGGCATGTAAGATACAATAATATAATACGTTAACGAATGATAATGGCGAGAACAGCAGGTTTATTATATTTGGAAGTTCGTGATACAAGAACATAATACAAGCACACCAGTCTGGGATTTAGCTTACATGTGATACCGAAGATATGGGTTTTGATATGATACGCTACGATGGTTGATACATGCCGATACATGGTACAAAATATGGATAATACATATTTACCAGCGATGTCGGGGTCGGCTAGTTCTTCTTCTGCGAGGCAAAAGGTGCCTGCCGATAAAGCGAACACACAAGTCAACCTCACCTCCAAGTGGTGCACACTGGGGAACTATGGCCGCGAGGCTGTAGACAAACGAGGCAATGGCTCGCCTGGGGAGATGGGCTCCTCCAGGTCAGACGCAGATGTTGGCCCGCACCGGCTTGGAGATAAGATGGGCTTCTCCAGGTCAGATGCAGATGTTGGCCCGCACCGGCTTGGAGATAAGATGGGCTTCTCCAGGTCAGATGCAGATGTTGGCCCGCACCGGGTTAGAGAGGAGATGAGCTCCGCCAAGAGAAAACCACCCAAGATTCACACATGAGGACACAACCACAATCAAACATACCGGCTCGGTCGCAGCCCGTGTTAACAATGACCGCGCCTGCCGTCCCACACTAGGTCGAAGGCGATAAGTGTGCTACTGGTGAAACCTTCAAACTGAGCAAAGACAAGCTCATAATAGGTACGTGGAATGTTAGAACACTGAACCCATGTGACAAAATTAATGAGCTAACGCACGAGATGGAGAACTACCGGTGGAACATCCTTGGTATATGCGAGGCTCGATAGAAAAGCTTCGGAGAGTTTACCACGAAGGAGGGCCACAAGTTCTACTACAGTGGCAGGGAGGACAAACATTTACACGTAGTGGGGATACTGGTGCATAAAGACACAGTCAGATGCATATTGGGTTGCCGCCAAATATCAAGCCGTTTTATCATCTTACGGCTAAAGGCAGCACTGTTTAATATTACCATAATACAGTGCTACGTACCCCCTTCAGACTACGAAGATTGTGAAATAGAGGCATTCTATGATCAACTCCAAAGTCTGATACACGAAACGCCAGAAAAAGACATATTGGTAGTCCAGGGTGATTGGAATGCAAAAATTGGAAAAGTTGCAGTCCACAACTGGAGGGGAACATGTGGCCCATACGGAAATAAAGAAACCAATGACCGAGGCCTCAGACTCCTAGAATTTGCAAGATGCAACCAGCTGTTGATGGCAAATACGTTTAGGTTAAACAAGCCGTCGAGATGCTGGACATGGCATAACCCAAGCAATGAAGTGAATAGCCAGATTGACTATATACTGGTCCAGAGGAGGTTCCGATCGAGCATCAACACCGAAAAAACAAGTAGTTTCCCCGGAGCTGATATAGGAAGCGACCACGTTCTGGTTATGATGACTATGCGTCTACGATTGAAGGGAGTCGCTAAGAAGGATGTGACCAGGCTAAAGTTTGACCTGGACAAACTAATGGACCGAAAAATCACCAAAGTGTTCCAAGCAAGGGTGGAAGGAAGATTTGCGCCACTGTTGGCTCTCAGAGAGGGACTGTATACAGATACAGTTACAGAGTCTCTTAAAGCAGCTCTCATATATACTGCAACAGAGATCCTGGGATGCCACCAAACAAAAAATAAGCCATGGGGGACCAAAGACATTCTAGACCTTTGTGATAAAAGAAGGTCACTAAAAAACACAATCACCCACCGGAGGAGGTCGGCAGTTATAAAGAGGTCAAGAAAGCCATACAACAAAAGATGAGAGAGGTGAAAGAAGCGTGGATATGTGAGCAATGCGCAAACATCGAAGAGAGACTAAACAGAAATGATGCTAAAGGAGCATACAAGGTGGTCAAAGAACTGGTAACTCCAAGACAAAGCAGGAACCTTATGATCCATGATAAAAACGGCAAGGGAAATGACGTACTGGCAAGATGGACAGAGTACTGTTCCGAGCTATATAATTACTATGAAGGGCGAAACAAACCTGAGAAAACATTCCCCCCAACACAAACAAATATAGAAGATAACCAACTGATAACGAAGGAAGAGGTAATTGCAGAGGTAAAGACATTGAGAAGAGGGAAGGCGTCCGGCGTAGACAATATACCAGCAGAGCTCTTACAAGCAGGTGGAGAGGTAGTGGTGGAAGGCCTGACACACATCTGTAACAAAATATGGGCGACAGGAAACTAGCCGGACTTATGGAATAAATCAATAGTTGTACCGTTACATAAGTCTGGAAACCTAAAGCTGTGTCAAAATTACAGAACAATAAGCCTCATTAGCCCCCCTTGACCGATTAAAACCCCAAGCAGAGAACATTATTGCCGAGGAGCAGGCAGGGTTCAGACAGGGAAGAAGCACTACAGAACATATATTTAATTTAAGGCTGCTAAGCGAGAAATATCTAGAACAGCAGCAAACACTGTATCATGTGTTTGTGGATTTTAAAGAAGGCGTTTGATAGGGTATGGCATAAAGCGCTTTTGGCAACCATGAGGATGTATATGTTAACGGAAATATTATAACGGTCCTTGAACACCTGTATAACAAGGCGTCTAGAGCAGTTCTTGTGAATGGGAGGCAAGGAGACTGGTTTTGCACATCAGTTGGTGTGAGACAGGGGTGTACACTCTCTCCAACTCTTTTCAATATATTCCTTGAAGGAATTATGAGTGAGGCACTTGGAGGTCACTTTGGTACTGTCAAGATAGGAGGTCTAACGATTACCAACCTTCGTTTTGCAGATGATATCGACCGGTTGGCGGGTTCAGAAGCAGAACACCAGGAATGGTTCAGAAGGCTCGATGAAACAGCTCTTTACTATGGTATGGAGATAAACGTTGGAAAGACAAAATGAATGACCAACAACGCTTTGGACTTCAACAGCAGGATAAAAGGTAACGATCAGGAACTCGAAGTGGTAGACCGTTTTAAATATCTTGGGTCGATTGTCAGTGATGAAGGATCAAAATGTGAGGTGTTGGCCAGAATAACACAGACAATAGCGACTCTTGCAAGGCTTAACAAAATCTGGCAAGATAAACGGTTAGCACTAAGCACGAAAATCAGATTAATGCGTACACTGGTCCTGTCAATATTCATCTATGCGTGTGAGACATGGACAGTTACAACTAACCTTCAACGAAGGATACATGCCTTGGAGATGAGATGTTTCCGAAAACTTTTAAACGTCACGTACAAAGATCGAGTTACAAACGAGGAAATTCTTCTTCTTCTTCTTCTTCGTACGCAGTCAGACAGTAACCATTATTTTTTCGAAAAAAGCGGCGGTCATCCTGAGGCTGTCGCCACTGCCATAGAGCTTGTCTTGCAGTTCCACTGGTGATGGCCACTTCTGCTCTCTCTGATCCTCGTATGTCGGGCAGTTCTGCAGCAGATGTTCAGCGGTCATTACCAGTACCGCACCGGCATTCGTCGGTACACCCTATCTTCAATTTGTTGAATAGGTGGTACCTCAGTCTATTGTGGCCAGTGCGAAGTCTGAAGACAACGACCTGCTCTCTTCGGTTCAACTGGTAATAGGCATCGTTTTTGGTGTAACCAGTATGTTCGGTTTCCCATTTGGTCATGTATCTGGCTTTGATAAGCCGTTTTGACTCTTCGTACGTCATACTAGTATCTGTTTGTGGTAGTCTTGCACCTTCTTTTGCCAGTCTGTCTGCCTCTTCCTTGCCTTGGATGTTGCAGTGTGATGGGACCCACTGTACCACTACCCTTTTTGGTGCCGACTGCTGGCACAGTTTGCAGAGTGCTGCTCTTAAGTAATTAAGCTCAATGTTTTTCTGGCTTTTTACCGCTGTGACTACGGCGAGAGCATCTGTAAGCAGGACTATATGGCTTTCATTTTCACTGTGTGTCACCAGTTCTTCCACTGCCGCCCTCAGTGCCTCTGCCTCCGCTCTGAAATTGCTTGTGTACTTACCAGTAGCGAATGACAGTGTTATTTTTCTGCCATTTGGTAGGTTCAGGAATGCTCCTGCCCCTCCGTTCTGTGTAGTGTTTGTTACAGAACCGTCGGTGTATGCATGGGTTCAGTCCATGCTTGGGTAGCTTTTCGATATGAAGCTTAGGGTAGTATCTCTCCTTTCTTTTTCAGTCTGGCAGTTTGTGTTTCCAATACCTGGTATATTTTCTACCACCTCTGGAAATATATCCTGCCTCTAGGTAGGTTTTCGTACAGTAGTGATGAGTTTTGGTGTTGTTAGTGCGTTTATGGGATCTTCGTGCATCTTTGCTTTGGCTATTTCTGCAAAGTTTCTCCGCTTTAGTTTCCCATTTCCCAAATTGTTTAGTCTCTGGTGCATTGGATGGTCAGTCATTCTTCGGAGTTTCTCTGACTGCAGATGGGCTCTGCAGTATCTTCTATCGGTCATGGATTGCAGTTTTGTAATCTTTTCAAGTTCTACAATTGGCGTTGACTTAATGCCTCCTGTTATAACTCTCATGGCTTGGTTTTGAAGTTTGCTAACTTTATCGAAGTTCGCCTTTGCTGCTGTTGTCCATGCCGCAATGCCATACTCGAGAACTGATCTCACTCTTCCAGTGTACAGTTTCTTTAGTATGCCTTCGTCTGCTCCCCAGCTTGTGCCAGCAAGTTTCCTCATGATTGCCATTCTTTCCCTGGCTCTCATTCGGTTTCTCTCAATCTGACTTTTCCATGTCATGCGCCGATCAAATGTGACTCCCAGATAGGTTGGGTTGTCGTTTGGCTGCAGGAATTTGCCATTTAGACTTAATTTAGTATTTTGGGGTTTTAATGAAAGCGAGAATATTGTGCATGTGGTTTTCTCCTCGTTTATTTTGACCAGCCATGAGTTCGCCCATTCTTCCAGCGATGTTAGGGCCGTCTGCATCCGATTTCTTGCTATGGTAAGATTATTTTCAGAGGTCCACATAGCCAGATCGTCTGCAAACATTGAGCCGTTCTTTGTTTGAGGTAGTGGTTGATCCACTTGTACATCTTCCCACAAACATCACTTCTTCTTAGCTTGACTCTAAGTCCGTCTTTCCAGACTTTGTCAAATGCCTTTTCCAGATCCACCCAAACAGCTACTGTGTGTTTCTGTGCCTGGTAGGCATCTTCTATCTCCTGGGTTATGAGGATGACCTGGTCCTCAGTGGATCTGTGCTGTCTAAAGCCGGCTTGCTGTGGAATTAGTATTCGTTTTTCTTCCAGATGCCACATCAGTCTGGTGTTTATCATCCGCTCCATCAGCTTGCCGACACAGCTCAGTAGGCTGATGGGCCTGTATCCATTTGGATCTGTTTTGTCCTTTCCTGTTTTTGGTACTGGTACCATTATTGCGTCTTTCCATGCCTGGGGTACAATTCCCCTTTTCCAGCTTTGGTTCAGGACCGATAGCAGTTTCCTCTTCGCTGTTTGGCCCAGCCCCATCAGCATTTCGTTTGTTATCCCGTCTTTTCCGGGAGATTTCCTTTTCTTTAGTGTTCTCATAGCCTCTTCCATTTCGCGCATTGTTAATTTGGCCATCATGTGCTCTTCAGGTGCCGTATTCATGTTGTCGTGCTGCTTTAGCTCTTCGCTAATGTCTGTATGCTTATCTGCAGGGACCTCGATGTGGTTTGCTCTAGCATAGTGGTCGACAAAAGCGTTTGCGGCTTTCTTACCTGTGAGCAAGTTTTCGCCCTGCTTGATGGTAATATGTTTGTTTGACGGGGTTTCGTCATTCATGGCTCTGACTAGCTTCCATAGCTTGTTCCCGTCTTTGTCCAGGTTTAGGCTTTCCGTTTTATTTTTCCAGCTTTCTCTTGCTGTTTGCTTGAGAGTGTGTTTGTATTTCGCCGTGGCGGCTTTGAGGGCGATGTTTGCCTCCATGGATTGTTCTCGCTCTGCCATGTTCCTAGCATTTGTTTCTGCATCTTCCGCTTTCTGCAACTCATCATTCCAGTAGGGCTTATAGTTTTTCCTAGCTCCTCTTGGGATGGTTTTAGTGGCGGCTTGCATTATTGCCTTGCTTAGGCTTTCCACCATTCATGGGGTTCATTTTGGTGTTTCGTGTGTTGATGGTTTCACACAGCCCATCTGTCAGGATTGCAAATCTGTCCCAGTCGGCTCGTTTGTAATTCCAACGTGGGAGCGGTTTTGTTTCCTGTGGGCCTACTTCCATGTTAATGGTTAGCCTGATCGGCCTGTGGTCGCTACCTGCCAGTTGGTTTAGCACCTGGCGGTCTATTATATGGTGTATGTCCTGTGTGGAGAAGGCCAAGTCTGGAGTCGAGGTGGTATGCCATGTTCTTGAATAGAAGCTAGGGCTATCCTCCGGCCTATTGATTAGGGAGAGATTTGCATCTATCTCCCAATCTTCCACTTCGTCACCTCTGCTGTCTGTGTCAGAGTATCCCCATCTCTCCAAGTGGCTGTTGAAATCTCCAACTACTATGCAGTTGGAGTCTCTGACCTCCATACTCGAGAGCAATAGGTCTCTATTTGGTGGTCCGTACAGATTGAAAATGCGGAGCTTCGTCTCTTGAGCCATTATGTCAACTCCTACAATTTCTGCTTGTCTGGTGTGATTGACAGATACCGCGCTACTCGGTATGCAGTTTCTGGTCAGTATCAGGACCCCTCCTTTGTGGCCTTCTCTATCGAGACGGAAGGTCTGGTATCCTCTGATTGAGAATTTATGATTATTGTTGAGGTGCGTTTCCTGGATACATGCCACGTCAATCTTACCTTCCTGCAGGTGATGTGTTAGGGAAAGTTTTTTGTTAATGACTCCCTCCGCATTCCACTGTAGTATTTTGAGGGTCTTGAGTTTTTGGTCAATAGAAGTTTCCCCATAGCCCTGTCGAGGAAATTCGAGATAGAATAGAACGACAGCAATAGGGCCTTTCGAAGATCGCTTGGCAAATGGCAAACGAAGGAAACTCACAAGTGGTCTTGCAAACACAATCCTCCACGGGAAGGTGCATGGCAGACGACGAAGAGGCCGGCCCAAAAAGAGATGGGAGGACAACGTTAAAGAATGGACCAGTCTCCGACCAGAAGAGTCACAGGCAGCGGCATCTGACAGAGAGGTATGGCGTGGAGTTGTGTGCCCCAACGACCTTACCGGTTACGGGATGACCTGACCTGACCTGACACATGCTACAGCGTGATGGATATTATATGTTTATAGATTGCACAAAATAATCAGCGACAATCGTTTACACTACACAGTAGTGAATGATACATGTTTACACATGAAACAGAATGATTGTTGTTTATGCATGATATCAAATGATGATAGACACACATAGGCACTTAATATAGAATAATGGATACTATTGGTTTTACAGAATATACATAATTATAGGTTTATATCTTTGCTACAAGCGTTCAGACGCCCACTTCAAAATGTAATGATCAACCTCAGGTTATCAGTATCTCCATAGAGCTTATCTGGGGACAGAACTGGTGATGGTCATATGGGCTTTCTCTGTTTCTTATATTCTGAGATCTTGTACATCAGATATTCACCGGTCTTTATATCAGTAACAGAGTTACACTAAGCGATAGTTACTGTTCTTAGCTGGTTACATAAATGGTAGGTCATTCTTGTTCACCTTTGTGGTACTCGGTTAAAACCATTGTTATAACACCTCCACTGCAAATGTTTGGATTCACGCCTCCCGTAGTTGTAATTCGTAAACTTCATTTGGAGTAAAACTGCCAGAAATAGAAGAACATATAGTCTTTTATGGTGGAAGCATACCAGTCCTTGCTAAGAAGAGATAAGGCGAAAATATCCAGAATGCAATCGGGTCATCTGTGGTTCAGAAATAAACTCCTGAACAGATGTAAAACAGGCATACAAAAATGATTCAACGTAGGATAACAACGTAGAGCAAGATAAACAAAGAAGAATATGACTTTCAAGTACTTATGACACAACAAGAGAAGCAGATTGACAGCATCACTATTTTACCGGTAATGAGAGATATACTGTACAGTAACAATAGAGATCTGTGAACCGTCAATTTTATGAGGAATATAGATGTGAATATGTGAGTGCAAACACAAAGAAGGTTTAATTGAACGGTTGATTCTAAATTTGAGGTTTGTTATTTTCCACCTCTTAGTGCCTTTTTACTGCTCGAACCTTGTACGGGGATGGGCAAGCTAAGATCCCAAAGCGAGCTGCTAGTGAGGGAAGCGGTCGCGAGTCAGCAGGCAGGAACTTGAACTTTTGGACCATTGAAGAAAGAAAAAGAAACATTTCCACTTTAGCCATTGACTTGCCAGGACAAACTCTTTTCCCCAAAGAAAATGGGACAAACTCCTGGGGAGTCTTGACCTTACCATTTTCATCCAGGAATCGCTCAGGTTTGAGTACGTCTGTGTCCTCCCCCCAGATTTTCTTATCAAATAAGATGGAATCCAAAGACGCCATTATTTGTGTGCCTTTAGGAATTGTGTATCCTGCAATGGTTAGATTGTCCGAACACATATGTGGCAAATTCAACGGGGCGATGCTTGCAATTCTCTGGACCTCCATAATGTAAGCATTCAAGTATGGCATGTGACACTTGTCTGACATGTTGGGCACTCTCTCTGTCCCCACCTCTCTCTCGATCTCATGATAAACCTTCTCCTGTACCTCAGGGTAGTGAAGAAAGTAAAGTACGCACCAGTTGATCGCTGTGCTGGAGGTCTCTGTTCCTCCAGCATACAAATCGAATATGACCTTCATTAAGTTATCATGACTCATGGTTGTAGCTTCTCCAGCCTTCAGCTTCTTGTTCATTTCATGAACATATCTGGCAATGAAGTTGTCTAAATTATTCTCATCAAATTCATCATAACCTTTCTGTTTGATGTAAGGTTTGACAAAATTGTTCATAAAATCTGTCGCTCGTGCGTGTATTCTCTTTGCCCCAAAGAGATCTCCAGGAAGATATGGCCAGAATTTGAAATAATTGGCTAGGTTACTTCCGTCAGCTTCGTAAAGAATTTCTTTCATACACAAATATGTGTCCTTTAATTTGTCATCGTTGTGGTTAAACCGATTTCCAGTTATGATGGAACAGATTACGTTCGCAACACTGCTAGCTATTATGTTTTCTAGATCGATCGGTGCCCCTTTGAGATTGGCCAAGACTTCGTTGTTGGTGGCGACTACCTCAGTAACCTTCTCAACCAGGACGTTACTGCCCATTCCTAGAGCTCGTAGGATGTTGACTGTGACTGCTCTCTGTTCCTTCCATATGGCTCCCGATGAGAAACCCACGCCCAAGCCGGGTTGACCAGTTACCTTCATGTGGAAGGAAACAAAATATTTAGAAAAAGCTTATTGAATAGATAAGTCATATATGTCTACTTCACCAGAGGAGTAGAGTGATAGTATGACTTTCTCCAACATTAATGAGTGATTCATTGCAGGGTGATAAGAACCAAAGTCTAAAAAAACCCAATAAAAAACACATGCTAATTATAAATAACTGTGTTTCAGTATTCAGTACAGAGTTTCAAATGACAAAACTTAGGGACTGTCGTAAGTTGTCTTCCTAACGTACTTTGGGACGTACTGGGGATCTGCGTCCCTTACATTTTCCCCCATGATCACTTTGGAATCCGATCTTCTTCCATTCTTCAGACATGGCCGCCACTGTAGTTGTGACTGCTCAACTCGTGTCTGCAGGGTCTGGACTTTGAGATTACTTCAGGTTGTTTGGTTTCGAATCTTGTCCATTTTCGTCACCTGAATCGCCTTTCTTATGTACCTCATTTCTGAAGTTTGTAGTT
This sequence comes from Ariolimax columbianus, assembly GCA_036924085.1. Classification (NCBI taxonomy): domain Eukaryota; kingdom Metazoa; phylum Mollusca; class Gastropoda; order Stylommatophora; family Arionidae; genus Ariolimax; species Ariolimax columbianus. Next base: position 26,703,167 of record JAVGWX010000016.1, on the reverse strand, counting down.
GCTTTTCTTGGGCTGTTGTCATTTTTCATGATTCACATCCGTATGTCAGGACTGGCACATATGTCGAGCGGTATAAATCCATCTTGCTTTTCCTGCTTATTTCTCATTTGAAGAGGAATCATCTGAATATTGCATGGACAATGCTACCAGCTGCTGCTCTTAGTGTAGTTAACTCTTCTTTGACTCTTTCCCTGTTGTCTATTACCACTCGAACTATTTGAAGATGCTGTCGTGTTCCAGTGCTGGTGTTCCTATTGTTATCTGATGTCTCTTCCTATCTCTGGCGGTCACCATGGTTCTTTGTTTTGGAGCTGCTGAGGTGCATTCCTATCTTCTTCAACACTTCTCCCCAGACATGCAAGTTGATCTGGAGATGTGCCTCGGATTTCGTGATCAGGTCCATGTCATCTGCAAATGCTATATCCGAAATATAACTTGGTCTCGTCTACAGTACCCTACTTCATACTGTTTTGTCAGTTCCTTGAAGGCTTTGATGACTTCATTCATGAGGAGTGTGAAAAGGTACGGTGATAGAATGTCACGCTGTGTTAATCTGCTAGTGGTCCTGAACTTTCCTGACATTTGATTTGATGTCCGCACATAATTTCTGCATGTTTTATAGAAACTTTGTACGGTAGCGATCAGGGGTCCTGGGATATTGTTCTTTGTCAGGTCCTCAAAGAGTTTCTCACAAGGAACTTTAACAAATACTTTCTCCAAATCCAAAAAAGCAGAGACGCATCTTTCTATCATTCTCAAGAGTCTTTTCAGTCAGCTGTCTGAGTGTAAAGATTAGGTCTTGAGTACTTCTGTTTTGCCCGAAACCCACATTGAGTCTTGTGTATATTTGACTCTGCTTGACCTCTTAATTGCCGCTCTAGAATCCTAGAGTAGGCTTTCCCGTGGACACTGACAAGAAAAATACCTTTGTGATTTTTCCTTTGGCGATTGTCACACTATTTAAAATATTGGTATTATTATTGCAACTTCCCACTCTCTTAGTATTTTCTTTTGTCGCCAAGCTGCCTTGATAATCTTTATGACTATTTTCTCGCTTGCCGTTCCCATGCATTTAACTATTGTTGGTGTTATACCATCATGTCCTGCTGCTTTACCATTCCTAATTTTCTCCAATGTTATCTTTAGTTCTTCATTGTGATATTATCGTTTCCCTCCAAGGCTCCCTCTTCTTGAATTGGGACTGTTACTTCCAGAGCTTGATTTTCCTCAACTTTAATGAGATTTGATAACATTTCTTTCCATCTGTTGATTACCTCTTCTGGGGTGGTCAACAGCGCACCTTGTTTTTCTTCAGGGGGTATTGCTTTTCCTTCTTAATGTTCTTCAAGGTTCAGTAGAACTGTTTCTGGTTTTCTTTAGCATTATTTTTCAATTTCCCTACAAATTCCTTCTAGGATATGTTTGGCCATGAGCACAGTTTTCTTTGATTATGTTTTTAAATTTACAAATTATTTATATTTCTTTGTTAGTTCTTCTGTGTTCCTAGCCCCTAGGTATTGCTTTCATGCCTTTCTCTTTTCTCGTATTTTTCTTGTCATTGCTTCTGTCCACTATGCTGTTTTCTTTTTCTTCCACCCTTTTATAGTTTGATCTTATGTCTCTACTGCAGCCTCTTTGAGGATGTCTTTGAATTTTACCCAGAGCATTTCCAAATATTCTTAAGATTTATCTGTCCTTTATATTGCTATTGTTATGAGCCATTGCTATCTCTTATTAGCATCTGGTTCTCATAGTTTGCAATCCTTAATTTTGTTTTTCTCTTTATATGCTATTATTTTTATTGCTTGTTGATGGGTGTTGCCTGGCTGGATAACTTTTTCTCTTTATTTTTGTCTAGGTAGTGGTCGCTTCCAATCCTCAACCGTGCTGACGCGCGTAGTAGGAGGTAGGCTCCTACCCCAAGAATTTGCAAACACAAGATCTTTTTTATAACAACGACATAATACAAGCACGAACTGCTAACTGATAGAAAAGGCAATGATACGTATGTGTAAGCAAATTAGTCAATTCAAGATAGCTAGCTAATGCAAGACGGATACAATCTGCAAGCAGTTACGTGAGAAAAAGACTAATACTAACAATTACAAAATTCACTATTCAATTAAAAAAAAAACAACAATTCTTCGATCTCAATAATTTCATGCCATAATACTTTAACAACAAGCAGACTTAGACTGTATGCAGACTTTTTGTTGACCATTCTGTGCACACTTTTTCAGTGAGATTTGTTCTATCTTGTAAGGTAGTGGATCGTTTGAGCATCGCGTTTGACATCGTCCTCATTTGTTTGTTTTAGCATTGTTTGTCTCATAGGTAACAGGAGGCATGAAGTTAACGCCAATTGTAGAACTTGAAAAGATTACAAAACTGCAATCCATGACCGATAGAAGAGACTGCAGTCAGAGAAACTCCGAAGACTGACTGACCATCCAATGCACCAGAGACTAAACAATTTGGGAAATGGGAAACTAAAGCGGAGAAACTTTGCAGAAATAGCCAAAGCAAAGATGCATGAAGATCCCATAAACGCACTAAGAACACCAAAACCCATCACTACTGTACGAAAACCTACCTGGAGGCAGGATATATTTCCAGAGGTGGTAGAAAATATACCAGGTATTGGAAACAAAAAACTGCCAGACTGAAAAAGAAAGGAGAGATACTACCCTAAGCTTTATATCGAAAAGCTACTCAAGCATGGACTGGACCCATGCATACACCGACGGTTCTGTAACAAACACTACACAGAACGGAGGGGCAGGAGCATTCCTGAACCTACCAAATGGCAGACAAATAACACTGTCACTCGCTACTGGTAAGTACACAAGCAATTTCAGAGCGGAGGCAGAGGCACTGAAGGCGGCAGTGGAAGAACTGGTGACACACAAAGAAAATGAAAGCCATATAGTCCTGCGTACAGATGCTCTCGCCGTAGTCACAGCGCTAAAAATCCAGAAAAACACTGAGCTTAATGACTTAAGAGCAGCACTCTGCCAACTGTGCCAGCAGTCCGCACCAAAAGGGGTAGTGGTACGGTGGGTCCCATCACACTGCAACATCCAAGGCAACGAGGAGGCAGACAGACTGGCAAAAGAAGGTGCAAGACTACCACAAACAGATACTAGTATGACGTACGAAGAGTCAAAACGGCTTATCAAAGCCAGATACATGACCAAATGGGAAACCGAACATACTGGTTACACCAAAAACGATGCCTATTACCAGTTGAGCAGAAGAGAGCAGGTCGTTGTCTTCAGACTTCGTACTGGCCACAATAGACTAAGGTACCACCTATTCAACAAATTAAAGATAGGTGGTACCGACGAATGCCCGTGCGGTACCGGTAAAATGACCGCTGAACATCTGCTGCAGAACTTCCCGACATTCAAGGATCAGAGAGAGCAGATGTGGCCATCACCAGCGGAACTGCAAGACAAGCTCTATGGCAGTGTCGACAGCCTCAGGATGACCGCCGCTTTTTTCGAAAAAATAATGGTTACTGTCTGACTGCGTACGAAGAAGAAGAAGAAGATACCCACTTTGATGGGAAAACTGTTGTAGCACTGGCGCACGTCGTGGACACGAGGTAGGATCTTGTTAAATATGCTTCACCTGATCTTCACACGAGCGACGTGACTCACACAACAGCTGGCAGGCCCCAACACACGAATGAATCTGCCATAGCAAGGATGCAAATGATTTCTCTTATTTACATGAATGTTAAATTAATCTGCATCTTTTTCCCCTTTGGTGTCGTTTAATCCCCTTGATTGTGTGCTAATTGTTTATCAGCCTCTAGTGCGAGAGGTGAGCCCTGGTAAGTTGCGTGGCTAAGTGGATTGTAAAACGACACACAACCTTATCTCGACTCTCGGTTTGATTCATGAAAACACAGTACAACATAGTTTTTGGAAATTATGAGAAACGCAAACAAAAAGAAATTATATTATTAGTTAAGAAAAACTCCGGACCTGCGTTTGACTAAAATCTCTAGAGATTTTTTCCCTAAACTTATCGCTACATCTGAAGGTGAGAGTGTTCAACGATTGGTAAGCTGGTCGTTTTTTTTAAAGTAACAATATCTTTTGGGGTCTGTTTGGAGTTTTCCTTTCTTTCTTTTTTTCAGTGACTCTTCAGCAGTCAGATCTCAATTTACATCTCGGTACACTAGAACGTAATGTATCTAGTCGTATATCTAATGACAGGCAAGACAGCACACTTCTGACACTACAAATTCCTCAATGAACGAAATACAAAAAGATGTTTCAGGATAAAAGCACACTTGCATTAAACAGACTTCGACGGGACGCATATAAAATACATAAATGATGTAGACATGCTTGTTGATATATATTCGAGCAGCACCTAAAACAGCATAACTTTATGGTATGATAATTATAATCATTAACACGGAGAGTGACCTACATACACAATCCTAACAAGGGTGCAAGTGATGAAGGTCAGTCTGACTCATTTTCCTGTCCATGTCATGCTTACTTCCACCCATTTTCACACGCCTCACTTGGAAAACAACAAATTAATCAATTTATGGCGTTATAAAAGGTCGGACGAAGTAGATATTTGGCACACATTTTAGTCGCATATTAGCGAGTAATAGATCATTATCTAAAGATAGCTTGTTAATGTTTTTGTCATACCTCGACTGTCGATACGAAATCGATCAACGATGTTTTATGATGAAAGTCGGTTTAATTTATTTTTTGTGGATAGGAGAAATGGCGTCATATTTCGTCCCTACAAAAGATTAGCCGATGTCTAGGTAGTCCAACATGACACATATGGAGTAGGAAGTGTACATGTGTGGGGTTGATTCTCTAATGACCACGTTACTCACCTTCATGTTTTCAGAGCTAACGTTACCGCTGACGTCTTCGCTAATTAAGTGCTGCGACCTATCGTAGTGTCCTTCTTCCAGAATCACCTTGATCTGGAAATCTTTCAGCACGATAATGATAAGTCTCACACAGCTAACGTTACCAGGAATTTCTTTGATCATCAACCTTTTCTTGTTCTGGATTGGTCTGCAATCTCCTCTGACATCAACCCGATTGAACACGTGCGGGATAAGTGAACAGAAGGGTCCGCCAGCATAGCATCAGCAATGTGAATGATTTGGATAGGGCATTCATTGAAAAATGGAATGCTATACCCCAAACATTATTTCAGACACTTTGCAAAAGCACTCAGTAGTAATGAAGGCTGTGGCTTCATGACAGTTACTGCGATTTTTTTGTTTTTATCCCTATGGTTGACAACTCATTTGGAGCCGCCTCTGATTTGTCTCATGTTTAAGAATAAGACACAGTGTTGTCAATAAATCGATCGAAAATATAAATCAGTAGTTTCAATTTCTTTAATTTTAGCACACCGAATTGCGGTTTAGAAAATAAAGCGTTTTTAATGGCGGCTATCATATATAAATAACACTCACCGCATCAAAGAAAACGTATGGCCTGTCGCTGCAGATCTCGGCGTTCGTCACAAGAGCTTCTTGGATTAGATCATAACCATTCAGGACGATCACCAGACGCTGACCGAGATACAGGCTATAGGTAGAGGAAAACGACAAAGAAGATAATTATGACGACGAAGATATTTTACGATTTTAAGAATGTTTATACTGGAGCAAGCGGCTATTACTCCTTAGATTTATACATTCACTCCGCGTGCTACATAAATAGGGAAAATGTGTTATCGATTGTTCTTAAAAAAAACAACCCATAAAGAAAAAAAAAATAATATAATATGTCTCCAAGGTTCCTAGTCGATTCTTTCAAAAAATGGGAAAAATCGATTTGCCTTCTAATGTCTCATTGGATCTAAGTCTGTTTCAACGCTTTACTGGTTGTTGCTTTTAAATGTCATAATATCTGCTTCAAAACAAAGATATTAACAACTATATTAACAACAAGTATTGTTTATCCAAAGATTTCTGTAAGTTCAAAATCAAACAATAGAGACACCCTTATTTTTCCAATCAATATTGAAAAGGAATTTAAAAAGATCAAGTGACAACAATCGGAATTAAAATACTGCAGACTTAAATACAATAAGTTCAAGTTATTAAATTTTAAAATTTATTTATTGGAGAGGTGCCGCATTCAGTCGAGTGCTAGGTGTGTCGCCTATGCTGTTATCCTTCCATGTTTCCTCAGTGTCTCACTGACACCAACTATCCATCTATTTCTTGGTCTGCCTCTTGCTCTGCAACTCTGATGTCTGGTAGTGTAGATGATAACAGGTGATAAATTTGGATTCATTCTTATCAGGTGTTTTATCTTTTTATGTTCTCTGCCCTTGATGTATTTCATGCATTGTGTTGCACCTACCTTCTGACTGATTTCTTCTTTTCGCACTTTGTCCATCCTTGTGACCTAAACAGCCTTTATCAAACTCTTCATTTCGCAAAGATTTTTTGCTTGTGTTACGATGCTGAAAGAAGGACGTGAGTTGACGAGAAATCATTCGAGACCAGGTCTAGCGTACATTGTTGCGTTAACTCGCGTCCTTCTTTAAACATCGCTGTCCAGTTCTTCACTATTGTGTACAAACACACTTTTGTCATCACACACTGACTACATTCTGCGATAAATGTCAACTGGTCGACATCTTCGTGCTGTTAGAAGCAGAAGTACCGGTCGTTTATCAACTGTGAGCGGATTCTGTGTCACATTACCCATGTTTTCAACGGTCTGCTTATGAAACTATGAACCGAAGAGAATTACAATTTTGCAAAATTGACGGTTAGTATGGGTTGTTTACACCAGAAATGACGTCATCATGTGAATCGTTTGTATGTTACCGTGTTGCAGTTAATCAGGTTTTATATGATCATGCCACGTGTGTATATATATATATATTAAGTGACGTCACATTCAAATAGTCAACTACCTGCAAATCTACGCACCTGGAGTTAGTAAATTACCTGTCAACTCTCCATCTGTATTTGTAAGCGTACGATTGCTACAAATATCTCCACCACTCATATAATGTTACAATAAAATTTTACCACCCTGATAGGTATGTTATTTCCAAATCTTACCACCTTTATACGTATGTTATTTTCAAATCTTACCACCTTTATACGTATGCTATTTTCAACTCTTACCACCTTTATACGTAAGTTATTTTCAATTCTTACAACCTTTATACTTATGTTATTTTCAATCTTACCGCGTTTATACATATGTTACTTACAATTCTTCCAATGTTTAGATATTTTGTTACCTGCAAATCACTCTGTCTTTAAATATTATGTACATTTAAATCATCCCTTTATATGTATCTCACCTATAAATTTCACCAACCTTAGAAAGTATGCTACTTTTAAATCTCCTCGGCTGCATGATGTTAGTTACCTGTAAATCTCTCCACATTTCTTTCTCCACTGTTTAAACTGTGGTCTTGGGTTCTTGTCCATGTATAGAAGATGCCCGAGGATAGGCAGGGGCAGTCGTGGGCAAGGCGGCAGGTTTGGATCGTGACGTAGATACCACAAAATGGCCACCAGAAAGACGAAAGATACCAACAGCAAAGTTATCATTTCCATTTTTTATCTTCTGCAAAAAGATTAATATCGCATTAAAATTGGCCTGTCATCCTCAGAGTGATGTCTGTCTTTTGTTTGTTAATGAGAAACTAAAGCGGAGAAACTTTGCAGAAATAGCCAAAGCAAAGATGAGCGAAGACCCTATGAACACATTAACAACACCAAAGTCCATCCCTACTGTATGCAAACCTACCTGGAGGCAGCATATATTTCCGGAGGTGGTAGAAAATATACCAGGTATTGGAAAAAAGAACAGCCATAAAGAAGAGACATAACCCTGAGGTACATAACGAAAAACTACCCAAGTATAGACTGAACCCATGTATACACCGACGGTTCTGTAACAAACACATCACAGAACGGAGGGGCAGGGGTATTCCTGAGCCTACCAAATGGTAGAAAAATAACACTGTCAGTGGCAACTGGAAAATACTCAAGCAATTTCAGAGAAGAGGCAGAGGCACTGAGGGCTGCAGTAGAAGAAATGGTGAAATGCAAATGAAATGAAGGCCATATAGTCCTGCTTACAGATGCCCTGGCCGTAGTCACAGCACTAAAAAGGCAGAAAAATACTGAACTTACTGATTTCAGAGCAGTACTCTGTCAACTATGCCAGCAGTCCGCACCAAAAAGAGTAGTGGTACAGTGGGTTCCATCCCACTGTAACATCCAAGGCAACGAGGAGGCAGAAATACTGGCAAAAAAAGGTGCAAGACTACCACAACCAGGTCCTAGTGTGACCTACGAAGAGTCCAAAAGGCTTATTGGAGCCAGATACATTACCAAATGGGAAACAGAACATACTGGCTACACAAAAAACGATGCCTATTACCAGTCGAACAGAAGAGAGGAGGTCGTGGTCTTCAGACTCCGCACAGGCCACAACAGACTGAGGACCATCTATTCAATAAATTGAAGATAGGTGGCACTAACGAATGCATGTGTGGTACAGGGAAAATGATCGCTGAACATTTGCTGCAAAACTGCCCGACATACGAGGATCAGAGAAATCACATGTGGCCATCACAAGCTGCAACACTAGACAAGCTCTATGGCAGTGTCGACAGCCTCAGGAAGACCGCTGCTTTTTTAGACAAATTACAGGTTGACGTCTGACAGCGTACGAAGAAGAAGAAGAAGAAAAAGAAGAAGTTTTTTGTTAGTTACTATTTTTGAAAAAAATAGTCCGCCTTCCTCTTTCGATCGCATATTTGATGTTTACACGGTTAGACGATTTTCTGTGATGAATTAGACCGTTGATTGAAGCTCCAACAATTTTGAGTCTACTGTTGTATCGCTGGTCTAGTGTTCATTTCTTAACATTTCATACCAAATGCAATCTTGAATAACATGCTCGGTAATTTGTTCACTTAGCCCACATGTGTACAGTGGTTAAGCTCTGGATTAGATGCAAATAGATAATAGTAGCCTCATTTCAGTCATGTCTGACTATGGGTAAATGCGACCTTGAAGTAGCAAATCTTTACTGAGTTTTTGGTTTTCCTTTTCTCATTTCGTGTTGTCTCTTTACTTCCCTTTGATGCATGAGGTTATTTTCGCCCAGCCTAAAGTAGCTCTTTAGGCTATATCTCAACTTCGATCGGTCTGCAGCGATATCTTCCCTTGATGTCAGATCCATATCCAGAGCCTTAATGTCTCGCTTACATTCGTCTTTGAACCGCAGCTATGGTAAATCAGCTGTTCTTTACCACACGCAAGCTGTCCATGTAGAATATATTCTGGCGACGAACATGACCAACCCATCGCAGTCTTCGTTGGCGAAGGAGGGTGTGCAGACTCGGAAGACCGGTGCCAGAATGCACTTCCGTATTTGTCATCTTCTCTCCATGAGCTGCCAAGGATGGATCGCACACGCCGTTGGTGAAAGGTGTTGAGCCAATGCTCTTGTGTGGTATATGTTGTCCACGTTTCACTGCCATATCAAAGCGTACTGTCGACACATGCATTGAAGACCATGGCATTGGTCTTGAAAGTAAGATTAGGGTTTTCCCAGACACATATTGTGAGACGAGAATATATGGTAGCAGCTCTGCCCATGTGACTGACAAGTTTGAAGTCTAGGGATAGCGTATCATTGATGAGGGACCCCAGGCCGGTGAACTGGTTCACATTTGCCTGTTCAGAGTTATCGATAATGATGATTGGGGTAGTAACTATGTCTTGTCCCAGTACATTAGTTTTACTCAGGTTTATCTTGAGATCGAGATCTTTACACGCCTGGAAGAAGCGATGTAACAATCTCTGGAGTTTATGCACACTGTGAGCGAGAATTGCAGCGTCATCAGCAAATAACAAGTCCCTGACAGGAACTTCACTGATATTGGCTTTAGCTTTGAGTCTCGCAAGATTAAACAGACGACCATCTGATCTAGTGTGAAGTCAAATCCCTTCTGTTGCATTACAAAATGCGTGCTTTAGTAGCAGCGCAAAGAAGATTACATTTAGTTTTGAGGCAAGGGCACAGCCTTGTTTAATACATCATTGAACATTACATGCATGTGATGTTTTACTGTCGAATTGGACTGTTCCTTCATATCATCATGTAATGACACTTTAACCTGCAGCAGTTTGTTAGGACACCCTATTTTTGAGAGGATTTTGAAGAGTCTAGCACTGCTAACGAGATCGAATGCTATTGTCAGGTTGATTAAAGCGTCATAAAAAGGCTTTTTCTACTGGCGGGATTTTTCTTGTAGCTGTCGTAGAGAAAAGATCATGCCAACCGTGTTCGTCCAGATTAGAATCCACATTGGGATTCTGGGTACACGCGCTCAATCAATTTGTCTAGCGCAGTAAGATCACTCTGGGAAAGGGTGCCAACAACACTGGGCAGTGAGATGCCTCTGTATTTATTACATTCACTTCTATCACCTTTATTTTTGTGAAATGCGACAGTTTTTGAATCTCTCATATCTTGAGGTGTTATGGAAACAAGTGTAGCCATTTAAAGAGCGCATTTTGCAATTCTTGATTAGATCAGGTGGCATCCCGTCGCTGTACGCTGCTTTGCCCAGAGTTTAGTTGTCAATGGTTGTATTGAGATCTTCTAAAGATGGTGCGACGACCAGCTCTTCCATTCTAGAATATCCTTGAACAGCATCAAGGGATGAGGCAGTGGCCATACTGTCGCATGAGTAGAGCTCAGAGTAATGCTATACCCATCGCTATTTCTGCTTTACTTTGTCAGATATGTTCTCGCCACTAATCGATTTGAATGGCATGTCTTCCTGCATACGAGATCAATAGCTTTTGCATGTCATCCTACATTTCTCCGACTTTGCATATTTCTGTCGAAGTCTGTATATTTTCACTGAGGTGGAACCAGTTCACAATTTAACCGATGAGAGCTGTTTGCTGATCCTGGCTTTTGACGGATTTTAGGAATTGCAGAGTAACTGCATTTGGATGGCACTTGTAGTTAAGAAAAGCAGTGCGTTTTGCTTCAAATATGGGTGCTATGTAATTTTTGTCATTTCTGGAAAAAGAGGGCGGAGTCGTCCAAGGAAGATATTGGTATACAACATCACTGCAGGGTCAAACCTTCGTCCGGTGAGACACGACTGGCGTCAGTGGACAGAGATACATGGCGTGGGTTTGTGGTAGTGTCTTAGAGTGTGCCCCAACAACCTGATGGGTTACGAGATGAACTGAACTGATCACTTTTTAGATTTGAACCAAAAATTAAATTTTTGCAGTGCTTCTTCCAAAAATAGGTAGAAGAGTGCAGTGGATTGTAGATCGAAACTGTTTCCAGCTTTCTGTAACCACGGACCCACTTTCTGTGGATTAGATGCCACTTCAGCTAATAGGAATTTGCACTTTGTCACACTGAGGAATTGATATATCATTTTCACTTGTTTTGTAAAAAAAAATTAAAAGAAGAAGAGGAAGAAAATTAATGAAAATGTTGAAGAAAATATAAATGATGGCAGAGAAGAGTAAACGTAGAAGAAGATTAATTATCGAGATGAAGAACAACAAAGAAAATAGAAGCCTATGGAAAATAGAAACAAAAACAAAAATTATTTGTGCTCTTGTTGATCGTTGGACAAAATGTATAACGGTGGTGACAATGTTGACAAACTGTTTGTTGATTGCAAGACATTGATCTATCAACTTGTGTTATTGTGGTCTTTGTATCTGTTATGCTTTTCATGAAATAAAGAAGGAGGCATTACTTTCAGTGCACCCTGTTATATATACACATATATACAAACTTTTAGAAATATATATGTATATATATATATATGGTTGACAAGTTGTCTAGTAATAGAAAAAGAATAAATGCTTTGCCATTGATAGACGGTAGAACAAAAATAACTGAAGACTAGGAACAAGCAGAGTATTTCAACCGGTACTTTGCCTCTTAGAACATAGCAAGAGAACGTTCTCAGTTGGACAAAGAAAATCTAGAAACTTGAAATGTCAAGAGAAAGCTCAAACCGCTAGTACCTCCATATTTGAAACTGACTTTAGTCTAGAAGAATTTCAACAATGTCTGAAAAATAAAAAACCTAGAGAGTCTCCTAAGCCAGATATGATCCATACTGAAATTATAACTCACCTGGGTTCAATGAGGAAAGAAGCAGACTTCAAATTAATCAAAATGGACATTGGCCTAAGACTGGAAGAATGCACAAGTTATCCACAATCTGCAAGGCAATAAACCTCCAGATAAACCAAAAAGCTACAGTTCCATCTTATTAACATCATGCCTTGGAAAATTAGCAAAAAGAAAACGGTAAATGCACGCTTTTACTTGTTCCTTGAGATTTCAGAAATCCTTTACCGCGAATAGGATGGCTTCAGGAAGTTGTCAAGTAGACCAATGTGCTAGGTTAACACAGAAAAAATATGTAGGGTTCACATTTATATAGTAGCAATCTTCTTAGACTTGCAACAGGGTTATGACATATGGAGAAACGATCTTTTGACGAAGATGACTGACGAGGGGATTAGCGGAAACGTGTACAACTGGATAACATATTTTCTCATTGACCAAACAATCCAGCCAAATATTAACAACGTAGTCTCCTCTAAAGAAATCTTAGAGGAATGCTTACCACATGACTCTGCTTTGAGCTGCACGATTTTTCTCATCTATATCAATGACCTGACCAAGTACATCAAAGCTGAAAAAGTCATGTATGCTGATGATCTGTCAATATGGCAAATCCATGAAAATGTTCAAAGTGCAGCACAGAGATTAAATGGAGATCTGAGACGACTGCATCAGTATTGCAAAATGTGGAAACTGAGGATAAATTGTTAAAAGACTGTTTGCCCTATATTTAACAATAACCACAAAGTAGCCAAGACAAATATCAGGCTTTGATTCGGCAAACAGAAATTGCCCAGTGTGGAAGAGCCTACCTATCGTAATCTTTGCAGACTAATTATCTGCCCTTCAGCCCTGAAAGACTGTGGTCGCTGTAAACCTTAGCTTACCCAAATATCACTAGATGATAACCAGCTATTTATATTCCATGAAGATATAATAAATATACAATGGATCCCAAATCACTCAAATACACCTGGTAATTACAAGGCAGATGTGCTGGTTAAGAATGGATCAAGTCTGAAACAACAATACACATCTCTAACCCTATAGACACAGTCTACTGGCTGAATTGATGGGCAGCGGGAAATACTGGAAAAGAAATCTACAAACAATGGCAATAGAAATCCTAAAGACAACATCAACCGCCTGAAAAGGAGAGACCAAAGCACTATTTTACGACTTCGCACACAACACATACAACTTAACAACTTGAACAGCATACAGCCAGAAAATACTACAGAGTGTCGGCTTTGCGCAGATCCCTATAAAACTGTTTGAACATCATCTTTTTGAATGTTCGGCGCTTGCCGGTGATAGGAAAAAGCTTCTTCTTCCAAGGCTAGACAAATATAACACGTTGTATGGAACTAAACAACAGCTTACAAACACTTGCATATACCACTATATGGCATTAGGCTAAAGAGGAGGAGGTAACAGGCCGCTGGATCAATGACCAGTCAACCATATATAAATTTACACATACAAACATACGTACATGCATACACGCACACACGCACCAAGGCACGTACTCGAAAACACACACACACACCCACATCCACCCCCCCCCCCACACACACACAGACACCCAGACAGACAGGCACTACAGGCAGGTCAGGGCAAGGCAGCTTAGGGCTTGGGCAGGGCAGGCAGGAAATCATGCATACGTGCACGGGTGCACGCGGGTACACGTAGGCCCACACGGAAACGCACGCACGCAAACAACAAAACGCACGCGCACACGCACACATACGCACACACACATACACACAGAGACAAATCCACTGATCCATCCATCCATCCCAACCTACGTACCTACCTACCGACCTACCTACCTACCTGCATGCATGCACATATACATTGATACACACATACAAATACATACATACATAAATGCATACATACATACACGCACACGCACACACAGACACCCAGACCCACACACACACACATACGTGTGATGTTCGTCCAACACAAGTGAAGACCACTCTCTTTGCTCAACCGAGTAAACAGTTTTTAATTTGTTTCTGTGTCCGCTGAAATGGAGAGAGCATAGGATGCAGATTTTTTCTCAGTGTTTAACCCCAAACCCTTTCCTGTAAACATGTTTCCCACAAGGCAGCGAGGAAGGGGAGGAGGGTGACATCAAACCACATGGGGTCGTACGGACATCACTCATCGTGGGAGTGAGTTTGGTATCTCTCTCCAGCTGTGTTCAGCCCTTTATAGTTGTGTCTAAATTTCTCACACGCCAATATGAAGTTCATCCATGTGAACTAGATCGTGAAATACGAAATGCGTGAAATAGATTTAAGCATATTGTTATTTATATAGCCGATGTCCAGATCCCAATAATTGGACAGAAGAAATCACAAAAAACGAACGAATTTACATGTCCAAATAGAAAACAACAACATTTGTCCCTGAACACAAGTGTAAGTCGTCCACTAGTGTAAATTCCAGGCATATCCGTAGTTAGGCGGCGTCCATAGTGAACTAAAACTAGTTCCACCAGCAGCCTGTTACGGCGCCACCTTTGCTGTGCCTCCATACGGATGTGGCAGACCGATCCAACGTGCTTTAGATGCATAAGCAAATGTATTATTGCATCAACACCTTTCGCCGTTTCGTCAGAGAGACAGCTTAATACTTATCGATCTGCCTGGAGTGTAATGATACCAATTAAAATACAATTTAGCTGTCATTCGATGTCAGTGCAATACGGACAGACCCATCGATGTTAAGTTAGCGAATGGCGTATGAATCCCGTATCTCTGTTCTCTTAGACAACAACTATGAGAAGGATCCACGAATGGTAAGAAACCATTGAAATGTATGGTTCACTGGTTCGTTCATTGCAGTTTCACCTTCCTAAATAATGTCACCCATATCCATTTCCAGCGTGCCCGATACACGTGTCTTTCTTTGAGCAGGTTGCTCTGACTAACAATTATAGACCAGGGTGCTCTGACTAACAATTTTAGACCAGGATAATCTGACTAACAATTTTAGACCAGGGTGCTCTGACTAACAATTTCAGACCAGTGTGCTCTGACTAACAATTTTAGACCAGGGTCCCCACTACACGTGTCTTGTTTATACCAGAGTGCTCTAACTAACATTCGAATAAGAATATATCACTCCACGAATTATGTTAATACTTACTAAAAATCTGCACCTTTTTCCGTACTAATCTTGTTGTCACTTGCTTGAGTCAGACAATCTTCTTCAATTTATTCGTGCACGGGTCCTCTCTTTGAGAATTAATCAAAGGAATACAACCAACACATTGTAGAGTGATGTGACACGTTCTAGCGTAGGACACGAAATAGCTTCTCCTGGAAGCATTACCTTTTTAGCTATATAAAGAAATTGGAGAAGGGGAAATGTTGGCAGCCTTCAACTGGCAAGTTTCGATCCACTGCACAGACATAATTTCTAAATAGAAGGAGTACGAGTTTGTAAATAGCTCGTTTATTAACAGTTCGGGCGTAGCAGATATGCATATATTTATTTTATGTGTGTGTGTGTGTGTGTGTGTGTACTTGAAGAAGTGGTAATACCGACATGAAAAAGAAGTTTGAAAATCAACGTTTTTATTTTGCCTCGAATAGTGTACTGGATAGACTTCGTCTTCTTTGTCGTTCGTTCTCGAACTCAGGCTACGAAGCTCTAGAAAAGGCTTGATAAGGACGTTGTCAGCAGAACGGAATGCTTTGTGTCGTATAATATAGGTAGAGTGTAATATTATCATTCTTTTGGTCAGACAGATCCGATTTCAGCAGGAATTTTTGGGATACCGGGTTAGCCTTCCTTCTTCGATCCTTTTTGATTAGCCAGTCTGCTCTCTTGCAGCATATTATTCATGATCACCTGGTGTAGGTCTAGAATGATCTTGGCAGCTCTGATTAGCTGGCCCTGACTCTAGCAGTCAGCATTAGGTCGCTGATCGCTGCAGCTCGTGCACTGCTCAACACTTCGGTCCCATATACTGCGTAGAATTCGATCTTTAAATAGAGAGTCTGAACACACTCAACTGGTGTATGAAATGTCTGGAAGAGTGTTTTGTGCAAGCATCCACTAGGGGATGACATTAATATTGAAGCATTTTAGAGACTTTCTGTAGCGTTTATTTCTAGTGAGCTTCTTCCTGTTGTGAGCTCACCTTATAAAATGTGTCCATCGTAGCTGAGACAATTTCAGAAATGTACGGAAGCTCAACATGTTAGTATTGCTAAGAGTTTCAGAGTTTGGAACTTTGTCTAGCAACCTGAACCTGAGCAGCCTACGTATATATTTCAAGTGAAATCTATTGAGCTGTTTGGCATGTCTGATTTACACTGTCCATGTCTCACATGCATTAATATGAACGAGTATATTAGACCTTAGTGTGTCCAGAGCTGTTTGGATCTGATGTGCTGGTTTTCCGGTAGGTCACAACAATGAAAGAGCTGACATAGGGACATGGAACTTATTGATATTGGGAGTGTATGGTATTGATAAAGAGTTGATTTTTTAACAGGGGAGGGGAGGGGGGACAGGAGAAGGATAAAAAAAGGGGGAGGGAGAGGCATACCGTAGTAATATCATGCCACTGTGTTATGAAAATCTAGAGAGAGAAATGAATAAAGTGAAACAAGTAATACATCAGTAAGGTCTGATGTCCCAATGAGACACAAGCACAAACGAAACCTACGGTACAACCAAAAGGCCTTCGAACAACAACAATAATGAACTAGTGAATTATGGAAGAAGGGATGAATTCATCAATGGGGATGTCAAAATAAAAGGAGAAAATACAGTAATTCACGAACAAATCGTCAAATCACTCCTTCTCAGGACAGGTGCAGAGTTCCAAGTATTTTGACAAAAAAATTGGTAAATTTGTGATATACAGAATATTGAAGTTTGAAGTGAAACAATGGGCGAATGCTGATTGGATCATACGAAGAAGGAGTGGGAGTTTATTCAACCATTGGGCTACAAGAACCATTAGTAACCAAACTCTTTACTGTTGAGAGAAAGTATTCATCTTCAGGTTTGCCTGTAGGGCAGGGCTGTCGAATCTGTATTTCGCAACATATTCATTTGGAAATTATAATGGCATGTAAGATACAATAATACAATACTGCTGAAAAGTTGTGGATCGATGTTATCCCCGTGGTAGTGAGCGCCACGTAGAGTGAACGAATGATAATGGCGAGAAAAGCATGTTTATTATATTTGGAAGTTCGTGATACAAGAACATAATACAAACACACCAGTCTGGGATTTAGCTTACATGTGATACCGAAGATATGGGTTTTGATATGATACGCTACGATGGTTGATACATGCCGATACAAGGTATACAATATGAATGATACATATTTACACATGATACAGCGTGGTGGATAATATATGTTTATTGATGGCACAAAATAATCAGCGACAATCGTTTACATTACAGAGTAGTGAATGATACATATTTACACATGATACAGCGTGGTGGATAATATATGTTTATTGATGGCACAAAATAATCAGCGACAATCGTTTACATTACAGAGTAGTGAATGATACATATTTACACATGATACAGCGTGGTGGATAATATATGTTTATTGATGGCACAAAATAATCAGCGACAATCGTTTACATTACAGAGTAGTGAATGATACATATTTACACATGATACAGCGTGGTGGATAATATATGTTTATTGATGGCACAAAATAATCAGCGACAATCGTTTACATTACAGAGTAGTGAATGATACATATTTACACATGATACAGCGTGGTGGATAATATATGTTTATTGATGGCACAAAATAATCAGCGACAATCGTTTACATTACAGAGTAGTGAATGATACATGTTTACACATGAAACAGAATAATTGTTGTTTATGCATGATATCAAATGATGATAGACACACATAGGCACTTAATATAGAATAATGGATACTATTGGTTTACATAAGATAAATAATTATAGGTTTATATCTCCGCTACAAGCGTTCAGACACCAACTTCAAAATGTAATGTTCAACCTCAGGTTATCAGTATCTCCATAGAGCTTATCCGGGGATAGAACTGGTGATGGTCATATGGGCTTTCTCTGTTTCTTATATTCTGAGATCTTGTACAGCAGATATTCACCGGTCTTTATATCAGTAACAGAGTTTTACTAAGCGATAGTTACTGTTCTTTGCTGGTTACATAAATGGTAAGTCATTCTTGTTCACCTTAGTGGTACTCGGTTAAAACCATTGATATAACACCTCCACTGCAAAATGTTTGGATTCACGCCTTCCGTAAATAGGTCAGCTGTAGTTGTAGTTCCTATACTTCATTTGGAGTAAAACGGCTAGAGATAGAAGAACATATAGTTTTTCATGGTGGAAGCATACCAGTTCTTGCTAAGAAGAGATAAAGTGACAATATCCAGACTGTAATCAGGTCATAGGTGGTTCAGAAATAAATTCCTCAACAGATGTAAAACAGGCATACAAAAACGATTCAACGTAGGATGGATGGGTGGGGATGCGAGGGCGGGGCAAACAAGCAGTAGCACGTGTTCTACACACATGTTGGTTCCATGAGAAGAGCAGAGCATTTATAAAATCATTTTTAACGTTCGACACGAACATATTGTTACATGGGGAAATTATATGTTGTAATATGAGAGGAAATAACAACGTAGAGCAAGATAAACAAAGAAGAATATGACTTTCAAGTACTTATGACACAACAAGAGAAGCAGATTGACAGCATCACTATTTTAACCGTAATGAGAGATATACTGTACAGTAACAATAGTGAACCGTCAATTTTATGAGGAATATAGACGTGAATATTTGAGTGCAAACTCAAAGAAGAAGGTGTAATGGAACGGTTGATTCTAAATATGATGTTTGTTAATTTCCACCTCCTAATGCCTTTTTACTACTCGAACCTTGTACGGGAATGGGCAAGCTGTCATTCCAAATCGAGCTGCAAGTGAGGGAAGCGGCCCCGAGTTAACAGGCAGGAACTTGAACCTTTGGACCATTGAAGACAGAAAAAGAAACATTTCCACTTTAGCCATTGATTCGCCAGGACAAACTCTTTTTCCTAAAGAAAATGGGACAAACTCCTGGGGAGTCTTGACCTTACCGTTTTCATCAAGGAATCGTTCAGGTTTGAGTGCGTCTGTGTCCTCCCCCCAGATCTTCTTATCAAATAAGATGGAATCCAAAGACGCCATTATTTGTGTGCCTTTAGGAATTGTGTATCCCGCAATGATTAGATTGTCCGTACACATATGAGGTAAACTCAGAGGGGCGATGCTTGCAATTCTCTGGACCTCCATAATGTAAGCATTCAAGTATGGCATGTGACACTTGTCTGACATGTTGGGTATTCTCTCTGTCCCCACCTCTCTCTCGATCTCTTGATAAATCTTCTCCTGTATCTCAGGGTAGTGAAGAAAGTAAAGTACGCACCAGTTGATCGTTGTGCTGGAGGTCTCTGTACCTGCAGCATACAAATCGAATATGACCTTCATTTAGTTATCACGACTCATGGTTGTAGCTTCTCCAGCTCTCAGCTTTTTGTTCATTGCATAAACATATCTGGCAATGAAGTTGTCTAAATTATTCTCATCAAATTCATCATAACCTTTTTGATTGACGTAAGGTTTGACGAAATTTGTCATAAAAACTGTCGCTCGTGCGTGTATTCTCTTTGCCCCAAAAAGATCTCCAGGAAGATATGGCCAGAATTTGAAGTAATTGGCTAGGTTACTTCCGTCAGCTTCGTAAACAATATCTTTCATTCACAAATATGCGTTCTTGAATTTTTCATCGTCGTGTGTAAACCGATTTCCAGTTATGATGGAACAGATGACGTTCGCAACACTGCTAGCTATTATGTTTTCTAGATCGTTCGGTGCCCCTTTGAGATTGGCCAAGACTTCGTTGTTGGTGGCGACTGCCTCAGTAACTTTCTCAACCAGGGCGTTACTGCCCATTCCTAGAGCTCGTAGGATGTTGACTGTGACTGCTCTCTGTTCCTTCCACATGGCTCCCGATGAGAAGCCGACGCCCAAGCCAGGTTGACCAGTTACCTTCATGTGGAAGGAAACAAAATATTTAGAAAAAGTCATATATGTCCACTCCACCAGAGGAATAGAGTGATAGTATGACTTTCTCCAGAATAGATGAGTAATTCATTGCAGGGGGATATGAACCAAATTCTAAAACCAAAAAAATCAAAACAAAAATACATGCTTATAACTATTAACTGTGTTTCAGTATTCAGTTTCAAATGACAAAACAATATTTTTGAAACTTATTTACTTAGTCGTCCATCTTCTACGGTGAGGTGTAGAGGTTTGCCAGAGAGAACGACACACTGTTCTATCCACCGTTATTTTCCTGGCCTCTTTTCAATTGAGCCCTCGCTCACTTAGGGACTGTCGTAAGTTGTCTTCCTAATGTACTTTGGGACATCCTGGGGATCTGCGTCCTTCATCTTTTTTTTTCTTATGACCACCTTGGTATCCGATCCTCTTCCATTCTTCAGACATGGCCACCACTGTAGTTGGGACTGCTCAACTTGTGTCTGCAGAGTCTGGACTTCGATATTACTTCGGGTTGTTTGGTTTCGAATCTTTTCCCTTTTCGTCACCTGAACCGCCTTTCTTAGTTACCTCATTTCTGAAGTTTGTACTTTTTTTGGCTGTTGTCATTTCCATGACTCACATCCGTATGTCGAGTGGTATACATTCATCTTTGTTGTCCTGCTTTTTTTTCTTTTGAGAAGGAATCATCTGTTTTTTGCATGGACATGTCTACCAGCTGCTGCTCTTAGTGCAGTTAACTCTTCTTTGATTCCCACCTGCTGTCTATTACCACTTAAAATATTTGAAGATGCTGACCTGCTCCAGTGCTGGTGTTCCTAGTGTTATCTGATGTCTCTTCCTACCTATGGCGATCACCATGGTTTTTATTTTAGAGCTGCTGAGTTGCATTCCTATCTTCTTCAACACTTTTCCCCAGACACGCAAGTTGATCTGGAGATGTGCCTCGGATGTTGTGATCAGGACCATGTCATCTGCAAATGCTATTTCCGATATGTAACTTCTTCTCTTCTACCAGTACCCTACTTCATACTTATTTGTCCATTCCCTGTAGGTTTTGATGACTTCATCCTTGAGGAGTGTGAAAAGGTACGATGCTAGAATGTTACGCTGTGTTAATCTGCTAGTGGTCCTGAACTCTCCTGACATTTGATTTGATGTCCGCACATAATTTCTGCATGTTTTATAGAAACTCTGTATGGTAGCGATCAGGGGTCCTGGGATGTTGTTCCTTGGCAGGTACTCCCAGAGTTTCTCACAACGAACTTTAACAAATGCCTTCTCCAAATCCAAAAAAGCAGAGACGCATCTCTTTATCATACTCAAGAGTCTTTTCAGTCAGCTGTCTGAGTACTTGTGTTTGCCCGAAACCCACATTGAGTCTTGTACATATTTGGCTCTGCTTGACTTCTTAATTGCCGCCCTAGAATCCTAGAGTAGACTTTCCCGGAGACACAGAAGAAAAATACCTCTGTGATTTTTACATTGACGATTGTCACACTATTTTAAATATTGATATTATTATGGCAACCTCCCAATCTCTTGGTATTTTCTTTTGTCGCCAAGCTGCCTTGAGAATCTTTATGACTATTTTCTCGCTTGCCGTTCCCATGTATTTAACCATATTCTTTTTCTTCCATCCTTTTCTGGTTTGACCTTATGTCTCTACTGCAGATTCTTTGAGGCTTTAATTTTTTATTTCTCCTTGTGTGTTATTATATTTCTTGCCTGTTGATGGGTGTTGCCTGGCTGGATAACTTTTTTATATTTATCTATCTTTATTTTTAACTAGGTAGTGGTCGCTTCCTATCTCTGGTCATCTAAACACCCAAGAATCTTTCACATGCTTGAAATCAAATTTCCTAACTGTTGCAAACTGAACTATGGATCTTTCAGTCCTTGCAGGCTCATATCTTGTGTAGGCATAGATTCGCTTGTGTGGAAACCTTGTGTTGTAATAACAACATTTTATTATTATTTCTTTTCCTTATTTCTCGCCTGTTCGTCGCCGTTAAGATCAATCCGGGTTTCTCAATGTTTTTGCTTGTGATCATCTGTTAAGATAAACAGTAGATTAGTCTGTTGTGTCTCTGCATGGTAGAGGGGCTGTCTCAATACAGCCTCCATGCGTACCGATCCGTTTTTGTCCGCATGTGCTTATTTTTTCGCAGCAAACCTTCAAATTAGGTGGCCTTTCAGGAATCCTCAACCCTGCTGACGCGTGTAGAAAGAGATAGGCTCCTACCCCAAGATTTTGGAAACACAAGATCTTTTTTAGAACAACGACATAATACAAGCACGAACAGCTAATTGATAGAAAAGGCAATGACACGTATTTGTAAACAAATTAGTAAATTCAAGATAGTTAACTAGCTAATGCAAGACGGATGCAATCTGCAAGCAGTGACGTTTAGAAAAAGAATAATACTAACAGTTACAAAATACAATATGCAATATTCAAAAGAAAACAAAGCTTCGATCTCAATAATTTCATGCCACAATAGTTTAACAACAAGCAGACTTAGACTGTATGCATACTTTTTGTTGACCATTCTGTGCACACTTGTTCAGTGAAATGTGTTCTTTCTTGTAAGCTAGGAGATCGTCTGAGCATCGCATTTGACATCGTCCTCATTTCTTTGTTTTATCATTGTTTGTTACATAGGTAGTGTTTCTGACAATGTTTTTTTTTTGTATTTCTGAATATCGTCTGATTAGAATATAGTACAATGCTTTGCTTCTCTGTAAGCTCGTCACTGAAGAGTTGGCAGTTTTGATACCCACTTTGATGGGAAAACTGTTGTAGCACTGGCGCATTTCGTGGACACGAGTTAGGATCTTGTTGAGTATGCTACACCTGACCTCCACTCGAGCGACGTGACTCACACAACAGCTGGCAGGCCCCAACACACGAATGCATCTGCCATAGCAATGATACAAATGATTTCTCTTATTTACATGAATGTCAAATTAATCTGTATCTTTTTCCCTTTTTGTGTCGTTTAATCCCATTGATTGTGAGTTAACCTCTCATCAGTCTCTAGTGCGAGAGGAGAGCCTGGTAAGTTGAGTGGCGTAATGGATTGTAAAACGACACACAACCTTATCTCGACTCGGTTTGATTCATAAAAACACAGTACAACGTAGTTTTTGGAAAAAATGAGAAACGCCAACAAAAAGAAATTAATTTCATTAGTTAAGAAAAACTCCGTACCTGCGTTTGACTAAATAGTCTAGAGCTTTTTTCCCTAAACTTATCGCTACATCTGAAGGCGATAGTGTTCAACGATTGGTAAGCTGGTCGGTTTTTTTTAAATAGTAACAATATGTTTTTTTTGGTCTTTTTGAAGATTTCCTTTCTTTCTTTATTTCAGTAACTCTTAAGCAGTTCTATCTAATTTACATCTCTGTAGACTGGAACGCAATGTATCTAGTCGTATATCTAATGACAGGCAAGTCAGCACACTTCTGACACTACAAATTCCTCACTGAACGAAATACAAAAAGTTGTTTCAGGATAAAAGCACATTTGCATTAAACAGACTTCGACGGGACGCATATAAAATTCAGAAATGATGTAGACATGCTTGTTGATAAATATTCTAGCAGCCTTTAAGACATCATAATTTTATTTTATGATAATTATAATCATTAACACGGAGAGTGACCTACATTCACAAACCTGACAAGTGTGCAAGTGATGAAGGTCAGGCTGACTCATTTTCCGTCCATGTCATGCTTACTTCCATCCATTTTCACGCGCCTCACTTGCAAAACAACAAATTAATCAAGGTCGGACGAAGTTGACATTTGGCACACATTTTAGTCAAATTTCAGCGAGTAATAAACCATTATCTAAAGATAGCTTGTTAATGTTTTTGTCATACCTCGACTGTCGATACGAACGCGATCAACGATGTTTTATGATGAAAGTCGGTTTAATTTATTTATATATATCATATTTCGTCCCTACCAAAGATTATCCGATGTCTAGGTAGTCCAACAAGACACATATGGAGTAGAAAGTGCACATGCGTGAGGTGGATTCTCTAATGACCACGTTACTCCCCTTCATGTTTTCAGAGCTAACGTTATCGCTGTCGTCTACGCTAATTAAGTGCTGCCACACATCGTTGTGCCCTACTTCCAGAATCACCTTGATCTGGAAATCTTTCAGCACGTTAACGCAAACTTTACACAGCTAACGTTACCAGGAATTACTTACATCATCAATCTTTTCTTGTTCTTGATTGGCCTGCAATTTCCCCTGACATCAACCCGATGGAACACGTGCAGGATAAGGGAACAGAAGAGTCGGCCCGCACAGCATCAGCAATGTGAATGATTTGGAAAAATGGAATGCTGTACCCCAAACAAATTTTTCAGACACTTTGTAAAAAAAGCATGCTGTAGTAATGATGGCTATGGCTTCCTGACAGTTTATGTGTCTTTTTTTTGTTTTGTTTTTACCCCTATGGTTGCCAACTAATTTGGAGCCACCTCTGATTTGTCTCATGTTTAATAATAACACACATTGTTGTCAATAAATTGATCGAAATTATAAATCAGTAGTTTTAATTACTTTAAATTCAGCACACCGAGTTGCGGTTCATAAAATAAAGCGTTGTTAATGGCGGCTATCATATATATAACACTTACCGCATCAAAGAAAACGTATGGTCTGTCGCTGCAGATCTCGGCGTTCGTCACAAGAGCTTCTTTGATGAGATCATAACCATTCAGGACGATCACCAGGCGCTGACCGAGATACAGGCTGTAGGTAGAGGAAAACGACACAGAAGATAATTATAACGATGGAAGATATTTTACGATTTTAAGAATATTTATAATGGAGCAAGCGGCTATTACTCCTTATATTTATACATTCACTCCGCGTGCCACAGAAATAGGAAAAATGTGTTATTGATTGTTCTTAAAAAAAAACAACCCATAAATACAAAAAACCAGTTATATAATATCTTCAAGGTTCCTAGTCTATTCTTTCATGAAATGGGAAAAGGGTATTTGCCTTCTCATGTCTCATTGGATCTAAGTCTGTTTCAACGCTTTACTGGTTGTTTTTTTTAAAATGTCATAATATCTGCATCAAAACAAAGATATTATCAACTATATTAACAACGAGTATTATGTATCCAAAGATCCCTATAAGTTCGAAATTAAACAATAGAGAAATCCTTGTTTTCCAATCAATATTGATAATCAATTTAAAAAGGTCAAGTGACAATAATTAAAATACAAACCGGCTACTGAAGACTTAAATACAATAATTTCAAGTTATTAAATTTCAAAAAATTATTTATTGGAGAGGTGCCGCATTCAGTCGAGTGCTAGCTGTGTCGCCTATGCTGTTATCCTTCCATGTTTCCTCAGTGTCTCACTGACACCAACTATCCATCTATTTCTTGGTCTGCCTCTTCCTGTGCAACTCTGATGTCTGGTAGTGTAGATGATAACAGGTGGTAATTTGGTTTCATTCTTGTCAGTTGTTCGATCTATTTTATTCTCTTCCTTTTATGTATTTGGTGCATTATGTTTTTCTGACTGATTTCTTCTTTTCGCACTTTGTCCAGCCTTGTGACTTAAACAGCCTTTATCAAACTCTCCATTTCGCAAAGATTTTTTAAATGTGTTACGATGCCGAAAGAAGGACGTGAGTTAACGAAAAATTATCCGAGACCAGGTCTAGCGTATATTGTTGCGTTAACTCGCGTCCTTCTTTAAAGATCGCTGACAGTTCTTCACTATTGTGTTTTACACTTTTGTCATCACAAACTGCCTACATTCTGCGATGAATGTCAAATGGTCGACATCTTTCAGCTGTTAGAAGCCGAATCACCGCTCGTTCATCAACTCTGAGCGGATTCCGTATCTCACTACCCATGTTTTCAACGGTCTGCTTATGAAACTGTGAATCGAAGGGAATTACAATTTTGCAAAATTGACAGTTAGTATGTGTTGTTTACACCAGAAATGACGTCATCATGGGCATCGTTTGTATGTTACCGTGTTGGAGTTAATCAGGTTTCATATGATCATCCCAGGTATATATATATTAAGTGACGTCACATTCAAATAGTAAATTACCTGCACATCTACGCACCTTTAGTTAGTAAATTAGTAGTCAACTCTCCATCTGTATTTGTGAGCGAACGATTGCTACAAATATCCCCACCATTCATATAATGTTACCTTAAAATGTTACCACCCCTATACGTATGATATTGTCAACTCTTACGAACTTTATACTTATGTTATTTTCAACTTTTACGAACTTTATACGTATGATATTTTCAACTCTTACGAACTTTATACGTATGTTATTTCAACTTTTACGAACTTTATACGTATGTTATTTTCAACTCTTACTACCTTTATACGTATGTTTTTAAAAAATTTACCACCTCTATACATATGTTATTTTCAACTCTTACAACCATTAAACGTATGTTATTTTAAAATGTTACCACCCTTATACGTATGTTGTTTCCAACTCTTACGAACTGTACACGTATTTTATTTTCAACTCTTACGAACTTTATACGTAAGTTTTTTCTACTCTTACGAACTCTACATGTACGTTATTTTCAACTCTTACGAACTTTATACATATGTTATTTTCAAATCTTACTTTGTTTATACAAATGATATTTACTATTCTTCCAATGTTTAGATATGTTGTTACCTGCAAATCACTCTGTCTTTAAATATTATGTACATTTAAATGGTAAACTTTATATGTATCTCACCTGTAAATTTTCCCACCCTTAAAAAATATGCTACTTGTAAATCTCCTCACCTGTATGATGTCAGTTACCTGTAAATCTCTCCACACTTCTTTCTCCACTGCTTAAACTGTGGTCTTGGGTTCTTGTCCCTGTACAGAAAATGCCCGAGGATAGGCAGGGGCAGACGTGGGCAAGGCGGCAGGTTGGAATCGTGACGTAGATACCACAAAATGGCCACCAAAAAGAACAAAGATACCAACAGCAAAGTTATCATTTCCATTTTTATCTCCTGCAAAAAGATTAATATTGCATTAAAATTGGTCTGTCATCCTTAGAGTGACGTCTGTTGTTTGTTTGTTTGTTACTATCTTTGAAAAAATAGTCCGCCTTCCTCTTTCGATCTCATATTTGATGTTTACATTTGTCAGACGAGTTCCCGTGATGAACTAGACCGTTGATTGAAGCTGCAGCAACTTTGAGTCTACTGTTGAATCGATGGTCTAGTGTACATTTCTTAACTTTTTATACCAAATGCAATCTTGAATAACATGCTCGGTAATTTGTTCACTTAGTCCACATGTATACATTGGTTAAGCTCTGTATTAGATGTAAATAGTAGCCTCATTTCAGTCATGTCTGACTATGGGTAGATGCGACCTGGAAGTAGCAAATCTTTACTGAGTTTGTGGTTTTCCTTTTCTCTTTTGGCCTTGTCTCTTTTCTTCCCTTTGATGCATGATCTTATTTTCGCAAAGCCTAAAGTAGCTCTTTAGGCTATATCTACACTTGGAACGATCTGCAGCGATGTCTTCCCTAGATGTCAGATCCATATCCAGAGCCTTAATGTCCCGCTTACATTCGTCTTTGAACCGCAGTTATGCTCAATCAGCTGTTCTTTACCACACGCAAGCTGTCCACCGAGAATATATTTGGGGATGCGACCTTCCTTCAGGCGACGAACATGACCAAGCCATCGCAGTCTTCGTTGGCGAAGGAGGGTGTGCAGACTTGGAAGACCGGTGCCAGAATGCACTTCCTTATTGGCCACCTGGTCTCTCCATGAGCTGCCAAGGATGGATCTCACGCGCCATTGATAAAAGGTGTTGAGCCTACGCTCTTGTTTGTCATATGTTGTCCACGTGTTGCTGCCATTTAGAAGCATACTGTCGACACATGCATTGTAGACCATGGCATTGGTTTTGGTCCACATTTTCCAGTTCATAGTTATCGATAATGATGATTGGGGTGGTAACTCTGTCTTGTCTCAGTACATTAGTTTTACTCAGGTTTATTGTGAGAACGAGATCTCTACACGCCTGGAAGAAGCGATCTAACAATCTCTCGAGTTCATGCACACTGTGAGTGACAATTGCAGCGTCATCAGCAAATAACAAATCCCTGATAGTAACTTCCCTTATCTTGGTTTTAGCTTTGAGTCTTGCAAGATTCACAGACAACTATCTGATCTAGTGTGAAGTCAAATCCCTTTTGTTGCATTTTGAAATGCCCACTTTAGTAGTAGCGCAAAGAAGATTTAAAATAGTTTTGGGGCCAGGACACAGCCGTGTTTAAAACCCCACTGAAAATTACATGCAGGTGATGTTTTACTGTCGAATTGGACTGTTCCTTCAAATCATCATGTAATGACACTTTAAGCTGCAGGAGTTTGTTAAGACACCTTATTTTTAAAAGGATTTTGAAGAGTCTACCACTGCTAACGAGATCGAATGCTATTGTCAGGGCGATTAAAGCGTCATTTAAAGGCTTTTTCTTGTAGCTATCATAGAAAGAAGATCATGCCGATGGTTGATCTTCCAGATCAGAATCCACATTGGGATTCTGCGTACACGCGCTCAATCAATTTGTCTAGCGCAGTACGATCACTCTGGCAAAGAGTGCCAACAACACTGGGCTGTGAGATGCCTCTGTAATTATTACATTCACTTCTATGACCTTAATTTTTGTGAAATGTAAAATTTTTTTAGTCTATCATATCTTGAGGTATTATGGCCTGTTTCTAATTTTGGCATAGAAGCAAGTGTAGCCATTTAAATAGTGTGTTTTGCAATACTTGATTAGATCAGGTGCGATCCCATCGCTGCACGCTGCTTCACCCAGAGTGTAGTTGTCAATGATTGTATTGAGATCTTCTAAAGATGCTTCGACGTCCAGCTCCTCCATTCTAAGATATCCTTCAACAGCATCAAGAGCTTTGAGAGTGACCGTACTGTCGCACGATTTGTTGCCACTTCAGCTAATAGGTGTTTGCATTTTGTCCCCTGAGGAGTTGATATATCATTTACACTTGTTTTGTAGAGAAATAAAAAGAAGAAGAAGAAAATTAATGAAAAGGTTGAAGAAAAAGTAAATGGAGGCGGAGAATAGTAAAAGAAGAAGAAGATTAATAAGCGAGATGAAGTACAACAAAGAAAAATAGAAGCTTGTGAAAAATAACTACAACAACAAAATGATGTGTGCTTTTGTTGATCGTTGGAGAAAATGTATAACGGTGGTAACAATGTTGACAAACTGTTTGTTAATTGCAAGACATTGATCTATCAACATGTGTTATTGTGGTCTTTGTATCTGTTATGCTTTTCATGAAATAAAGAAGGAGGCATTACTTTCAGAGCAACCTGTTATATATACAAATTCATTCAAACTTTGAGAAATATATATATATATCTGTGTGTGTATATATGTTTGACAAATTGTCTGGAAATAGAAGAAGAACAAATGCTAAGCCAGTGATAGACGGTAGAAAAACACTAGCTGAAGACTAGGAAAAAGCAGAGTATTTCAACCTGCATTTTGCCTCTGAGAACAAGTTGACAAAGAAAATCTAGACACTTGAAATGTCAAGAGAAAGCCCAAAACAGCTAGTACCTGAATATTTGAAACCGACTTTAGTCCAAGAATTTCAACAATGTCTGAAAAAATAAAAAACCTAGAAAGTCTCCTGAGCCTGATATGATCCATAATGAAACTATATTTCACCTGGGTTCAATGAGGAAAGAAGCAGACTTCAAATTAATCAAAATGAATTGGAAAAATGGACATTAGCCAAAGACTGCAAGAATGCACAAGTTATCCTCATTCTGAAAGGCAATAAACCTCCGGATAAACCAAAAAGCTATCGTCCCATCTTATTAACATCATGCCTTGGAAAATTAGCAAAAAGAAAACGGTAAATGCACGCTTTTACTTGTTCCTTGAGATTTCAGAAATCCTTTACCGCGAATAGGATGGCTTCAGGAAGTTGTCAAGTAGACCAGTTTCTCAGGTTAACACAGAAAATTCATGTAGGGTTCAAATGGATATAGTGGCAATCTTCTTCGACTTGCAACAGGGTTATGACATATGGCGAAAAAATCTCTTGATGAAGATGACTGACGCGGGGACTAGCGGAAACGTGTACAACTGGATAACAGATTTTCTCATTGACCAAACAATCCCGCCAAATATTAACAACGCAGTATCCTCTAAAGAAATCTTAGAGGAATGCTTACCACAGGACTCTGCTTTGACCTCCACTCCTTTTTTTCATCTACATCAATGACCTGACCAATCACATCATAGCTGAAAAAGTCATGTATGCTAATGATCTGTCAATATGAAGATGTTCATAGTGCAACACACAGATTAAATTGAGATCTGAGACGACTGCATACGTATTGCAAAATGTGGAAACTGAGGATACATTTTGAAAAGACTTTGCACTATATTTAACAATAACCAAAAAGTATCCAAGACAAATATCAGACATTGATTCGACAAACAGAAATTGCCCAGTGAGGAAGAGCCTACCTATCGAAATCTTTACAGATTAATTATCTGCATTTCAGCTCTGAAAGACGGTGGTCACTGTAAGCTTTAGCTTACCCAAATATCACTAGATGATAACCAACTTTTCACACTCCATGAAGATAGAATAAATATACAATGGATCCCTAATCACTTAAATACACCTGCTAATTACACGGCAGATATGCTGTCTAAGAATGGATCAAGTCTGAAACAATAATTCACATCACCAACCCTATAGACAGTCAAACAACTACTGGGAACAAAGACGACAGGCTGAATAGATGGGCAATGGGGAATACTGGAACAGAAACCTACAAACAATGGCCATACAAATCACAAATAGATCATCAACTGCCTGAAAAGGAGAGACCAAAGCACCATTTAACGACTTCGCACACAACACATACAACTTATCAGTCACTTGAACAAAATACAACCAGAAAATACTACTGATTGTCGCTTATGCGCATATCCGTATAAAACTGTTTGAACATCATCTTTTTGAATGTCCGGCGCTTGCCGGTGTTAGGAAAAGGCTTCTTCCACCAGACCAGACAAATATAACGCGTTGTATGGGACTAAATAACAGCTTACAAACACTTGCAGACACTACTATATGGCATTGGGCCAGAGAGCAGGAGCTCATAGGCCGCTGGATCAAAACCAACAAAACAGAAAATATAAATTTACACATACAAACATACATATATGCATACATACATACATTCATACACACACACACGCACCAACGCACGTACTCGAAAACACACACACATACACCCACATCCAAACCCCCGCACTCACATACACACAGAAACACAGGCAGACAGGCACTGCAGGCAGGACAGGGTAGGGCAGCTCAGGGCGCGGGGCAGGGCAGGCAGGCAATCATGTATACGTAGGCCCACGCGCAAACGCATGCACGCAAACAGCAAAACGCACGCGCACACACACGCACGTATTGACACACATATACACATCGACACATCCACACATCCATCCATCCTTCCCTACCTACCTACCTACCTACCGACATACCTATCTACCTACCTACCTGCATGCATGCACACATAAATAAATACATAAATAAATGTATACATACATACATACACACTTACACATACACAAACACACACACGCACACACAGACACCCAGACATACGCACGCACGCACAAACACACACACGCACACGCACACACAGACACCCAGACATACGCACGCACGCACAAACACACACACATACACACACACAAACACAAATACACACACATACATACGTGTGATGTTCGTCCATCAGCAGTGATGAAGACCACTCTCTTTGCTCAGCCGAGTAGACAGTTTTTAATGTTTTTCTGTGTCCGCTGAAAATGAAATAACATAGGATGCATATTTTTTCTCAGTGTTTACTTCCAAACTCTTTCCTGTAAACATGTGTCCCGCAAGGTTGAGGGGGGGGGGGGAGGGGGGAGTATAAGACATCGAACGTTGTGTGTCGTGCTTTTTCCATAACCACATGGGGTCGTAGGCACATCACTCATCGTGTGAGTAAGTTTTGCATCTCTTCCCAGCTGTGTTCAGCCCATTTTAGTTGTCTAAATTTCTCACACGCCAATATGAAATACATTCATGTGAACTAGATCGTGAAGTACGAAATACGTGAAATAGATTTAAGCATAGAGATATTTATATAGCGAATGTCCAGATCGGAATAATTGGACAGAATAAATCAGCAAAAAACGAACGAATTTACCAGTCCGAATGGAAAACAACATTTGTCCTTGAACACAAGTGTAAGTCGTCCACTTATGTAGATTCCAGCTAAATCCGTGGTTAGACGGCACCATAGTAAACTAAAACAATGTCGACCCACAGCCAATTACGGCGCCATCTTTGCTGCTCCTCCATACGGATGTAGCAGACCGATCCAACGTGCTTTAGAGGAATACGTAAATTTATTATTGCATCAACACCCTTCGCCGTTTCGTCAGAGAGACAGCTTAATATGTATCGATCTGCCTGGAGTGTAATGATACCAATTAAATTAAAATTTAGCTGTGATTCGATGTCAGTGCAATACGGACAGACCAATAGATGTTAAGTTAGCGAATTGCGTATGAATCCCGTACATCTGTTCTTTCAGACGACAACTATGAGGTATCCACGAATAGTAAGAAAACATTGAAGTGTATGGTTCGCTGGTTCGTCGATTGTAATATCACTGTCCAAAATAATGTCACCCATATCCATTTCTAGCGTCCCCTATACGCGTGTCTTTCTTAAACCAGGGTGCTCTGGCTAACAATGTTAGACCAGGGTGCTCTGGATAACAATTTTAGACCAGGGTGCTCTGACTAACAATTTTAGACCAAGGAGCTCTGACTAACAATTTTAGACCAGGGTGCTCTGACTAACAATTTTAGACCAAGGAGCTCTGACTAACAATTTTAGACCAGGGTGCTCTGACTAACAATTTTAGACCAAGGAGCTCTGACTAACAATTTTAGAAAGGGGTTCACTAATTTACAATTTTGGACCAGGGTGATCTTACTAACATTCGTATAAGAATATATCACTCCACGAATTATGTTAATACTTATTGAAAATCTACACTGTTTCCGTATTGATCTTGTTGTCACTTGCTTGAGTCAGACAGACTTCTTCAATTTAGTCGTACACGGGTCCTCTCTTTCAGATGTACTCCAAGGAATACAACCACCACATTGCAGGGTGAGGTAGCACGTTCTAACGTATTGGCAAGAAATAGCTTCTCATGGAAGCGTTACTTTTTTAGCTACATAAAGAAATTGGAGGAGGGGAAATGTTGGCAACCTTCAACTGCCATGTTTCGCGCCACTGCAGAGACTTCAATTCTAAATAGAAGTAGTGCGAATTCTTAAATAGCTCGTTTATTAACCGTTCGGGCGTAGCAGATTTGCGTTTGTGTGTGTGTGTGTGTGTGTGTGTGCGTGCGTGCGTGCGTGCGTGCGTGCGTGTGTGTGTGCGCGCGCGCGTGCGTGCGTGATAAAACCGACATGCCCATTGAATCTGATCGCGAAGTAATTTTAAATCTGGTTGAGGTAGTTTGAGAACGAACGAAGACGGTGAAGAAGAAATCCCGTATGTTTGGATTGGAAACTAAGCTTCCACTCAATTTACAACCCTGCGCAGCGAGATACACTATATATTCATCATGGAAGTGAAGTCTCAAAGAGACCAAGATGGAGGTAGGTTTTTGTGTGGTACAAAAACGAAGAAGAAAAAAAATATCTGTCATACGATATTGTTTCCATTGCTGGGGTAGCTGACGGGTTTTGAAGGCTGAGGACTATAGACCGCTTCACCACTGCTGTCGCCACGTCGTGTACTGGCTATGTTTGTTTATTTTACCCTAACAGAAAAACAACATATCCCATGCTAGAGATTCGAACCGCTGCCCTTCTTGTCGGCAAGCCGGCCTCGAAACCATTCAAGAAAAACGTTTTTATTTTGTCTTGAGTTATGTACAGGATATAAGTCGTCCTCTTTGCCCTTCGTTCTCAAACTCTGGCTACAAAGCTCTAGAAAGGGCTTTACAAGTATCAGGATATTGTTAGCAGAACGGAATGCTTTGTGACGTAGTATATAGGTAGAGTGTGATATTATCATCCTTTTGGTCCGACAGATCCGATTTTAGCAGTCATTTTTGGGGTACCGGGTTAGCCTTCCCTCTTCGATCCTTTTTGATTAGCCAGTCTGCTCTGTTACAGTATATAATTCATGATCACCTGGTGGAGGTCTAGAACGATCTTGGCAGCTCTGATTAGCTGGCCCTGACTCTAGCAGTCAGCTTTGAGTCGCTGACCGCTGCAGCTCATGCACTGATCAACACGTTGGACCCATTTACTGCGTAGGATTCGACCTTTACATAAAGAGTCTGAACAATCTCTACTGGTGTATGGAATGGCTGGAATCGTGTTATTACCAGTTGCTATGTACTTCGTCATTTAGAGGCAAGTCGGATTAATACATTTGTATCGTCCTGTCACATTTGAAATGAACATAGCGATTATGGGGATTTGACGGTTGCCTACTGTAACGCTGATTCTCTTGTCTGCTACACTTCTCATCTTTATAGAGTGTAACCTTTCAAATTCAAGGTGTCGAAAGTGGATTACAATAACAATTTGGAAGTTAAAGTTTATTGTGCTATTTGTTTTGAAAATAAGAAATTGGTCCCTGGTCGTTGTACATCACTAACCTTTTAGATATCTTGACAACAAAGCAGCATCTGATCCACATCATCCTCCTACCAACCTTGTCCTACCACATCATCCTCATACCAACCCTTAGCTACCACATCATCCTCCTACAAACCCTTAGCTACCACATCATCCTCCTACCAACCTTGTCCTACCACTTCATCCTCCTACCTGTGCTACCACATCATCCTCATACCAACCCTGTGCTACCACATCATCCTCATACCAACCCTGTGCTACCACATCATTCTCCTACCAACCCTGTGCTACCACATCATCCTCCTACCAACCCTTAGCTACCACATCATCATCCTACCAACCCTGTGCTACCACATCATTCTCCTACCAACCCTGTGCTACCACATCATCCTGCTACCAACCCTTAGCTACCACATCATCCTCATACCAACCCTTAGCTACCACATCATCCTCCTACCAACCCTGTGCTACCACATCATCCTCATACTAACCCTGTGCTACCACATCATCCTCCTACCAACCCTGTGCTACCACATCATCCTCCTACCAACCTTTAGCTACCACATCATCCTCCTACCAACCCTGTGCTACCACATCATCCTCCTACCAACCCTTAGCTACCACATCATCCTCCTACCAACCCTGTACTACCACATCATCCTCATACCAACCCTTAGCTACCACATCATCCTCCTACCAACCCTGTGCTACCACATCATCCTCCTACCAACCCTTAGCTACCACATCATCCTCCTACCAACTCTGTGCTACCACATCATCCTCATACCAACTCTTAGCTACCACATCATCCTCCTACCAACCCTTAGCTACCACATCATCCTCATACCAACCCTGTGCTACCACATCATCCTCCTACCAACCCTGTGCTACCACATCATCCTCCTACCAACCCTGTGCTACCACATCATCCTCATACCAACCCTTAGCTACCACATCATCCTCATACCAACCCTGTGCTACTACATCATCCTCCTACCAACCCTTAGCTACCACATCATCCTCCTACCAACCCTTAGCTACCACATCATCCTCCTACCAACCCTGTGCTACCACATCATCCTCCTACCAACCCTTAGCTACCACATCATCCTCCTACCAACCCTGTGCTACCACATCATCCTCCTACCAACCCTGTGCTACTAGAGCCGAACTTGGGACATGTCTGAGAGACTAAAATCTTCACCTATGAAAGAAGATGTCTGAGATTGGCCGCCACCTCTCCAGGTGAAACACAATGAGAAAATATGATTTTCGCAATAGTGTCACTGCCATCCAAATGTACCGAATACATGTCCAGAAAAAATGTGCACGGGCTTAGTCATCTCATGAGAGTGTCCCTTTACTAGCTCGTAATGCCCTACCGCCCGGCTTCTGAGCAAGTGAACGACCGAGAGGATGGTGGATAGACGACGTCAAGATTATTTTCCAGTGACACCGGCTGACATCTTCAGACGCGGCGTATCTGGCACAGAGGTGGAGAATAAGGCTTCCAACGTAGCAACCCTGCAGAAGTGGGCCGATAACTACTAACCTACTTATCTATTCGATATTCCATATCAATAAATCTAATTTTGTTTTGAAGATACAAAAGACGTACATTGAAGATGCACGCAAGCAAAAACTTTCATCTTTATCTTATGTTCCATGGATAACGGTCGAAAGAAATGTTGACGTTTGAAGTCAGACAATGGTCGAAAGCGATGTGGCGCATACGATTAAGGAGTAGGAGTTTATTCAACCATCGGGCTACAAAAACCATTGGTAATCAAACTCTTTACTGTTTAGAGAGAATATTCATCTTCAGGTTTGCCCGGAGCGCAGCGATGTTGAATCTGTATATCGCAACTAATATTATTCAGATGGAAATTACAATGTCATGTAAGATACAATATACAATACGTGAACGAGTGATAATGAAGAGGAGAGCATGTTTATTATATTGGGAGGTACGTGATACAAGAACATAACACAATTACATCAGTCTTAGATTTAGCTTATATGTGAAACTGATGATATGGGTTTATATTATACGCTAGGTTGGATGATACATGCCAATACATGATACAATATATGGAAAATATATATTTACACATGATACAGCGGGATTACTGAAATATGTTTATGCATGACACAAAATCAGTGACAAAGGGTTTACGTTTGATACAGAGTAGTGGATGATACATGTTTACGCATGAAACAAAATGATTGTTGTTGCACGTTTATGCATGATATCATTTGATGGTTGAAACACATTTGCACCTAATACAAAGTTGGGGATGATACATGTTTACAGGTGATACATAATTACAGTTGTGTATCTCCGTTAGACGTATTCAGACACCAACGTCAACATTTTTCATTATCAGCTTCACGTTGTTGGTATCTCCATAAAGCTTGTCCAGATATAGAACTGGTGATGGCCATTTGGGCTTTTTTTCTGTTTCTCATATGCTGATCTCTTGTACAGCAGATAACAACCGGTCTTTGTATCAGTAACACAGTTACACTAATCGGTAGTTACTGCTCTTAGTTGGTTATATAA
Source organism: Ariolimax columbianus (assembly GCA_036924085.1). NCBI lineage: Eukaryota > Metazoa > Mollusca > Gastropoda > Stylommatophora > Arionidae > Ariolimax > Ariolimax columbianus. The sequence goes on along the minus strand of JAVGWX010000016.1, from coordinate 26,665,558 downwards.
ATGATAGGTCAGTCTGGTTCACCTTAGTGGTACTCGCGTTGTTCTGAATAGTACCACTGCAACCTTTCCAGCATGTCGTGAAAAGGCTGCTAAAGAGCGGTGTAATTGGGACTAGAAAACCCATTGTGTAAAACGAGTGTTATAAAACCGCCACTGCAAATGCTTAGATTCAGGTCTTCGCTAAAGTGTCAGCTGTAGTTGTAGTTCCTGTGCTCCATTTTTAGTAAAACGGCAAGAATAACATAGAAGAACATTTAGTCTTATATGATGGAAGCATACTACTTCTTGCCAAGAAGAGATCCAGTGACAATATCCAGACTCTAATCGGGTCATTGAAGGATCAAAAATAAACATCTCAATATATGTAAAAGAGGCACACAGAAATGTATCCATGGGGGATATGAGCGGAAGGGAGGGCGGGGGGGGGGGGGGGGGTGCAGGAGACAAACAACCAGTAGAACTTGTTATACAATCATGTATGTTCCACTAGAGATATAGAAGACTTATAAATTTATTTCGAACATTCGATACAAAAATATTCTTGCATGGGAAATTATTTGTTGTAATATGAGAGCGAATAACAATGTAAGGCAGGAAAGACAAGGTAGAACATGTTTTGCAAGTATTGTCGACTCAGCGAGAGGAGCATAGTGACAGCATCACTCTTCTCAAACGTATTGAGAATGAGATTGCAAAGTGACGAAGGAAGTCTGTGAACTGTCAATTTTATGAGGAAAATAGATGGGAATTTAGAAATGCAAAGACAAACAAGAAGGTTTAATTGAACTTTTGATTCTTCTTTTGATGTTTGTTATTTTTCACCTCTTAGTGTCTTTTTACTGCTCGAACCTTGTAAGGGAGTGGGCAAGCTGTGATCCCAAAGCGAGCTGCTAGTGAGGGAAGCGGCCCCGAATCAGCAGGCAGGAACCTGAACCTTTGGACCATTGAAGACAGAAAAAGAAACATTTCTACTTTAGCCATTGGCTCTCCAGGACAAACTCTTTTCCCCAAAGAAAATGGGACAAACTCCTGGGGAATCTTGACTTTACCGTTTTCATCCAGGAATCGTTCAGGTTTGAGTACATCTGCGTCTTCCCCCCAGATCTTCTTGTCAAATAAGATGGAATCCAAAGAGGCCATTATTTGTGTGCCTTTAGGAATTGTGTATCCCACAATGATTAGATTGTCCGTACACATATGAGGTAAACTCAGAGGGGCGATGCTTGCAATTCTCTGGACCTCCATAATGTAAGCATTCAAGTATGGCATGTGACACTTGTCTGACATGTTGGGTATTCTCTCTGTCCCCACCTCTCTCTCGATCTCTTGATAAACCTTCTCCTGTATCTCAGGGTAATGAAGAAAGTAAAGTACGCACCAGTTGATTGTCGAGCTGGCGGTCTCTGTACCTGCAGAAAACAAATCGAATATGACCTTCATTAAGTTATCCTGACTCATGGTTGTAGCTTCTCCAGCCTTCAGCTTTTTGTTCATTTCATAAACATATCTGGCAATGAAATTGTCTAAATCATTTTCATCAAATTCATTATAACCTTTTTGTTTTATGTAAGGATTGACGAAATGTGTTACAAAATCAGTCGCTCGTGAGTGTATTCTCTTTGCACTAAAAAGATCTCCAGGAAGATATCTCCAGAATGTGAAGTAATTGGCTAGGTTACTTCCATCGGCCTCGTAAACCATCTCTTTAATACACCGAATTGAGTCCAGGAATGTTTCATCGTCGTGGTTAAACCGATTTCCAATTATGATGGAGCAGATGACGTTCGCAACACCGCAGCTTAATATGTTTTCTAAATCGGCCGGTACCCCATTAAGATTGGCTAAAACTTCGTTGTTGATGGCGACTATCTCAGTAACCTTCTCAACCAGAGTGTTGTTGCCCATACCTAGAGCTCGCAGGATGTTGACTGTGACTGCTCTCTGTTCCTTCCACATGGCTCCCGATGAGAATCCCACGCCCATGCCGGTTTGACCCGTGACCTTCATGTGGAAATAAACACAATATTTAAAAAACGTCGAACAGATAAGTTCTATATGACTACTCCACAAGAGGAATAGAGCGACAGTATGACTTTCTCCAACCCTTATGTGATTCATTGCATGGTGATATGAAACAACCTCTAATACAATAAAACAACAACATACTAAAAACAAATAACCATGTTTCACTACACCGTTTCAAATAAGAAAAAAAAACATATTTGGAAAAAGTTCTTTTTAGAGCCAAAAAGCAATACAAGCTCGAACTGATAAGAAAGTTAATGATACGTATTTGCAGATAAATTTGTAAATTCAAGATAGATAAATAGGACATGCAAAATAGATACAATCTGCAAGCAGTAACGGGAGGAAAAGAATCATAATAACAATTAATAAATATAATAAGCGTTATTCAAAGGTATAAGAAAGCTTCGATCTCATTAATTTCATGACATAACACTTTAACAACACATAGACTTAAACTGAATGGAGACGTTGTTATTGACCATTTTGTGCACACTTATTCGGTGAGATTATTTTCTTTCTTGTAAGTTAGGAGATCATTTCAGCATCATATTTGACGTCATCCTCATATGTTTGTTTTATCCTTGTCTGTACATAAGTAGTGTTTCTGACAATGTTTGTCTCTTGTATTTCTGAATATCGTCTAATTAGAATATCTTTGATATTACATTTTTTCTCGTTAGTTAAATTTAACTATTTCTGTTATTATAATATTCATTATGAAAACAAGTTTATATATATATGTATGTATGTACGTATGTATGTTTGTCTTCCTGTCTGTCTGTCTGTGTGCGTGTGTGCGTGTAATAATAATAATAATAACAACAAGTGTTATCGAATTGAAATGTCACTTCTTATATCCCAAGATGTCCTTACTATAGTACAATATGAAACGCTTCTCTGTAAGCTCGTCACTGAAGAGTTCACAATTTCGATATCCAGTTTATTAGCCATATTACTGTAGCACAGACTCATGGCATGGACGCTAGGTAAGATCTTGTTTAATATGTTACACCTAACCATCACATGAGCGACTTAAGTCCCACAACAGCTAGCTAGTCATCGATGAACTCAACAGACGTTCGAATCTGCCTTAGCAAGGATACCAATGCTTTCTTTTATTTACATGAACGTCAAATGAATGTATATATTTTCCCCTTTGGTGTTTTAAAAATCCCTTTGATTGTGAATTAACTGCGTATCAGTCTTGAGTGAGAGGGCAGAGGCTGGTAAGTTGCATGACGGAGTGGATTGTAAAACGACATACAACTTTATCTCGACTTTCGGTTTGATTCATGAAAACACAGTACAACGTAATTTTTGGAAATAATGACGAACACAAAAAAATAAAAAAATACAAATATATTCTAAGAAAAACTCAGGACCTTCTTTTGACTAAAAACTCAACAAGAGCTTTCTTCTGTACACATATGGCTATATCTGAAGGCGAGAGTGTTCAACGATTGATAAGCTGGTCTAATGTTTTTAAAAAAATTAAAGAAACAACGTGTTTTTGGTTTTAAAGTTTTCCTTTCTTTTGTTTCATTTCACTAACTCTGAAGCAGTCAGATCTAAATTTACATTTCTGTAGAATGGAATGCAATGCATCTAGTCGTATATTTAGTGACAGGCAAGTGTGAGTACACTTCTGACACTACACATTCCTCAGTGAACGTAATACAACACAAAATTCAGGATAAAAGCACACTTGCATTAAACACGACTTCGACGGGACACATAGAAAATGCAGAAATGATGCAGACATGCTCGTTGATATATATTCTAGCAGCCATTAAAAACGCATGACTTTAATTTATGATAAATATTATCATTAACACGGAGAGTGACCTACATACACAAACCTGACAAGTGTGCAAGTGATGAAGGTCACGCTGACTCATCTTCCTGTGCATGTCATGCTTACTTCCCTTTTCCGTGGATCACTTGCAAAACAACAAATTGATCAATTCTGGCTAATGAAAGGTTCGGATCAATTTGACATTTGGCACATAGTTTAGTCCAATTTCAGCGAGTAAAAGGCCATTATATGTTTTTATCTAATGAAAGTCTGTTAATGTTTACGTCATACCTCGAGTGTCGCTTGGCTATCAACAATATTTTCTGATGAAGTCCGGTTTAATTTTCTCTTTGCGGACAGGACAAATCGCGTCATGTTTCTTCCAGGAGAAATATAAGCCGATGGTTGTGTAGTCCAACATGACACACATGTAGGAGGATGTTTACATTTGTGGGGTCGATTATCTAATGACCACCTTACTCCCCTTCATGTTTTCAGAGCTAACGTTACCGCTGATGTCTACGCTAATTAAGTATTGCCACCCATCGTAGTGCCCTACTTCTAGATTTACCTAGATCTGGAAATCTTTCAGTACGATAACGCCAAGCCTCACACAGCTAATGTTACCATGAATTTATTAGCTCAGCAAGCTGTTCTTGTACTGGACTGGCCTTCAATTTCTTTTCTTCTGACGTGAACCCGATTGGGGATCAAGATGCTGAGCAGCACATGAGCTGCAGTGGTTAGCGACCCATAGCTGACTGCTAGCGTCAGGGCCAGCGAACCATAGCTGCCAAGACCCTTCTACACCTCAACGCGGTGATCCTGGATAACAGACTGCAGCAGGGCAGACTGGCTAAGGAGAAGGGATCGAAGAGGGAATGCTAACCCGGAACTCAAAAAATGCTTGCTGAAGTCGGATGTGTTGGACCTAAATGTGCAACTATCGCAGCCAAGCTGTAAACTACGACACAACGCGTTCCATTCTGCTACTTAAGCCCTTTCATGGTTTGGTAGTGGGAGATTGAGAACGAAGAAGAAGAAGAAGAAGAAGAAGAACCCGATTGAAGATTTGCTAGATACATTGAACAGAAGGGTCCGCCAGCATGACATAAGCAATGCAAATGATTTGGGAAATGACATTCATTGAACAATGGAACAATATTTCCAAACATTTTTCCATACGCGGATTCCAAGCATGTATTTATGCTGCAGGATTCCCATACGCGGATGCCAAGCATGTATTTATGCTGCAGGTTCCCCATTCGCGGATTCCAAGCATGTATTTATGCTGCAGGATTCCCATACGCGGATGCCAAGCATGTATTTATGCTGCAGGATTCCCGCACGCGAATGCCAAGCATGTATTTATGCTGCAGGATTCCCACACGCAGTATTCGTAATGGCTATGAGCACGTGCGATTATTGTGTCAGCTTTTTAATTGGGTCAAACCCCAACTTTTAAGACGGTTTGTAACAGTTAAGTAGATTTGCATCGTGTATGTTCGTCAACACATTGCTTTGGTCTGTTTTGCTGAAAACCCATATGATCTCTGAATATAATTATAAATAACTCATGCCAAGAAAATAGAACAAATGAATAATAAAACAAATACAGTTCATATATTGCTAAACATTTTAATTTAACGTACCACAGATCCCCTACTAAAAGCTTACCGCATCAAAGAATACGTATGGCCTGTCACTGCAGATATCTGCATTCGTCACAAGAGCTTCTTTGATCAAATCATAACCATTCAGGACGATCACCAGACGCTGACCCAGGTACAGGCTGTAGATAGAGAAAAACGACAATGAAAATAATTATGGCGACCATAATATTATTCGATATCAGCCTAAATCTGATAAGTACGTTTATACCGGTGCAAGTGGCTGTTACTCCTTAGAAACAGTTCTAAATCTGATAAGTACGTCTATACCGGTGCAAGTGGCTGTTACTCCTTAGAAACAGTTATAAATCTGATAAGTACGTCTATACCGGTGCAAGTGGCTGTTACTCCTTAGAAACAGTTCTAAATCTGATAAGTACGTCTATACCGGTGCAAGTGGCTGTTACTCCTTAGAAACAGTTCTAAATCTGATAAGTACGTCTATACCGGTGCAAGTGGCTGTTACTCCTTAGAAACAGTTCTAAATCTGATAAGTACGTCTATACCGGTGCAAGTGGCTGTTACTCCTTAGAAACAGTTCTAAATCTGATAAGTACGTCTATACCGGTGCAAGTGGCTGTTACTCCTTAGAAACAGTTCTAAATCTGATAAGTACGTCTATACCGGTGCAAGTGGCTGTTACTCCTTATAAACAGTTCTAAATCTGATAAGTACGTCTATACCGGTGCAAGTGGCTGTTACTCCTTAGAAACAGTTCTAAATCTGATAAGTACGTCTATACCGGTGCAAGTGGCTGTTACTCCTTATAAACAGTTCTAAATCTGATAAGTACGTCTATACCGGTGCAAGTGGCTGTTACTCCTTATAAACAGTTCTAAATCTGATAAGTACGTCTATACCGGTGCAAGTGGCTGTTACTCCTTAGAAACAGTTCTAAATCTGATAAGTACGTCTATACCGGTGCAAGTGGCTGTTACTCCTTATAAACAGTTCTAAATCTGATAAGTACGTCTATACCGGTGCAAGTGGCTGTTACTCCTTAGAAACAGTTCTAAATCTGATAAGTACGTCTATACCGGTGCAAGTGGCTGTTACTCCTTAGAAACAGTTCTAAATCTGATAAGTACGTCTATACCGGTGCAAGTGGCTGTTACTCCTCAGAAACAGTTCTAAATCTGATAAGTACGTCTATACCGGTGCAAGTGGCTGTTACTCCTTATAAACAGTTCTAAATCTGATAAGTACGTCTATACCGGTGCAAGTGGCTGTTACTCCTTAGAAACAGTTCTAAATCTGATAAGTACGTCTATACCGGTGCAAGTGGCTGTTACTCCTTAGAAACAGTTCTAAATCTGATAAGTACGTCTATACCGGTGCAAGTGGCTGTTACTCCTTATAAACAGTTCTAAATCTGATAAGTACGTCTATACCGGTGCAAGTGGCTGTTACTCCTTAGAAACAGTTCTAAATCTGATAAGTACGTCTATACCGGTGCAAGTGGCTGTTACTCCTTAGAAACAGTTCTAAATCTGATAAGTACGTCTATACCGGTGCAAGTGGCTGTTACTCCTTATAAACAGTTCTAAATCTGATAAGTACGTCTATACCGGTGCAAGTGGCTGTTACTCCTTAGAAACAGTTCTAAATCTGATAAGTACGTCTATACCGGTGCAGATGGCTGTTACTCCTTATAAACAGTTCTAAATCTGATAAGTACGTCTATACCGGTGCAAGTGGCTGTTACTCCTTAGAAACAGTTCTAAATCTGATAAGTACGTCTATACCGGTGCAAGTGGCTGTTACTCCTTAGAAACAGTTCTAAATCTGATAAGTACGTCTATACCGGTGCAAGTGGCTGTTACTCCTTAGAAACAGTTCTAAATCTGATAAGTACGTCTATACCGGTGCAAGTGGCTGTTACTCCTTAGAAACAGTTATAATTTGTCTTCAAGGTTCCTAGTTTATTCTCTCATGAGATGGGAAAAAAGTATTCATATTCTCGAATTTCATTTGCTCTAAGTCTGTTTCAGCGCTGTTATGATTGGTGCTCTTTAATTTCATACTATCCGCAAAACAAAGATATTAGCAACTATGTTAATAACAATTATTATTCATCCAAAGATTCCGATGTTCGAAATCAAACAGTAGAGAACGCCTTGTTTTTCCAATCGGTTTTGATAATAAATTTGAAGAGATCAAGCGATAATAATCGAACTGCGATCCGGTTTTGCAGAAGAAAATACAATATTTTAAAGAAATTACATATTAAAATTTTGGATATTTTGACACGTGATAATTGTGAGAAGAGAAATAAGTAATAAAATGTGTCAGATCCATGAGAGATACCGTGTGACACTATGACTCTCTACAATACAACGGAGGGATAAACTTTTTGGCGACCATAAACGTTTGAGACAGACCATTAGGGTTTTGAGGAAAGTACATTTGGTTACTTATTAGCACACAATGAAGAAGGTGACGTCTCAAGTTAAGTTTCAAGTTTCCGTGTAGTTTATAGGGAAATCAAAAGGATACATGTCCACATTTTGTCGATTTTATGCTACAAGTTTCCTTTTATACATCAATTTCCAAATGTGTTTCTAGTAAATACATCAGGATCGCATTACGGTTTTCTTCTGTCCCTGTAACAGTTGTGCCATGATGACGGAAATTGGGTTTTCTAAAAGGAGTTGTTAAATCTCTCGATCAGCGCATGGTCCAACTTTCGATGGGTGATTTCCATTGTGGTGTAACTTCCTTAGCTGCGATTTGATTTTACTGCGAACCAATGAATGATAAGTATCACAGTCTGCAATATGGTAATACCTTGTGAGGAGAACATACTTGATGAGAGATTTTCTGACAAGAATTTGACACAGCTTATGATAGTGGTTTGATTGTGTGTCCCTCAACGGTACTTCAAGTTGGGATTATTCCTGAAAACAGGATTTAGTCAGACAAAGCAGTACTCTACCTACATTTGGAAGAAGATCTGTTGAATCAGATAACTGGTTTGAAGCGAAAGTGAAGGATACGATCTTCATCATCATCATCAACATCATCATCATTTTCCTCTACACTTGTGTCGCTAGACGACGTGCGAAGATATCGTGTTTTTTTTGTCGTGTGTTAGGTTTGTCGTCGATTCTGTTATAATTTCATCTTTCACCAGTGTCTCACATAGACCATCATCTATCTTTCTTTTTCTTGGTCTGCTAAGACCATGGCAGACACCAACAGCAGAGAGTTGGTACATAAGAGCTATTTATCAGCTGTTTATTTGTCTCTATTGGAATGTGTATGTTTCTTAGTAATGGTGAGAGCTGATTGGTTAACGGTTTAAGTTCTGTGCTTTTTCCTTAATATTTAGTGTTTTCTCTACTCTTTTGATTGTGATTGTCTTTGTCTTTACTGTGCTAATATATATATATATATTATATCTATCGCAGACATTGTCAATGGCATTCAGAAATTTTCATGAAGGGTATGTTCATCTGAAAGAAAGATACGCTGATCATCTGCAAAAACGAGCTAGTTTATTATGGTGGTTTCTGGTTTTGCTTCAGACTATTCAAACCATGTATACTATGACACACACATAAATACACAAACACACGCAGATTACATATATATATATATATATATATATATATATATATATATATATATATATATATATATATATATATACACACATATACATATATCTCATTTCTATGTAATGTGTTTCCCCCTCACACCCATTTTTGTTCTGCAATTGTCCACCATACTAAGGTATTATTGCATCTGTAAATGTAACCAGATGTCTGTAACAATTTACTTGGAAATCTTGTACTTAGTATGTTACATGCAAATCTCTCCTTCTTCTTCTTCTTCTGCGTACGCAGTCAGACAGTAACCATTATTTTTTCGAAAAAAGCGGCGGTCATCCTGAGGCTGTCGACACTGCCATAGAGCTTGTCTTGCAGTTCCACTGGTAATGGCCACATCTGCTCTCTCTGATCCTCGTTTGTCGGGCAGTTCTGCAGCAGATGTTCAGCGGTCATTTTACCAGTACCGCACGGGCATTCGTCGGTACACCCTATCTTCAATTTGTTGAATAGGTGGTACCTCAGTCTATTGTGGCCAGTGCGAAGTCTGAAGACAACGACCTGCTCTCTTCGGTTCAACTGGTAATAGGCATCGTTTTTGGTGTAACCAGTATGTTCGGTTTCCCATTTGGTCATGTATCTGGCTTTGAGAAGCCGTTTTGACTCTTCGTACGTCATACTGGTATCTGTTTGTGGTAGTCTTGCACCTTCTTTTGCCAGTCTGTCTGCCTCCTCGTTGCCTTGGATGTTGCAGTGTGATGGTACCCACTGTACCACTACCCTTTTTGGTGCGGACTGCTGGCACAGTTTGCAGAGTACTGCTCTTAAGTCATTAAGCTCAGTGTTTTTCTGGCTTTTTAGCGCTGTGACTACGGCGAGAGCATCTGTCAGCAGGACTATATGGCTCTCATTTTCACTGTGTGTCACCATTTCTTCCACTGCCACCCTCAGTGCCTCTGCCTCCGCTCTGAAATTGCTTGTGTACTTACCAGTAGCGAATGACAGTGTTATTTTTCTGCCATTTGGTAGGTTCAGGAATGCTCCTGCCCCTCCGTTCTGTGTTGTGTTTGTTACAGAACCGTCGGTGTATGCATGGGTGCAGTCCATGCTTGGGTAGCTTTTCGTTATGAAGCTTAGGGTAGTATCTCTCCTTTCTTTTTCAGTCTGGCAGTTTTTGTTTGCAATACCTGGTATGTTTTCTACCACCTCTGGAAATATATCCTGCCTCCAATTAGGTTTTCGTACAGTAGTGATGGGTTTTGGTGTTGTTAGTGCGTTTATGGGATCTTCGTGCATCTTTGCTTTGGCTATTTCTGCAAAGTTTCTCCGCTTTAGTTTCCCATTTCCCAAATTGTTCAGTCTCTGGTGCATTGGATGGTCGGTCAGTCTTCGGAGTTTCTCTGACCGCAGCTGGGCTCTGCAGTCTCTTCTATCGGTCATGGATTGCAGTTTTGTAATCTTTTCAAGTTCTACAATTGGCGTTGACTTCATGCCACCTGTTATAATTCTCATGGCTTGGTTTTGAAGTTTGTTAACTTTATCGAAGTTCGCCTTCGCTGCTGTTGTCCATGCCGCAATGCCATACTCGAGAACTGGTCTCACTCTTCCAGTGTACAGTTTCTTTAGTATGCCTTCGTCTGCTCCCCAGCTTGTGCCAGCAAGTTTCCTCATGATTGCCATTCTTTCTCTGGCTTTCATTCGGTTTCTCTCAATCTGACTTTTCCATGTCATGCGCCGATCAAATGTGACTCCCAGATAGGTTGGGTTGTCCTTTGCCTGCAGGAATTTGCCATTTAGACTTAATTTGGTACTTTGGGGTTTTAATGAAAGCGAAAATATTGTGCATGTGGTTGTCTCTTCGTTTATTTTGACCAGCCATGAGTTCGCCCACTCTTCCAGCGATGTTAGGGCCGTCTGCATCCGATTTCTTGCTATGGTGAGATTCTTTTCAGAGGTCCACATAGCCAGATCGTCTGCAAACATTGAGCTATGGACTCTTCTTGGTATATTCTCTGTAATATCATTTATATATACCAGGAAGAGTGTGGGTGACAGTACTCCCCCTTGGGGTACTCCCTGCTCGAGTGTCACCTTTTTGCTCATCTGCCCTTGTACTTGGACTCTGGCCGTTCTTTGTTTGAGGTAGTGGTTGATCCACTTGTACATCTTCCCACAGACATCACTTCTTCTTAGCTTGACTCTAAGTCCATCTTTCCAGACTTTGTCAAATGCCTTTTCCAGATTCACCCAAACAGCTACTGTGTGTTTCTGTGCCTGGTAGGCATCTTCTATCTCCTGGGCTATGAGGATGACCTGGTCCTCAGTGGATCTGGGCTGTCTAAAGCCGGCTTGCTGTGGAATTAGTATTCGTTTTTCTTCCAGATGCCACATCAGTCTGGTGTTTATCATCCGTTCCATCAGCTTGCCGACACAGCTCAGTAGGCTTATGGGCCTGTATCCATTTGGATCTGTTTTGTCCTTTCCTGTTTTTGGTACTGGTACCAGTATTGCGTCTTTTCATGCCTGTGGTACAATTCCCCTTTTCCAGCTTTGGTTCAGGACCGATAGCAGTTTCTTCTTCGCTGTTTGGCCCAGCCCCATCAGCATTTCGTTTGTTATCCCGTCTTTTCCGGGAGATTTCCTTTTCTTTAGTGTTCTCATAGCCTCTTCCATTAGTTTGGCCATAATGTGCTCTTCAGGTGCCGTATTCATGTTTTCGTGTCCCTTTAGCTCTTCGCTAATGTCTGTATGCTTATCTGCAGGGACCTCGATGTGGTTTGCTCTGGCATAGTGATCGACAAAGGCATTTGCGGCTTTCTTACCTGTGATCAAGTTCTCGCCCTGCTTGATAGTAATTTGTTTATTTGACGGGGTTTCGTCGTTCATGGCTCTGACTAGCTTCCATAGCTTCTTCCCGTCTTTGTCCAGGTTTAGACTTTCCGTTTTATTGTTCCAGCTTTCTCTTGCTGTTTGCTTGAGAGTGTGTTTGTACTTCGCCGCTGCGGCTTTGAGGGCGAAGTTTGCCTCCATGGATTTTTCTCGCTCTGCCATGTTCCTAGCATTTGTTACTGCATCTTCCACTTTCTGCAACTCATCATTCCAGTAGGGCTTATAGTTTTTCCTAGCTCCTCTTGGGATGGTTTCAGTGGTGGCTTGCATTATTGCCTTGCTTAGGCTCTCTACCATGGGCTTCATTTTGGTGTTTCGTGTGTTGATGGTTTCACACAGCCCATCTGTCAGGATTGCAAATCTGTCCCAGTCGGCTCGTTTGTAATTCCAACGTGGGAGCGGTTTTGTTTCCTGTGGGCCTACTTCCATGTCAATGGTTAGCCTGATCGGCCTGTGGTCGCTACCTGCCAGTTGGTTTAGCACCTGGCGGTCTATTTTATGGTGTATGTCCTGTGTGGAGAAGGCCAAATCTGGAGTCGAGGTGGTATGCCATGTTCTTGAATAGAAGCTAGGGCTATCCTCCGGCCTATTGATTAGGGAGAGATTTGCATCTATCTCCCAATCTTCCACTTCGTCACCTCTGCTGTCTGTGTCAGAGTATCCCCATCTCTCCGAGTGGCTGTTGAAATCTCCAACTACTATGCAGTTGGAGTCTCTGACCTCCATACTCGAGAGCGATAGGTCTCTATTTGGTGGTCCGTACAGATTGAAAATGCGGAGCTTCGTCTCTTGAGCCATTATGTCAACTCCTACAATTTCTGCTTGTCCGGTGTGATTGACAGATACCGCGCTACTCGGTATGCAGTTTCTGGTCAGTATCAGGACTCCTCCTTTGTGGCCTTCTCTATCTAGACGGAAGGTCTGGTATCCTCTGATTGAGAATTTATGATTATTGTTGAGGTGCGTTTCCTGGATGCATGCCACGTCAATCTTACCTTCATGCAGGTGATGTGTTAGGGAAAGTTTTTTGTTAATGACTCCCTCCGCATTCCACTGTAGTATTTTGAGGGTCTTGAGGTTTTGGTCAATAGAAGTTGCCCCATAGCCATGTGCCTTGACTCCACGACACATGGGTGGGTGACCACCAGTAGTCAAGGGTGGGCCCCTTCGAGGCGTGAGGCCCGGCACTATCGCTGCCTGGCGGGACTCCGCAGGATGAGCGCCATGCGTTTTTCTAATAGGTTGTACTGCCATCATGCTGCGATTCACGTTGCACTGTTTTGTTAGGCTTGCGGCCCCGTGCATCCGATTTCAACAGGCGTTTCTGTAGGGATGCCCTCCTTAGCCTTTGGCAAGGCAGCAGTTGTTTATGATCAGAGTTGTCTCTCTTATGGAAGTTGTCTTACCAGACTATCGAGTCTTCACTACTCGTGTCTATAGGGTGCAATGATGATATGTGAGATGATATATGAGATGGACTGGTTTACCCGGAAGAGAGGCAGTCCAGTGTGTCTGTATCCCAGGATCGTCACGTCCTGCCAGAAACGTAGCATTTGCATGTGAGTTGGGTATCTCTTTCTCCCTTTATTTTCTTGGCTTCTATGCAGGGATGGGACGCCTAGCATTCCCCGCCACCTGGGGTGTTGACACAGTGGGGCAGGTGTGCAATGTCCGCTGGTCTGCATCTCTTCTGCGTCCAGCATGATAGTTATATGGCTGATAACGTACAGATGTAGATATCGTAGCCGACGTGCATTTAGCCAGAGGACAAGCCTGGTAATGTCACAGAGATGTTGTTCGCCTGGTGTGCGGACAGCTCTCATGGTCATTGGTTGAGTCTCGACAGTTCACAGTGAGGTGGCTGCTCTACTGTTTTTGACACCCCGACCAGGTACTAAGTCTTTAGTTGGTGGTTTCGCACCCCATCGCCGTATAAGGTGAGTATCAAGCAGTTGTCCGCCCGCTTTGATCGGCGGACGGCAAGGACCTCTTGCTGCGGCTCTACCGGATAGGGCTGGGGCGCAAGCCCCAGGTCCCGAGCATGTAGGGGCCTCCCGTTGCAGTGGTGCTGAGATTTTGGGCGGGATTGCGGCTTACAAGGGTTCGGCCGTAATCCCCCACATGGTAGCCTCGCGCCATTGGCTTATCAGCCTGGTACGTGAACCAAAGTGTCTGCGGCTCCTCTCGATATGAGCTGGTTTTCCGTAGCAACGCCCTGTCATTAGTAGGGTAAAACTGACCTCTCTTCAGATGGTCTATTTCCAGCACCCGTTCACTATTTGGTCAGACGAATTTATTGAGGGCTTTTGTTTGTCAATGACCAGGTATTTGAAATCTGCGGTTTCTGCGGGGTTAAACACGATTTCCGTAGCGTTCTTTCATTAGAGTGTTAGAGAGCTGATTTGTCTTCCGTGAGTCTAATACCAGCGTACGTTCATTTTTAGACCCAAACGGTAGTGCTCTCGATTTGTCACTCTCTCTACAGTATTGGCGTGTTCAGTCAAATAAAGCGGCAGGTTCCACTCCTGGTGGTGCCCTTCCGTCAATTCCTTTAGCGAGACAATCAAGTTACTTAGAGGGTAGCCCCAGATTTTTGAGGGTCAAATTCCAGCACATGTTCACTATTAGACCCCACTTAGGTGCTCTCTTTTTGACCGTCATTCTACAGTATGCAAATCTCTCCACCTATATATATATTATATATATATATATTATATATATATATATATATATATATATATATATATATATATATATATATATATATATATATATGTAATTATCGAGTTGTTCGACACTGACATGAAAGTCACCATCAACTTTGACGGTGCGTCCTGAGAGAAGTTTGCGATAAAGTGCTGAGTAAAGCAAGGTTGTGTACTTGCTCCAACCCTCTTTGGAATATTTTTCTTTCTTCTCTGGAGGCATGCATTTCGTGACCAGGAAGGTGGTATCTTCATTAATTATCGCAGATGGTGGCATATTCGATTCCCAAAGGCTAAAAGTCAAGACCAAAATAAACAGGGTGCTGATAAGAGAGACTCTTTGCGGATGATACAGCAATTACGACTCACTCAGACAAGGAGCTGCAACGCTTACTATCTGCATTTTCAAATGTCTGATGTGAGTTCGGCTTAACAATCAGGAAAACAAAAATACATTTCTGGTCCAGGGTGCAAATAAACTACCAGTAATCTCCATTGATGATGAGGTTCTCGATGTAGTACATCATTTCACGTACTTGGGATCCAAAGTCAATAATACATTATCCCTAACTAAGAGATCAATATCAGAATAGGCAAGGCAGCAAAAACAATGAGCAAATTAACAAAAATGATCTTGGAGAACAAGAAGCTCACTGTCCAAAAGAGAAAAACAAAACAAAAACAGCACCCTTGTTAACGGCAGTGAGACTTGGTCTACCTACATGCACCAGGAGAGGCGGTTAAACTGCTACTACAGGAGGTGTCTGCTCAGAATCCTGAGGATTGGGTGGCAAAACAAGATCACCAACGCAAAAGTGTTGAGGATGAATAATAGCAGAATACCAAAATATCTTCTCTATTCAAAATTACAGTTGGAAAAGCGTCTCGTGGCCGGTCACTACTTCCGTACAAGGAAAGCGAGATATGAGTGACGCGGGGCCGGCCACTACTTCCGTACAAGGAAAGCGGGATATGAGTGACGCGAGGCCGGCCACTACTTCCGTACAAGGAAAGCGGGATATGAGTGATACAGGCAACGATTTGGAATCATAGGATCGTGTTACACGGAGGGGCATGATTAAGCATGGAAAACAGACAAATGAGATACTGATTGCTGATAGACTAAAGACTCAGTTTGAGAAGATACGCCGCACCATGCGATGCATCAAACGGTTCAGACTTCCCTTGCACACACTGCGGAAGACGCTTCTCTGCTTGGGTTGGTCTTACGAGTCACATTCGTTACCGTCATGGACTGTAGTTACATTCTATTTTTTTAAAGCACAATTACTATCGTCTGACAAGACGGAAAGAGCCAAAGATAAAGTGAAGTCACATTCAAATAGTAAAAGAGCTACAAATCTACGCACCTTTAGTTAGTAAATTACCTACAATATTTTCACACCTGAATTTGTACGAGTATGCTAGCTTCAAATATATGCATCACTGACATAATTTGAAAAACTCATCACACACAAAGGGAGTGGCCCTAATGCTCTCAGTGGAGGCTCAAAGTGTGCTCATAAAGTGGAGAGCAGCTGGATCACGACTGTTGATGGCTACATTTCGAACAAAAACAAGAAGATTAATTTAAATATAATTCGGGGATATGCCCTTACAAATGAAAAGGAAGGAACGGTTAAAGACATTTTCAACAGCAGATTACAGCAATTAGTGGAGGAGACACGGAGAAGTGACATTTCTTTACCAATGGGAAACTTCAACGCAAAAATAGGACATGACAATGTGGGATATAAGGAGATCATGGAGTGGGAGCGATTAGGAGTCAGATTTGTGTTCAGGAAACAGATTGGTCATAAAAGGAAGTCTGCTTGCATACGGAACCATTTGTACGGCAACATGGGTATCACCAGACTAGAGAACGAAGAATCAGATTGACCGCATCTGCGTAAATTCCAAATTTAGACGATTATTTTTAAATTTCAGGGTCTACAAGATCGCAGATGTGGCCTCAGACCACTTTTTAGTGATTGCGAAGGTACATCTGAAGTTTAAAAAAAAAAACGATGCATGTCAGCAGGACACGGTACTGCGTACAATACCTGAAAGAAGATTACAGGAACAACGAGTTCTGCATAACACTCAGGATAAATATCAAGCACTGGAGCAGCTAGATGAAGGGACCAGCACTGAGGATAAATAGGAAGAAGCACATCGAAAACTGAATGCGAGGAAGTTCTAGGAATGAAGAAACGCAGCAAAAAGAAAGGATAACAGCAGGAACAATCACTTAGATCGAGAAGAGGCGAAATAAGAAAATGGCCTTACTAAATAGTCAAACTAAAGCCGCAAACAAGCACATCACAAAAACAGTATGCAGACAGCAACAGGGAAGTTGAAAAGAGTATTAAGGCGGACAAAAAACGTTACATTGATGGTCTGGCTGAGGAAGCGGTAGAGGCTGCAGGAAAGGGAAATATGAAAGGTCTATACGGGGCTGTGAAGAAACTATCGGGAAAGTATCAACAACAAGGCGACCAATAAAAAATCAACTTGGGAAAAAGATAACTAACCTTGAATAAGAATAGAAAAGATGGATATAATACTTTGAAGACGAGACAACCCACCAGGCATCCTACCAATAGAGAAGGACCTGTCGATCAACTGTGATAATCCAAGTAAAGAAGATATTAGAAGGGCAAAAGAGTATCTAATGAACGGAAAAATGGCAGGACCTGATGGTATACCACCGGAAGCATAAAAGCAGTTGTTGAAACATCTACTAACATGCTCCAAAACTTGATAGGCGCCATCTGGGAACAAGAAAGCTTACCAAAATATTGGATAGATTTGGTGAAATTGCCTAAGAAGTGAGATTTACGGGTAAACATAAACCATAGAGAAAGAATGTTATTATCAGTACCGAGAAAGGTGTTGAATGGCGTAATACTAGAACGGTTTAAAATGGGGGTGGATAACAGGATAAGAGATGAGCAGGCGAGCTTCAAACAGAATAGATCATGCATTGACCAGCCTCCCATATTGCGAAGCAATCATTTGAATAGAATTAGTTTTTGTACGTCGATTTCGTTGATTATGAAAAGGCTTTCGACAGCTTTTACAGAAATATACTCTGGAAACTACTGAGGCATAATGGAATTCCACTAAAGATCACACACATAATTAGGCAGACGCATGAAATTATGCAATGCATAGTTATACACGAAGAACAACTCAAAGAGCCATTTAAAATTAAATCAGGGGTACGGCATGGTTGCTTACTGTCGCCTCTCCTGTTCATCCTGGCAGTGGGCTGGATTATGTAAGTAAGAACAAATAAGAACATGGATTCCATTGGACCTGGAATAAACAACTGGCGGACCTGGATTTTGCGGATGATATAGCACTTCTGTCCCACAGCCAAAGCGAAAGGCAAAGAAAACTGGTTTGATTGAAGGATACCTTAATCAAGTCGGTTTGAAGATCGATGAGGTGAATGCAGCAAACACAGAGCCAATCAGAATGAAAGGAACGCCACTGGAAGAGGTAGAGGTATTTACATACCTAGGAAATATCATCAATAAGGAAGGAGAGACATACGAGGATATAAAAACAAGGATACAAAACGCAAAAGTTGCATTCGGAATGTTGCAATCCATATGGAACTCTAAGGACATGAGAATGATGACAAAAATAAGGATTTTCAATTCAAATGTGAAGCAAGTCCTGCTAAATGGAGCGGAAACCTGGAGGATGACCATAGGAAATGACAGGAGACTGCATAGTTTTGTCAACATATGCCTGAGAAAGATTCTTGGTTTACAATGGTGTGACTAAGTTACAAACGACAGACGGTGGGAGAGAGCGGAACAAGGTAAATTGGAACATGAAATCTTAGGATGAAAGTGGAGATGGATGGGTCATACATTTAAAAAGCTCCAGGCCAGTATCACCAGGCAATCCCTGTCATGGAACCCTCAGGGAAGGAGAGGTAAATGCAGACCAAGGAATACACGTAGAAGAGATCTAGAGGCGGAAATGAAAAAAAAGCTGGAAGGAAGTGGACAAGATGGCACAGGACAGAGCAGCTTGGCGAGAGTTGGTTGATGGCTTATGCACCCCTGGGTGATAGAAGGCGAAAGAGAGACTGATATAATACCTTCAAATCTTACCACCTTTACACGTATGTTGTCTTAAAATCTTACCACCTTTACACGTATGTTATTTTCAAATCTTTACAAATTTACGCACATTTTACCTGCAAATCTCACCACCTTTACATGTTACCTAAACTTCTCCCTATTTTTAGATATTTTGTTACCTGAAAATCACTATCTACAGATGTTATGTTTCATGTAAATCTCACCACATTTTACGTATGTCACCTGTAAATTTCATCACTTTTAGAAAGTATGCTCCTTATGAATCTCCTCACCTGTATTATGTCAGTTACCTGTAAATCTCTCCACATTTCTTTCTCCACTGCTTAAACTGTGGTCTTGGTTTCTTGTCCAAGTACAGCAGATGACCGAGTATAGGCAGAGGCAGACGGGGGCAAGGCGGTAGGTTGGAGTCGTGACGTAGATACCACAAGATGGCCACCAGGAAGACTAAAGATACCAACAGCAAAGTTATCATTTCCATTTTTATCTCCTGCAAAAAGATAAATATCGCATAAAAATTAGTATGTTATCACCAGAGGAAAGTCTGATATTTGATTGTTAGTTACTATCCATGAAATACAAGTTCGCCTTCGACTACTGATCGCACATCTTTGATCTTTCCACTGTCAGGCGAGTTCATACGATGGACTAGACCGTTGATTGAATCTCTACTTCAACGTCCAATAATTTTGAGTCTAGTGCTGAATCAATGTACATTTTTTAACTTTTCAAACCAAATTCAATCTTGAATAACGTGCTCGATAACACGTTCTCTCAGTCCACATGTGTACAGTGGTTAAACTATAAACTCGATGGCACTCCAGCTAATACGTGTGTATACTTCGCCAGATCCGACGAGTTAATATATAGTTTACTTTTAGAATGGAAGAAAAACAAAAAGAAAACTTATGAAAAATGTTGAAGCGGATAACATCAAAGCTGAAGAAGAGTAGAAGCGAATAAAGAAAATTAAAGCAAGGGACGAAGTACAACAAGAAAAACTTGAAGCAGATGGAAAAATACCAATATGTAGATCTATGCTCTTGTTCATCGTTGGATAAAATGTATAAGCAAGTGTGGTAACTATGTTGAAAAATTGTTGTTGAAGGCAAGGAATTGCTCTATCAACTTGTGTTATTGTGCTCTTTTTATCTGTTATGCTTTTAATGAAATAAAGAAGGGGACATTGCTTTCAGAGCCCATTTAGTATATATGCACATACACGGAAACTTTGAGATATATATATATAACATATTCTTAGTTGGACAAAGAACGTCTAGGTCACTTGAAACGTCAAGAGAAAGCCCCAACCGCCAGTGCCTCTGTATTTGAATCTGATTTTGGTATACAGGAATTTCAACAATGTCTGAAGAAAGTAAAACTTTGAAAGTCTCCTGGGCCATATAAGATCCAAAACGAAATTTTAACTCACTTGGGTTCATTGGGGGAAAGAAACAGTTCTCAAGTTAATCAACACGCCTTGGAGAAATGGACAACTGCCAAAATACAAATGCACACGTTATTCTCATTCTGAAAGGCATTAAACCTCCAGATGAGCCAAAGAGCTATCGTCCCATCTCATTAAAGTCATGCCTTAAAAAATTGGCAGAAAAAACGGTAAATGCACGCTTTTACTAGTTCTTTGAGAATTCAGAAATCCTTTCCCACGAACAGGCAGGCTACAAAAAAGGTAGTTACACAGACCAGCTTTTCAGGTTAACATAGAAAATATACCATGGATTTCAAAATAAGAAACATACAGTAGCAATCTTCTTCGACTTACAACAGGCTTGTTATAGAATATGGAGAAAAGATCTTTTTATGATAATGATTAAAGTGGGGATTAGTGGAAAGCTGCACAACTGAATACAATTTTTCCTGATTAAAAATTCAGCAAACGATGAACAATGCGGTCTCCTCTGATGTAGTTTTAGAGGAGGGCTTACCACAGGGATCTGCTTTGAGCTCCACTCTTTTTCTCATCTACGTCAATGATCTGGCTAACGAGGTCAAAGTTGAAAAAGCCATGCATGTCGATTTTCTGTCAATATGGCAGAGTCATGAGGATTTAAAAAGCGCAGCACAAAGATTAAAAGGAGACCTGAGAAGTCTGCACGAGTTTTGCCATATGTGGAAGCTGAAGATAAACTGCGAACATATTGTTTACACTATCTTTAAAAATTGCAAAAAAGTAGGCAAGAAAAATATAAGTATGAGATTCGGCAAACATAAATTTGCCCATATAGCAGGAGCCTACATATCTTGGAGTCCCTTTAAACCGACATCTCATCCTCAAGAAATATGTCCAAAATGTTCACAATAAAGAACTGAAACGTCTACAGTTATTAAACAGGCTCGCTGGTACAGCATGAGATCAGACAAAGACACTCTGAGAGGCTTGTATCTTGGATATGTACGCTCTGCTTTAAAATACAGCAGTGCATTCATGACAACATGCTCACAAACTAACACAGAGTCCCTGCGACTTATTAGTGGAGCAATGAAGTCAACGCCCACTGCAGCATATGAAATTAATGTGAATGTAGAACCCCTTAAGATGAGAAGCGATGTGACCAATATGGAAGTTTATGAGAGGGGTAAAAGAATAAGCAAAGAACAAACCAAAATAAGTCTGGTGAAATATGGCAACAAAAGCAGAGAATAAAATAAAAGTCAGTACTCCAGTACGCCAGTGAGATTAAAAACAGATATCAAGTCGCAGACACAAGACAAGAAACACAGAGAACAACACGAAATTTACGAGCACACACATGTTCGAAAATGTTAAAAATTCTAACAAAACTAACAGATAATACAACAAGAAGTGCTGATCCAGTCAGTCTTATGAGAGCATCACATAGAGTGATTGACACCTATTCAGAAGAATCGATACATGTCTATATTGATTAATTTTTTTAAGGACACCATTAAAACGGGATATGGAGTCTACATAGGACATCTGATGAGCTGTTTGATGCATGTGGGGAGATATGTTTAAATTATGAGGCAGAAATAACAGTATTGAAAGTAGTTCCGTAATACTTGGAGACTGTATTTGACACTTTCCCATCAAAATATCTGGATGAATAGATGGGCAATGAGAAATACTGGAAGAAAAAAAAACCAAACATATGACCATCCCAAATTCCAACGACATCATCAACCTCCTGAAAAAGAGAGACCAAAGCACCATTTTACTTCGCACTAAACACATACAACTTAACAGTCTATTGAACAGAATCCAACCGGAACATACTCTAGAGTGCCGGCTGTGCATACATCCTTTTACAACTTTTGTAAATCACTTTTTGAATGGCCGGTGCTAGCCGGTTGTTAGGAAAGAGCTTCTTGCGCCGAAATCAGGCAAATGGAACTCTTTGTACGGATCTAAACAACAGCGTACAAACACTTGCAGATATCACTATATGGCATTGAAAAAAAGGTAATGAGCTCATATGCCGCTGGATCGATAACGAAACAACCAACCATATCTAAATTTACACAAACAAACAAACATACATACATACATACATACATACATGCATACATGCATACATATATATATACATACATGCATGCATACATATATACACACATACATACATATATACATACATACATACACACATACATACATACATACATACATACATACATACATACATACATACATACATACATAGTCTACTCGTGTTTGAATGAAAGATGATATTATGGAGAATATATATTTTTAAGTTGGTACGGTTTTGGTATGTATGTATTTATGTATGTATGATTGTATGTATGTATGTCTGTCTGTCTGTCTGTCTTCTGTCTGTCTGTCTGTCTGTCTGTCTGTCTGTCTGCCTGCCTGCCTGCCGTCCGTCCGTCTGTCTGTCTGTCTGTCTGTCTGCCTGCCTGCCTGCCGTCCGTCCGTCTGTCTGTCTGTGCGTTCGTGCGTGCGTGCGCGCGTGTGCAAGTGTCGGGGTGCGGGTGTGTAGGCCTAGAGTGTAATGATACTAATTAACATAAAAACATGATCATTTCTGTTCTGCTGTGATTCGATGTCAGTGCAATACGGACAGACCCACAGATGTTAAGTTAGGGAATGGCGCATGAATCTCATATCTCTGTTCCCTCAGACGCCATAGCTGTGATGGATCCACGAATGGTAAGAAAATATTGAAATTGGTTTGCTGGTTCGTCTATTGAAGTATCATCAACCAAAATAATGTCCCCCTAATCCATTTCCAGAGCGTCCCCGCTACACGTGGCTTTTTTTAAAACCAGGCTGAACTGTCTAACAATCGTACACGAATGTTTCAGACCCGAATTATGTTAATACTTACTGAAAAATATGTACTGTTTCCGTTTTGATCCTGCTGTAACTCGCATACGCCAGACTGACACACTGCTTTCTTTAACTTAATCGTATTCACGTACTCGTTTATTTAGAATGACATGATATTTTTTCAGAATTTCAGACAGGAATACGATGAAAGAATTGTAAGGTGATGTAAGATTTTCTAACGTATGACAACAAATAGCTTCTCTTCGATGCATTACATTATAGCTTCATAAACAAATTGGAGAAGGGAACATGTTGGCAACCTTCAACGGGCATGTTTCGCGCCACTGCACATATATGAATTCTAAATAGGAGTGCGGATTTTTTAAATTACTCGTTTATAAACCGTTCGGGCGAAGCAGAAATGCATATATTCATTTTGTGTGTGTGTGTGTGTGGTATTGCTATAAGTTTGCAATTCTGGATTATTATGGTGAATGCACTCCCCGTAGTCTTGTAGGTTATGTAATCACGTTTGACCAGTGTATGGATATGTGTGTGTGCGTGTGTGTGCGTGCGTGTGTGTGTTTTCCATTATTGCACTTTTACAGTACAGTAGTTTTGCCATTTCTTTCTGTACTTGAAGATGTTGTAATACCAACACGCCAATTAAAACTGAACGCCAATTGATATTTAATCTGGTAGCGGGAGTTTGGGAACGAACGACGAAGAAGAAGAAGAAATCCGATATGTTGAGATACAAACCAAACTTGCCCTTGATTTAAATCTCCACGCCTATCACTAATTACTCATCATTGTAGTGACGTCTCAAAGCGACCAAGATGGCACGTTTCTGTGTAGTACGAAAAAACAGGCTGAAGAATCAATGTTTTTAATTTGTCTTGTGTTATATACTTAATAGTCTTCGTCTTCTTCGCCGTTCGTTCACAATCTCCAGATGCAAAGTCCTGAAAAGGGCTTTTGCAAGTATTCGGATGTTGTCAGGAGAACGGGATGCGTTGTGTCTAAACAACTTTGAATTATAATTTCCTGTATTCGACCAGATCAGTGGAACAGCTAATATGGGTCTGTCTTTTTATACACCAAATGAACTTCTTTGTTGGTCTCGCCATCAGGGCACCCTTCATCAGATGTATTACCTATACATCGATGACTGTATATGTATTGGCAACGTATTACCAGATGATGTCTCCCACTTCATTGACAATCAAAATCTTTCCACCCATTCATACGCTTCAGTTCTAGTGTCTCTCTTACATCAGCCAACGTTCTTGATATTTCTGCCCCGATCTGTTGATTTTGTTCTCACTGACGAGGGCCTCAGGATGTTTATGTGAATTTTGTTTTATTGTTTTTCTTTGGCAGTTACAAAGCCATTAACTATGTATTTATTATATATAGAGAAACCTAGAGCTCGCATTATGTTGACTGTGATTGCTCTATTTTTCCCCCACAGCTCTCTATGAGAAATCGACGCCCAAGCCGATATGTTCGGTTGTGATATTAAGATAAATATAAAACATTTTGAAAATTAATATCAAATAGATAACAGTATACAAATGTCACTCTATCATAGCAGAATGACAGCATAATTCTAAGAAAAACAGATGAGTGATAAACTGTATGTTTATGAAATAAGTCCTAGACCGACCGCCAAGTTAATAGGGCCAATTGATAAGAATCAATGACAAAGAAGAAAAAGAGGAAATAACGAATAAATATGTTTCAGGTTAAATAAATAAATCAAACTAATGCGATACTGACGGTCAGTGATCGATACAAATATGTATAGATACAGACTCAATGACTGCACCCGGACAAACACAGAACAAAAAACCGCGTTACAAATATCAGAAGTTCGTGGGGAACACAAATAACAAAAGTGAACAATTTATAATTCACAAAATAAACACAGCCATTATATATAACAACCATAAAATACTGTTGGGTTCGCAGCTAATAGCAGGAAGTGGTCTTTGACGTATTGGTCATGGTAAGGCGGTTACAGAACGGAGATAACTGCACATGAAGTGGGTACTTTTACCTATCTGGGCAGCACAATAGATACATTAGGAGGTACATAGACGGATGTTCGAATCAAAATCGGAAAGGTAAAACGGCCATTCCTGACACTACTTACTAATTTTCCGTGTCCAAACACTATGTCAAACGACATCCGTTCAGTATTCAGCAACTTGAACTGCCTTGTCGTTCGCCTCCATCATGTCGTTCATGTTACAGGTTTCAGGGAGGTTTGGCAGGACATCAGATAATCTTGGTCCTGAACTGCGCCGCATTCACATGTGTCGACATCTGAGTATCCCCATTTTCTCAAGTTCACTCTGCATCTTGACACACCAGTTTGAAGTCTGTTCATTGTCTTCCATACAGGGTAGGGCAGGTGGTGTCCAGGCGCAGCCTCTTCCTTGAGCTCTATCCATGGATCCTGCATTGTTTCGCGCCACCTCTCGATGCATCGACCTTCCGGGCTTGTCTGGACGGTCTCTGTCGATTTTAAGAAACTGTGTCTTGATTTAAGTATGGTGGTTTGTTCCTGATAGCCAAACATCGGGTGTCTAGAGTCGTTTTCCTGTTTCTCTCGTTCGATTTCCGCAGCTACACCTCTTCTTACACCAGGTGGTGCAATGCCAATTAAGGGACATATTTTGTTTATGGGGATGGGTTTAAGGCACCCCGACACTATCCTGCCGATCTCGTTCACTGCTATATCAACTTGTTTTGCATGGGCGGAGTTTTTCCAGACTCGGGCTGCATATTCATCTGCGGAAAGGCACAAAGCAATTGCTGATGTGCATACGACTAATGCTGAGCTCCCCCCCAAGTTGTGCCAGTACATTTTCGGATAATGTTGTTTCTCGCATGTACTTTACGCTTTGTCTCCTGACAGTGTGTCATGTAGGATAATGTGCGATCCAACCTTACACCCAGGTATTTGGGAGATGGGCAGTGTTCAAGTCATCTGATCCGCAGTTCGCTGTTTGCCTCTCTGTTCTTGAGGTGATAGGCGCATACCTGAGTTTTGCTAGGGTTGGGTTTTAGGTGGTTTTCCCGATAATACTCTGCGAGGACATTCAGAGAGCGTGTTAGTTTACCTTCTACCTCCCCGAAGCCATTAGCCTGAGCAGCGACTGCTGTGTCATCGGCGTATATAAATTTCCTTGTGTCTGTATCCATAGGTTAGTCATTGGTATAGATGTTGTATAGCATGGGAGCAAGAACACTTCCTTGAGCCAGGCCGTTGGTTTGATTTCGCCATCTGCTCTCTCTATTCCCCAAGGTTACGTAGAATCGCCTGTTTTGAAGTAAGCATTTTATTATGTTAGACAGACGACAATCTTTCGTCATGTTGAATACCTTTGCCTGCAACCTACGATGATTTACTGTATCGTAGGCAGCGCTTAGGTCTATATATGCCACTCCAGTCTCCTAGTTACACTCGAACCATCCTCTTAGTTGTGTCAAGTTGAGGATTTGACTACTGCAAGATCTCCTAGGTCTGAATCAAGCTTGCTTTTTGGTCAGCCTCGAGTCTATCCAGGGAGAGATGCGGTTCAGGATCATCCTTTCAAATACCTTGTATAGGTGGCATAAGAGCGACACTGGTCGAAAATTCTTTGGGTCTGTTGGAGTTTTCCCAGGCTTTAACAGGGCAACCACGTGTGCTTTCCTCCAGATTTTGGGAATATTCAAGGATTCGACGCATATGTTCATGAGATTTAGTAGCCAGTTGATGTTATTGGACCAAACTGTTTTATTTGCTCTGTTCTCAAGTCGTCGGTGCCGGCTGCTTTATTGGATTTTGTTTAGTTTATTGCTGCACTTAATGTCTCAGTTGTGAAAGGTGCACCCAGCATATCACACTCTACCTCGCGTTGTCGTTGGGTCCTTGTTTGTCCAGTTTTATAGTTGGTTTTACCGTTCATCAGTAATTGGTGGGCCACTTGATCAGGAGTAACTTGCGTTATTCCAGCTGGAGCACATGTTGGGTCGTTGCTTAGGCTCTTAATGAGTTTCCGTGCTCGTCTGCTGTTTTGCTTTATGTACATGTCTTCCACCAGGCTACGCCACTTTTGCGTTTTGAATTCTGAGATGGCATGAAGGAGGTCTTCATCCTGGTTTCCACGCTGAAGGGGTCTGTTTCGAACAGCAATTTATATTGCTCGTACAGTGCTTTTGAGTCATTGTTTAATCCAGGTATGTACTGTGATCGGCATCCTCGTGGGATATGTCTTCTGGAGATTGATTTGGTTAATTCTTTAAAAACGTCATAGTTTGCAGGCTTAGGTTCTAACTTGACACCTCTGTGGCTAGGTCACATGCAAATGGGACCCAGTTGGCGCGTTTAAAATTGAATCGTCTTTTGAAGACTACGTTCTCTGGTTCGACCATTGCTCTAATACTACATATAATGGGTCTATGTTGCGTCCTTGGAATAGGTTGTCCCATGTCTTTTGTCACATGATTACATATTTGAGTACTGACAAAAATATTGTCAGAATTATATATCCTTTTCCATCTTTTATTTCACCATTGACGTTTGTCTCATTGTATCCCCATGCCTTGCTGTGGCAGTTGAAATCGCCCAAGATTATTTGGGTTTTCCGGGTTCTGAAAATGACAGGTTCCTGAAACTCGAAATGGTCATTGGGAGGCTTGAATATTGAAGTCACTGTGCAAGAATTGGTTTGGATTGTAATAGTCTCAATGTTTTCTCCATGAGACTGATATACTGATTCGATGTCTAGGTCTGTCGAGGCGAACATAGCGCTTCCATATTTCTCATGGGGTGGCCCTGCAACAAGTTTCATTCCCTGTATATTCGGTCTTTGACCAGCGATTGCGCGATTGGTCTCTTTGGCCATTAGGACATCGCAGTTGCTCTGTTTATATATCTCCGATAATATTGCCTTCTTTTCGCTGGATAGCTCCTCGATGTTGATTGAAATCAAGACGAGTGCTGGTTTATGAATTGATCTGTGATTCATGGTGGTTTGGTGCTGATAGAATTAGCAAACTGATAGTTCTTTCCAGAGGACGCCAAACGTGGCGGGCACTTTCGAGTCCTCCATTCCTGACACTAAACAATATATATATGTATTAATATATATATATATATATATGTATATATATATATATATATATATATATATATATATATTTGTTGCGTTCGCCTTATTTCTCTAATCCCCAAGGTGGTGAGCGTTTCACTATGGTTTTTTTGCGCCTATTGGCCCTGTGCATCCGACTTCAGCATACATTTATGTAAGGGGCTGCTTCCTCCTGCAATTTCTAAGGGTTTGCTTCCCTGGAGTAACGGCCGGTGCTGTGATGGGGATTGAACCCAGAACCTTCTGGTTGTGAGCTGTGTCACTTAATCGCTAGGCCTCGCAGTCCCCCCAAAAACATGAAGATACAAAGAAATCAAGATTCCCACAAAAATTAAATTAGAATATTCAACGTCAGTGTTACGTCGGTGCTGTACAGGGGGCATGGAGAACGACCAACGCCCTACAACAAAGACTTCAGTCCTTCGTTTACAGGTGCCTACGATGGACAATCTGCGTAACGTGGCTGCACAGGATGAGGAATTAATACCTATGTGAAAGAAGCCAATAACATCCAGTGGAACAAGAACATTTAAGTGAAGACAATGCGATGGACAGGACATACGCTGCTGAAGACACAGTCCAACATAGCATCATGAAGATAAGAGTAGAGCCACAAATACATAGAGAAAAGAATGTGAGAACGAACGAAGAAAAATGAACGAAGAGAGGAAGAAGGGGCAACCCTGGACCGTGCATGCTCGTGGGTGTTGTCAATGTCCTAAGCATCGAGAGAAGGCATGAGGTTTGACTGATTGGTTGATTTAAACACCAAGTGCTCAACATGATTACACGTAAAATGAATACAAATAGAAAGTAGTGCACCCATACAAGGTTAATAATATATATATATAGTTAATGGCTCTGTAAACGCGAAAGAAAGTTAATAAAAACAAATTCACATTAACACATTGAGGCCCTCGTCAGTGGAAACAAAGACGACAGATCGTGGCAGAAATATCAAGAAAGTTGACTGATATAAGAGAGATACTAGAAGTGAAGCGTGTGGGTGGATGGAAAATATTTTCAAAGTCAATGAAGTTCGAGAGATCTTCTAGAGATATTTTGCCAATACCTATACGATCATCGATGTAATACATCTGATGAAGGGTGCCCTGATGACGAGACCAACAGAAAAATTAAATTGATCTATTAAAAGACAGACGTAGATGTGACCCATATTAGCTGTTCCGCTGATCTGGTTGAATACAGGAAATTCGAATTCAAAGTTGATTAAACACAACGCATCCCGTTCTCCTGACAACATCCTGATTCTTGCAAAGCCCTTTTCAGGACTAGGAAGCGGGCGTTTGAGAATGAAGAAGACGAAGCCTATCCAGTATATAACACAAGACAAATTAAAAACATTGATTTCAACCTTTTTTTTTCGTACTACACAGAAACGTGCCATCTTGGTCGCTTTGAGACGTCACTACAATGATGAGTATATAGTGATAGGCGTGGAGGTGTAAATCGAGGACAAGATTGGTTTGTATCTCAACATATCGGATTTCTTCTTCTTCTTCGTCGATCGTTCTGAAACTCCCACTACCAGTTTAAAAATCACTTGGCGTTCAGTTGTAATTGGCATTTCTGTATTACCACATCTTTAAGTACAGACCATCACAGTCCGTCTGAGAGTAATTTGGTCTCTTGCTTAATCGCCGGTCTGCTCCAGAGACATGTCCAAGTATTACTTGACAACTTGGTGCCATCGCCTTCTTGGTCTGCCTCTGTCTCTCTTGACCAGCACCATTCCTTCCATTACCGTTCTCTCAAGACCGTTGTGTGTTTTGATGTTGCAAAAGTATTTACATTTTTTTGTTCATGACATAATTTATTAACTAGTTCTACTTTATGTTCAACTCTTGTCGAATGTCTGCATTCTGGATTTATTTTTTAATCGATAGTAGTCTGAGAACATTTCTATAACATTTCGACTCGAAGGACTTGATTCTCTTCCTTGAGATTTGGGTAACTATCAATGTTTCCCAGCCGATTGCTGCCACGGAATAACACAAACTCTGTCAATTTTGTTGGATTTCTGGTATCTCACCATAGTTCCCTCAGGTTTGTGAAGCCTCTGCATTGCCATAGTAATAATAACACGTTTTTAATACAGAATGTAATTATTCTGCTACCGCGCACCTGCAAGATAAAATCGTGCACTATTGGGCGGAACCGGCCAGGTTGAAGAGCACTGATCAAGTTGATCAACTTTCTGCTGTGTTAATCAAGCCGTATTTGGACTGTCATTGTCATGGTTGTTCAGTGCTTCCCTTGTCTCTATGTCTTGACGATTTCTTCTAAATGCACACTGAAGCGTTTGTATGTACATAAATATATATGGCAGCCCCAGTCAACCAAGCTGTATTTGGGTACCAAGCGTACCGTTACGGAGAGAGAAGGCAGCAAGGAAGGGAACAGTATCCCCCCCCCCCCCCGATCTCCTCACATGACAAGCTGAATCTTAGTATACTGGAGTCTCTTACACTTCATTACTATATATATATATATATATATATATATAACCTGCAAATGTCTCTACATTTATACATATGTAACCTACAAATGTGCCTACTTCTAGATATTATGTTACTTGCAAATCTCACCACTTTTACGCGCATGTTATCTGCAAATCAAATAAAGTTGCAGTAGTCAAATATAGCTACTTATATCTAAGACACATTATGATGTTATAAAGTGCTACCTATAAAACATCTCACGATATTTTTTTCTTCAATGCTCATACTGCTGTCCTGGGCGTGCCCCATTTCAGTATCCAACCATTTTGAATCTTGTGTTGAAATGTTGAGCTAGTGTGCATTGCTTAACTTGTCATTCCAGGGTAATCCCGAAAAAAACATGTTCCACAATTTATTCATTCATCCCACATGTGTACATTGATGAAGCTCTAGATTAGACGACCCACAGGCTAACATGTGTGTGCACCCATCAACACGACAAGAGTGAATACATATTTTATGATGGGACAGAAATAATCAGAAGTTAATGAAGCAGACGTTGTTGAAGAAGGCGAAGAATAACAAAGAGAGCAAGGTTAAGAGCGAGATTATGAGCGAGATTAGGAGCAATATTAAGAGCAAGATTAATAGCGAGATTAAGAGCAAGATTAAGCGCGAGATTAGTAGCAAGATTAGGAACAAGATTAGAAATAAGATTAAGAGCGAGATTAAGAGCGCGATTATGAGCAAGATTAGGAGCAAGGTGAATAGCGAGATTATGAGCAAGATTAGGAGCAAGATTAAGAGCGCGATTAAGAGCGAGATTAAGAGCAAGATTAAGAGCAAGATTAAGAGCGGAATTAAGAGCAAGATTAACAGCGAGATTAAGAACAAGATTAGGAGCAAGATTAAGAGCGAGATTATGAGCAAGATTAAGACCGAGATTAAGATCAAGATTAAGAGCGAGACGAAGAACAATAATGAGAACTAGAATCAGTTGAGCAATAATACAAAATAAGAATTCGAAGAATATGATGAAGAAGAAGATGTTTCTACAGACATAAAATACAACTGAAATAATTTTATCACGAGTTGGCCGTGAAAAGTTGATGAATAAATTACCTGCTGACATTGTTACGAAAATCGTTTTATGATACGCCAAATGAATAGAAAATCATCCAAGTTTATATAAGGAGCGACTTGGGCTAGTGGTTAAGTGACACGGCTCACAACATAAGGTGCTGGGTTCGATCCCCATCACAGCACCGGCCGTTACCCCGAGGAAGCAAACCCTTAGAAAATGCAGATAGGAGCAGACCCTTTCATAAATGCAAACTGAAGTCGGATCCACTGGGCCGACAGGCGCAAAATAAAAACTACAGGGCACACCACGTTGAGGAATAGATAAATAAGGCAAACGCAAAAAAAAATTCCCCAAAAAATCAAAGTTTATATACCCATTATTCTTTTGTTGTTTACTTATTTAAAACTTCTTTGAAGAAATGTTTTTTCCGTCGACTAATTACACGAATTATTAAATAAAATAAAAAAGATCTAAGTAATCTTTAAGTAGCCACCGACGTCGGTGATCGTATATAGGAGTTATGGCTAGAGATCCAGAGTATTACAGATCGGCCGTTATTAAAGCGACGTTTTGCAACAACCATGACACATGATGCTGATGTTAGGTATTACTTGCTTTTGGACTCTTACATATTTTTTTCAAAGTTTGAATTGGCTGCTGATGTTCATGCCGCCACGGCATATCACATAAATTAGGTCATACAGCTTAAGTCGATGAATTTGTGAACGAGAGAGAGATAGATCGCGAGAAAGAGCAAGAGAGAGAGAGAGAGGAGAGAGAGAGAGGAGAGAGAGATTGAGGAGTGCTAGAGATAGAGGAAAGAGAGAGCGTGAGAGCTAGAGAGAGCGAGAGAGAGGAGAGACAGCTAGAGAGAGAGCCAGAAGAGAGAGAGAGAGAGAGAGAGAGAGAAAGGAGCCAAAGAAAAAGAATATTACAAAACGAAACAAAGGTAACATGTACATGGGCCATTTATTCCAGGTTTGGTTTGAGCTTAAACGGGGTTTAGACGATGTCAGGTTGTTAATGTTAAATAATGTTTACTTATACGTTATACATCTTGATATATTATACATGCTTACATATGTTAAATAATTATTAATTTGTATCTTCAAGCACACATCAATTTAAGAAGATTTGGTCAGCCTGAGATTATTGGTATCTCCATAGGTGCTTGTCTAGGGATAGTACTGGCGTTGAACATATACTTAACTTAACTTCTTTATACTGGTTTAGAAGACTCTGCAAAGTCTATATACAACCAGTTTCATTTACATTACCTTGGTCTGAAAGCTATGCGCATTCAATTTATTCTTAATTAAATTAACTGTCCCAGCCTCCACTTCCTCCCCTGGCAATGCATTCCCAGCATTCACCACTGTCTGACTAAAAAAAATATTTCCTAATATCTAATCTGGACCATTCTGGGCTTTCTCTGTTTCTCATATGCTGAACTCTAGTACAGCAGATAGTCACCGGTCTCTATATCAGTACTACAGTTACACTAAGTGGTCATTCCTATATCTAGCCAGTTAGATAAATGATCTATCAGTCTGGTTCACGTTAGTGGTACTCTGATTGTACTGAACAGTAAACATACAGTACTGATCCCGTCACGTTGTGCGGCGATAGGAAATATTAGGACCACGTTATTTTGAAACCAACGGCACTTAGCGGATGATGTGGTCAGCATCGTGCCAGCCGTTTATACTTCCCAGATTTTCTGGTACCCAATTGCTGTAGCTGGGTCGACCACGGGGGCCGGTTTGTGATCAGAAATACAAATCCCGCACAAGGTGTCGTGAGCCCGGATCGCCTGAATGGGAAGTCAGTGTACTAACAACTGCGCTACCGCCCCTCCCCCACCCTGAACAGTATAAATGCATTACTTTAAGTATGCAGTAAAAGTTGAACATAAAGGGTTGTACGTGGGGCCAGCAACCACATCTTGTAAAACCATTCCTATACTACCGACACTTTCAGTGTTTTTATTCCGGCGTCCTGAAATGGGGTCAGAGGAAGAGGTGGTTCCTATACTTTACTTGAATCGGAAAAGCAAACCACGGAGAACACACGAAGTCTTACATGATGTTAGCATACTACTGGTTGCCAAGAAGTGATCCAGTAACAGTATCCAGAACGTGAACCCCGCCATTGCTGTCTCAAATGTCAGCTGTTCAAACCGATATAAAACATACATTCAGAGATGTGTTCACATAAGGGAGGACACAAAAGCACGTTAATGTTGTTGTTGTTGCTTAGATGTTTGCCTCACTAGTTTCTACTGGCGGAGGCGCGCCATTTTCGACCCCAGACAGTAGTCCATTGAGCGATATCAGGACGCATAAACTAGTGCTTGGATGCATGTGTGCGTCTGTATGTACCTATGCTAGGTTTGTGCGCCCTCAGAAGCTAGCCCAACCAAAGTGCAATGGAAGGGCCTCACCATGAGGGCGCGTGTGAAAGTTGTGCAGGAGTGTGACTGTAGGACAGAGTCAAATGAAACAGGGGGAGGTAAGAAGAGAGAGAAGAGTTGCCCCCAGGGTAGAAGACCCTGCCAAGTACCTCGCACGTTAATGTGTTCACCAAATATGTAGAATGCCCAAGAGGAGCAGAGGACGTACATTGCTTTTGAGGGAAGCCTGTATGAGCGAAAATTATGTTGTAATGTTAGATTAAACGACGAAGCAGATAATGAAGTACACGAGTTGATGGTGAATGTTAACAGTGCAACACACTCTTCTGGTATTATTGATTCTACGAGAGAAACCGAGAAACAGCTTCTCCAACCGTAGCGAGTGAAACAATATTTGGTAACGAGAGAAAAGTGAAGCTGACTATCAAATTTATCAGGAAAATAGGTGTGGATGTTCCAGGGACAACACCAAAGAAGCTGAATAATTAGGGCTGTTGATTATTCGGTTTATGTGTATTCTTTTTGTCCTCTTAATGCTTTTCTACTGGTCGAACCTTGTAATGAGGTGGACAAGCGGTGAACCCAAATTGTTCTACAAGCGCGGGAAGCGGTTCCAAGTCAGCAGGCAGGAACTTGAACCTCTGTTCCATTGAGGAAAGAAATAGAAACATTTCTACTTTAGCCATTAACTCGCCAGGACAAACTCTTTTTCTCAAAGAAAATGGGACAAACTCCTGGGGAGTCTTGACCTTACCGTTTTCATCAAGGAATCGTTCAGGTTTGAATACGTTAGTGTCCTCCCCCCAGATCTTCTTGTCAAAAAAGACGGAATCCAAAGAGATCATTTTTTGTGTGCCTTTAGGAATTGTGTATCCTGCAATTGTTAAGTAGTCTTAACACATATGTGGCACATTCAGAGGAATGATGCTTGTAATTCTCTGGATTTCCATAATGTAAGCATTCAAGTATGGCAGCTGATACTTGTCTGACATGTTGGGTATTCTCTCTGTCCCCACCTCTCTCTCGATCTCTTGATAAACCTTCTCCTGTATCTCAGGGTAGTGAAGAAAGTAAAGTATGCACCAGTTGAGTATCGTGCTGGAGGTCTCTGTACCCCCAACAAACAAATCGAATATGATCTTCATTAAGTTACACTCACTCATGGTTGTAGCTTCTCCAGTCTTCAGTTTTTTATTCATTTCATAAACATAACTGGCAATGTAATTGTCTAAATTATTTTCATCAAGTTCATCATAACCTTTCTGTTTAATGTAAGGTTTAACAAAGTTTGACATAAAATCTGTCGCTCGGGCGTGTATTCTCTTTGCCCTAAAAAGATCTCCAGGAAGATATGGCCAGAATTTGAAATAGTTGGCTAGTTTACTTCCGTCAGCTTCAAAAATAATCTCTTTACAACACCGAATTGATTCCAGAAGTTGTTCATCATCGTGACTGAAACGATTTCCAATTATGATGGAACATATGACGTTCGAAACACTGCACGTAATTATTTCATCTATATTGGTAGGTACTCCTTTGAGATTGGCAAAAATTTCGTTGTTTGTGGCGACTACCTCAGTAACCTTATCAGCCAGGACGTTCTTGCTCATACCTAGAGCTCGCAGGATGTTGACTGTGACTGTTCTCTGTTCATTCCACAAAACTCCGGATGAGAACCCGACGCCCAAACCCCTTTGGCCGGTTACCTTCGTGTGGACAAAATATTTTGAAAATGAATGTCAAATAGAAATCATATCAATATCGTCTTCACAATAGGAGTAGAGTGAGAGTATGACCTTTACCAACCCACATGAGAGTCAAATTGTAAGATGATAAGAACGAACCTCCTAAATGCGTAGATTCATCCTGACAATTAAACAACATAATATGCAACATTCAAAGATACAACAACGATTTGATCTAAATAATGTCATGTTTTAACACTTTAGCACAAGTAGATTTAGACTGTGAGCAGGCTTCGTTATTGGCCCTTTTTGAGCACAATTATTGCGTGAACCTTCATCTATCCTGCAAGCTATGAGATCGTTTTTGCATCACATCTGACATTGTTCTCAATTGTTTGTTCTCCCCTTAGTCTGTACATAGTTAGCGTTTCTGTCAATGTTTGTACCACGTATTTCTGAATATCGTCTGATGAGAATTTCTTGGATCCTCCATTTCTTCTCGTTGACGAAATTATTTATGTTAGTATATTTTTCCTACCTGCTTTTCCGGGTTATTTGTTTATGATAAGGACCGATACCCACAGAGAGAATGTCGTAAACGGTTACTAACTGTGTGACTTGGCATAAAACTGGTCACTGTTTGGTAGTTTGTGAAGAGCAGCATATATATAGTCTAACAGGCGGCGGGTCTACTTTAATCTAGTGTTTGAGTCTATTAGGATGTACTTGCACATCGGTTATCCAACCTCCTCGGCACTAGTCAAAACGAAGGGCAGTAATAAGCAGCTCGAACCATGCCCGAAAAGTAGTAACTCTTCTTCTCGGCTCATAGCACTTCCTGCACAGGGGCATCTGCTCCTGTAGAAGTACAAGTCAGCTAAGAACTAAGATATATGATGTCAGAAATCAAAGACATAGTGAATAGATGGAGAGAATATTGCAGAATCATGTATAAAGAAAACAAAAAGTGTTCAGTTTACAATCTTACCAAAATATGAACCAACTTTGGAGGAAGTACGCTCCGCAATCAAAAGCCTAAAACAGGTGAAGTGTCCAAAAGGTGATAATTTCCAAGCAGAGCTATAACACGCAGGACAGAACGCCAGTGCTCGAGTTATCACAAGTTGTGTAAACAGACATGCACAGCGCAGATTGGTCAAAAGCATGGAAGAAATCAATTTACAATAAAAAAAAAGCAATCTAATGCTGTTTACACAATTATCGCGATAATCACCGCCGGCTATTGACTGCCCGTGCATCGCGAGCGTATTGAAGGGTGGTTAAAATCAAGCACGATATACCCTGACCTTGGTCTCAACACGGAATCCCTGACGGTCACAAACATTTACTCGCAATCTTCCAAAAGCAGAAGTTGCCTTGACAATTTTGTTGTGGGCCCATAATAGATATTTGTTCAACAGTTTGTCTAGAGTCTGTTGGTGGTGGAATCTGATCACTTGACTATTAAGTTGCATGTGCGGAAAACATAGGCAAGAAAATGGTACTTTGATCTCTCCTTGTAATGATGCTGATGTTGTTTTTGGGGATCGGGTTTGATAATTTGTTTGTAGATTTCTCTCCCTGTATTATCCATTGAAAAGCTAAGTCAGACGCGCGGTGCAGTGGGATCGCCGTCAGCATATGTCAATTACTAGTCAATTGATTAGTTTTCGCTCCCATAATAACTGATTCATGGCAAGATTCAAACACATGAAATGTTTTAACACAGCAGCTGCAAATGAATCAGAGAGGAAATAGCCCAAGATGTGACACAAAGATCAGAATGATTCAATCCCAGTCACAGCACACTCTAGTATTAACAAAATTGGTACACTTACGGCAAGCTATACCCACTACGGAGGCCTGCCTGGGTGATACATAGGCCGAAGGTATTAAAGCTGCATGCATTTGCAGTCGACACACTCTTTAAAGTCGCATATGTTAATTTATCTCAGATAGAATACTCTAGTATACCCGGCTGTAAACGAGTTATAGATTCACTGATAGAGAATGTAAAGTGACATAGAAGGGAACGGCTCACTCAAACTCAGACAATGATAAATTTACCATATAGACAACATAAATAATATAGCAGGCACAACGACTGAGAAATTGTAGAAACATGCTACACATCGCCAAGATTAGATCACGCGTCAATATTTAAAAAAATGAACATAACACTGTAAATCATCAAAAAGTATGTTCAACAAATTAAAATTCAGAATCACCAGTTCGATTTTAAAATGTAAGGCTATCGAAATAACTCTTCTTGTATGTTAGTTGTGAATTGATAATATCAGAATCATGTGTGGTGCAGACACCATGAGCAAAAAAAAACGCGACAAAGTCTTCGCTATGGACAAAGCACAACACAAAAGTAAAGGATATTCTAAATCACAGAAATCATGAACATGATGTTCGTCCATCACATGTGATGGAGACCACACCCTCTTTTCAGCAGTGTGGACAGTCGTTTCTCTTGCTGTGTCCGTTTAAATGGATGGCTTATGAGGTGATTTGGATTAAAGTGAAGAAGAAACTGCGCCATTTGCCAACCTCACTGTCTCGTCCTGAATTTCCTTTCGCCAGTGCAAGACATCATCAAGACTACTGGAAACTACTCAGGGTTTACTTCCGAAGCCTTTCCCGTAAACAGGTATCCCGCAAGGTAGCGGAGTGGGTGTGGGGAGGGGATGACATTTATTGTTGTGTGTCTTGCCTTTCCCATAGGCGCAAGAGGTCATAGGGACCGTTCAAGGTGAGAGTGAACTGGTTGTATACAGACTCTGTACAGTCTTCTAAACCAGTATAAAGACGTCAAGCTTAAGCTATGTTTAGTATCACTCCCGAGCGAGGTGTTCTATTTCATTACAGTCCCGTTTATATATTTCACAGCCACACCAATACCGACGCTGTCTGCAGCTAGGATCAACATCTCGTCAAGTTCAGCCGTGTGAAATATACTGTGAAAATACGACACGAGTTTAACCGCAGTACTAATTCATAAAGCCTATAACCATTAGACACGCTGTAGATTATATTACTCTGAAGCTAATTCAGTTCAATCAGTGGTAACGCTGTAGATTATATTACTCTGAAGCTAATTCAGTTCAATCAGTGGTAACGCTGTAGATCATATTACTCTGAAGCTAATTCAGTTCAATCAGTGGTAACGCTGTAGATTATATTACTCTGAAGCTAATTCAGTTCAATCAGTGGTAACGCTGTAGATCATATTACTCTGAAGCTAATTCAGTTCAATCAGTGGTAACGCTGTAGATCATATTACTCTGAAGCTAATTCAGTTCAATCAGTGGAAACGCTGTAGATTATATTACTCTGAAGCTAATTCAGTTCAATCAGTGGTAACGCTGTAGATCATATTACTCTGAAGCTAATTCAGTTCAATCAGTGGTAACGATGTAGATCATATTACTCTGAAGCTAATTCAGTTCAATCAGTGGTAACGCTGTAGATCATATTACTCTGAAGCTAATTCAGTTTAATCAGTGGTAACGCTGTAGATCATATTACTCTGAAGCTAATTCAGTTCAATCAGTGGCAACGCTGTAGATCATATTACTCTGAAGCTATAAGGTTTGTACACTTCGCCACACCAAATAGTTAATATAATTTACACTGGAGTTGAGAGAAGAATAAGGAGAAGAAGAAAAAGAAGAAGAATATGAAGAAGAAGAAGAAGAAAAAGAAGAAAAATAGGAGCCAGACAGAGGACAAAAAAAAAAACAAGAATTCGAAAAATGGGATTAAGAAGAAAACGTTTTATAATCAGAAAATATACATGCAACTCTACAATGTCACGAGTTGGCTGTGAACAACTTTTTGACGATATCGAGATAAATGCTGTGGTAAGTGTTCTAATAAAACAGACCTTATCTGAGACCTATATCAAACTAATCGAGAAAACCAACACAGACTGCAATTCAGCCACCGCGCTATGGCACGGTCTAGAACATGTTCCGATATCAAGAGAATTTCGACAGGGTGACACCATTTCTAAGCTATTTACAGAGGCTCACAAAAAGAATCTCCAACAAATACATTGAACCGATTGAGGCACAAATTAAGATTGCGAGTAACTCTCCCATTTACAAATTGTGGATGACATCGCAATCGCCCATACCAGTGAAGAAGCCCAACATTCCTTGAAAAGAATTAAATGCGGGTCAGCAGAGATACTGGTCTAAAGATAAATACAAGTAAAACACAATACCTCAGTAACTACTACTATCCAAACCGGCTGGTCATATGATGGTTGATATGAGAGATGGGCGATTTTAAAGTGAAAGAACTTTGCCAAACTGAGGCCACACTTTTGAAAGGAGCACACAAACGGGAACATGTTCTCATTCCATCCGAGCTGAACATGTACACATCCACACACTTTTCAATTTGTTGAAAGAGACAGCTAATTTCCGTGAGTCTGACTAGAGTGCATCATCGTGTAGCATGTCCTTTGTAGAACGTCGCTCCCATCACAGTCTGTCCGAAAGCATCAAGTAGCATGTCCTTTGTAGAACGTCGCTCCCATCACAGTCTGTCCGAAAGCATCAAGTAGCATGTCCTTTGTAGAACGTCGCTCCCATCACAGTCTGTCCGAAAGCATCAAGTAGCATGTCCTT
This sequence comes from Ariolimax columbianus, assembly GCA_036924085.1. Classification (NCBI taxonomy): domain Eukaryota; kingdom Metazoa; phylum Mollusca; class Gastropoda; order Stylommatophora; family Arionidae; genus Ariolimax; species Ariolimax columbianus. The sequence continues at coordinate 26,625,092 of JAVGWX010000016.1, read as the reverse complement.
TGTAGAACGTCGCTCCCATCACAGTCTGTCCGAAAGCATCAAATAGCATGTCCTTTGTAGAACGTCGCTCCCATCACAGTCTGTCCGAAAGCATCAAGTAGCATGTCCTTTGTAGAACGTCGCTCCCATCACAGTCTGTCCGAAAGCATCAAGTAGCATGTCCTTTGTAGAACGTCGCTCCCATCACAGTCTGTCCGAAAGCATCAAGTAGCATGTCCTTTGTAGAACGTCGCTCCCATCACAGTCTGTCCGAAAGCATCAAGTAGCATGTCCTTTGTAGAACGTCGCTCCCATCACAGTCTGTCCGAAATCATCAAGTAGCATGTCCTTTGTAGAACGTCGCTCCCATCACAGTCTGTCTGAAAGCATCAAGTAGCATGTCCTTTGTAGAACGTCGCTCCCATCACAGTCTGTCCGAAAGAAACTCGTTCCCTTGCCAAAACACCAGCTTCCGCCACTGTCATACTCAGGCACTTCTGGATATCTTGGTGCCATCGTCTTCTTGGTCTACCCCTTCCTCTTTTGCCTGGCACCATACCTTCCATCACCGTTCTTTCAAGACCGTTGTGTCTTCATTTCTTTAATATTTTTTTACTTCTTCCTCTTGCTCTTATTCTTGTTTTTGTTCTTCTGCTTCTTCCTCCTCTTCATCTAAATTTTCTTTTTTCTTTTTCTTCTTCTAATTTCTTCTTTTTCTTTAACTTCTCTTATTTTAAAAATTCTTGTCATTCTTCTTTTTGTTTTTCTTCTTCTTTTTTCTCTTCTTTTAAAATGTTTGTTTATTCTTATTTGTCTTCTCTTCTTTTTATGTTTTTTGACTTTTTTCTTCTAATTTTTTCTTCTTCATTTTTTTCTTCTATCTCTTCTGTTTTTCAGTATGTTGATTCAATATAATAAATTGCATTATATGATTGGTTAAAGTCAATATTTTATTTCACATAACTGGTTGAATCAATTAGAACATTCGAGTAACTGATCATAATCGATTTTATCACATTAACAATCAATAGGTATAAATGAGATAATTGGACTGATTAATTACAATAAATTAGATACTCCATTGGATATGTTGTTGTTTTTTTGCTATATCTTTTTCTTCTCACAGCTTTGAACCGTTGCAAATAAATGCCATTTGTTGAAATTTGTTTGTGATTTTAACATTGTCTCACTTTATAAAATGAAATGGGAACATAGCTCACAGAATCGAAGTCATTACATTTGGATTTCCCATGTTCGCTACATCTCTTTCAATGTTGAAAATACGGATAACAGAGTTCACACTCGGTAGCTCTTAAGACGGCGTAAAGATTTCATTTTGACTTTCTCTGGTAGCCATTTAAACCACGGTGGACTGGAAGAAGCGGTTATACAATGAAAAGACCAATGACTTGCTCATTTTGTAAACTGAGCACTATGCGATTTGAAAGCAGTTGGCTGGGATTGTAAGCCAAGGTAACAAACCCTTGGGCACTGATTCTCCTCCCTTTATGAACGCGTTGGATATTCTAATTTATGTTCATCTATATACCAGATGGCTCAAAAGTATCTACATATATGAACAAAGTAACGACAGATTACTGTAAGTGTTTTCCCAGTGAGTAAGTTACATCTGTATGTGTTTTGATAGTAATGACACCCAAAAAAAAACATATGTTGTGAATTAATTCAAATTTTCTAAAAAATGGTTCACTTTCGTTTTGTATTGATACTTTTAGACAACCCTGTTTGGTGATGTTCTGCATCTTTGGAATATTGTTGTCAGTGCTCATTAATTTCCTTCTACATGTGTACAAGTCCATTGGATCTTAGGGGTTTAATGATCAGTTTTCGCACGCTGATGTACCGGATCATGTTTGTGAGATGTTTCTAAGAGGCCACAGTTACATTGACTTCTACTTTCAATGCTCTTTAGTAGATGGTCTTGATTCTCTGATGTATCTTGTCATGTCTTGTTATATTGTTTAACCTTTTACTCAGGTTGTGTCATGTCCATCTCAACTTTATCTGCATGTCTTTACATGGTGATATTTTGTGTTTGGATGTGTTTGACTGTTATTTGAATGTTAATGACTGTGGACAGGGTGTGATAGTTTACATTCTGAATGTGATATTATGTAGTCTGAATGTGATGATCTACAGCCTATGTGTGATGGTCTACAGCCTGGATGTGATGGTCTGCAGTCTGGATGTGATGGTCTACACTCTGGATGTGATGGTCTACAGTCTGGACCTGACTGTCTGCAATCTGAATGTGACAGTCTACAGTATGCATGTGAGGGTATACAGTCTGGATGTGAAGCACTTAATATTGTGTCTCGCTCCAGATCAATAAAGTAGGACTGTTTTGATATTCTTCTTCGTACGCAGTCAGACAGTAACCATTATTTTTTCGAAAAAAGCGGCGGTCATCCTGAGGCTCTCGCCACTGCCATAGAGCTTGTCTTGCAGTTCCACTGGTAATGGCCACATCTGCTCTCTCTGATCCTCGTATGTCGGGCAGTTCTGCAGCAGATGTTCAGCGGTCATTTTACCAGTACCGCACGGGCATTCGTCGGTACACCCTATCTTCAATTTGTTGAATAGGTGGTACCTCAGTCTGTTGTGGCCAGTGCGAAGTCTGAAGACAACGACCTGCTCTCTTCGGTTCAACTGGTAATAGGCATCGTTTTTGGTGTAACCAGTATGTTCGGTTTCCCATTTGGTCATGTATCTGGCTTTGATAAGCCGTTTTGACTCTTCGTACGTCATACTGGTATCTGTTTGTGGTAGTCTTGCACCTTCTTTTGCCAGTCTGTCTGCCTCCTCGTTGCCTTGGATGTTGCAGTGTGACGGAACCCACTGTACCACTACCCTTTTTGGTGCGGACTGCTGGCACAGTTTGCAGAGTGCTGCTCTTAAGTCATTAAGCTCAGTGTTTTTCTGGCTTTTTAGCGCTGTGACTACGGCGAGAGCATCTGTCAGCAGGACTATATGGCTCTCATTTTCACTGTGTGTCACCATTTCTTCCACTGCCGCCCTCGGTGCCTCTGCCTCCGCTCTGAAATTGCTTGTGTACTTACCAGTAGCGAATGACAGTGTTATTTTTCTGCCATTTGGTAGGTTCAGGAATGCTCCTGCCCCTCCGTTCTGTGTAGTGTTTGTTACAGAACCGTCGGTGTATGCATGGGTCCAGTCCATGCTTGGATAGCTTTTCGTTATGAAGCTTAGGGTAGTATCTCTCCTTTCTTTTTCAGTCTGGCAGTTTTTGTTTGCAATACCTGGTATATTTTCTACCACCTCTGGAAATATATCCTGCCTCCAGGTAGGTTTTCGTACAGTAGTGATTGGTTTTGGTGTTGTTAGTGCGTTTATGGGATCTTCGTGCATCATTGCTTTGGCTGTTTCTGCAAATTTTTTCCGCTTTGGACTGTTTTGATATAATCCATAGGCAGCCTAAGCTTATATCCGCGTGTAGAATTCTACATATTTGACAGCGAGATCTGTCATTGTTAACCCTGCCATAAAACCGTGGTACGTAGTCATCAGTATTGTACAAATAATGTGTATATTAAAGATAAGATAAATAATTTAATTTCCCTTTTAAATTTAGCCATGTTTTTATTGTCAATGTTGTTATAAAGAATGTTATAACATATTATTATACATCTAACTTGAACTAACTTGGTGCAAGATTCATTCAGAGAAGATACGACATCGAAATAGAAGGCCAGGATTTAGGATAAAAAAAGCAGACTTTCAGGATGCACTACACGAAATGAAGATAGTGGTGAAATGGGAAGGTAGAGTATGTGGCTAAATAGCTGATAATATTTGATATGATTACACTGTCGTGTATACTGATCTATCAGTTCTGGTCAGTGAGAAATGAGGATGATGGTATTCTATTAGATTACAAAAAGAAGTATCCTTGTCTAGTTTGGTATGCAAATCATCAATCTCCAAAGAAGAATGAGGATTACGACAGTGATTGCAGCTGTGAGGTGGCTATCTAAGACCTCATTAATTAGCAGCCTAGTTAGCATGATTGCCAACTACAACTTCTTGCGGTTATGGAAAATACAAGACGCACGCGAATACACAGATGCTATTCAACTTTTTAATAAAGAATCTGGTCAACTGCTGCTGTTGTGTAGGACCGTTAGAAGCGTTTTATTTTACCAGTTGCTGTATATTTCATTATCCAGAGGTAAGACGAACAAATTCATGCCCCAATATTTTCCTAACACATTTGTAATGAACACAGCGATTTGGTGGATTTGAGTGATGTCCACGGTAACGCTGATTACCTTACCTGAAACACTTGTCAATCTTACATCATGCAACGATCGACTAGTCTTTCATTTGTTGGTGCCATTGGTGTTGTATCTGTGGTTCATGAACGTCATTACAATTTGACTGAACTACCCCAGCTACCTTCTGTGGTTATAGGTAAACCGGATTAATCCTAGGGCCATTATTATTATGTGGGTGGCTTTGATTCGCACCTTGTGACTACACTTTGTCAATATGTGGAACATTATTTGTGTGCTATGAACATAGCGATTTACTCCTGGTCATGCTAATTTCTCGACTTATTAGATGCCACATCTCCGCTGCCTTGCCGGATACTCGTTTACGGAAAGGCTTTGTGAGTGAACCTTGAGGGAAAAATCTTCATCCTGTGCTATCTCTATTCGTCTTAATACTGTCTTGCCATTGGCAAAAAGGTAGCTCGGGACATGAGAGTGAGCTTGACATATTGCGCAAACCTGCTCACATTAATCCAAATCAAGGCGCAAGTCACCCATTTCAGGGACAGAGAAACATGAAAAGATTGTCTACACGGGTGAACAAAGAGAGTGATCGTCATCGCACGCGATGTACGAACAACAGCAATTAGCTCTGTCGTTTTGTTTGACCACAATTTGTTTCGATGGGAGTTACAGTAAGGGGGGTGGGGGGGGGGGGGGATTTACTGTGTGAATAGATGAAAGACATATTAGGCCTCAAGTCGTTAAGGGCTGTGTGGGTCTAGTGTTCTGGTTATATTGAGGCTCATCACATTCAAAGAGATGATACTGGGGCTAATAAATTGATTTTATAGAATACGTAATATAATGTTATGGGGCGTGATGAAAGACATAATTAAATGAATTAATTACCATCAGTATATAGCAAATCACTCCTTATTATAGTGCGTTTCACAATGTTTACCATGGTTTAAAATTGAATATATCAGCTTCCATTTGCATACTCTTATTCAAATTGTGCATACAACCTGCAAATCACCATGTCACAATGGTGCAAATTTTTTTTCTTGTACACATTTTTATGTATACAAAAACCAGCTCCTAGTGAAAACAGTATTTTGAAATGTTTACCATTTCATAACAGTGAGACAATTTGGAGATACCATTTTCACCTGTTTCACGAAATCTTTGCAGCCTCAACACAAAGCGCACGGGCTTTGAAGAATTTTAATGCGCCTTCCGGTGTGTTCAATTTGTCGATACGAATTTTGTCCACTATTGCAAAAGCATAGTATAACTAATTGTAAACATTCGCAACTACAGTGAGTTTGAAATTGCATTGAAGATGCATCAATAACATTATAGAGAAGCTTTACGTTGTAAACTATTAACGAACATTTAGCCATGAAAAGCTGTCTAATAACGCTTTGGGTATAAGTAAACCGTTATTTGATCGATTGATCCAAGACTATAGACGTTCGTGTTCCATCGAGACTAGTATGCAAAAAAAAAAAGAAAACCGTAGACAATTTTAATTGGGATGTGATTGTAAGAGAGATTTGTAGAATAGTTTATTCCAATGAAAAGTTGACAATAACGTAACTGAAGTTTTGTATGAGAACACACAATGACATTGATTTATTGACTCTACGTTGTGGAGAACTGTAAAGGGAATAGTTTGTACCTTCAGAAAAGTATGCTAGCGGGAGAAACGTCATCTGTGAGAAGCCGCATCTTGTATCAATGATAAGCATATATTTACGTGAAGTGCAACACGTGCATAAACAATGTTATGATATTGTGTATGTGGATAATCTTGGATAAATGCTCACAACACAAGTGGCAATGAATGACCCTCAGCGGATGGAACGATTGGACGGTTAGCACCTAGTGCAAAGAACAGCACTTGATAATATCACATGCAGGTAGCAGACATAATGGGCTGGTGAATGATGCAGAACTTGTATTACCTTTAAAGTATGCGGGTAATCGGGACTATCATGCCGAAATAAATGGTCACACATTTTGAGAGGATATTGACAAAAAACTATTCTTTCGTCCTTGGATAGAACCTTATGTCTGATAATGGACAATGCATTATTCCACAGCGCAGTGACACAAGCAAACAAAAGCAGTTCAAAAAGATGCAATAAAGATGTGTCTCACAAGAAAACACATACCATTTAACAAAACGTTTCTACAACCTCAATTGCTTTCCTTTGTCAATCAAACATAAAAGGAAACTATATCTCATATGGACAAGTTGATGCAAGAGCTTGGTCATATATGTTTGAGACGGCCAACTTATCCTTGACACTTAAACCCAACTGAACTTGTTTGAGCAAAAGTAAAAGGACAAGTAGCAGCTGAAAATAAAAATGTCAAACTATGATATATGAAAGGAATAACATATGCCGCCCTCTCAAATATAGACACAGTTTATTAGACAGCGTCTTGAAAGATGAAGAAGGCTATAGGAGTAAGATGAACTCTCGCTTGTTTAACTGAGAGCAGTCATAAATTTGGTGAAGTTCCTCGACTCTGATTAAATAAGAAATGTTCTTATATGTTTGTGTTCCGAGAAATATAAGTTTCCATCACCTTGGCAAAACGGTCCTTTACAGGTCCACATCAACCAGTTAGAATATGGATCTCAGAACTGAATTACAAGCATTTATAGTTTGCTCCAGCATCTATTTATAAAATGGATCAATCCATCGGAAGTATGTAATTTCTATGTTCTATACATCACGTGCTCGTACATCTTCACACATTCCTTTTGAGAAATGCGCAATTATTTGTTGCAGTTCCTAAAACACATGAACTATATTAAAAAGGACATTGTGCGTTACTTAATGTAGAAAATATAATTAGAAATAGAGCGATCCACATGTCTGAAGACATACATTTTAAAAACAATTTAATGTAAATTATTTTCTGCACGGACAAAATAAATCTTTTGCTTACAAAGATCATAGGAACTTAGCCGCTGTTAGAAAATGGCACTACCTGAAAAAATGTAAATTAGACTGTCATTGTTAAATTGGAAAGGTAAGACCACGTGCAAAAACATGTTTATTGGTGCAAGGGTTTTGGAGATATTAGACATCAATTGACAGCAATCATTGTGAAATTGTAACATTTGGGCCCTGTACACATTTCAGAGCGGAAGCAACAGCTGTAAATGCATTAACGAGCATTCTTATAAACCAAAACACATCTTCAAGGAAACCTGTCGTTCTAACAAACTCCAAGAGCGTACTTCACGCAATCTCAAGCCTCAAACAAGATATAATCCAAGAGCGTACTTTACGCCATCTCAAGCCTCAAACAAGATATACTCCAAGAGCGTACTTTACGCCATCTCAAGCCTCAAACAAGATATACTCCAAGAGCGTACTGTACACCATCTCCAGCCTCAAACAAGATAGACGTTACTTTCAGTCCTGAACCAAAGTTGGAAAAGGGGAATTGTACCGCAGGCATGGAAAAATGCTGTACTTATACCAGTACCAAAGAAAGAAAAATATGGAACAGATCCAAACGGATACAGGCCTATCAGTCTACTGAGCTGTGTAGGTAAACTGATGGAGCGTATGATAAACACCAGACTGATGTGGCCCCTTGGAAGCAAAACACATATTAATTCCACAGCAAGCAGGATTTCGACAACACAGATCCACTGAGGACCAGATCACTCTCATAGCCCAGGAAATAGAGGATGCTTACCAAGAGAAAAAGCATACAGTATCGGTTTGGGTGGATTTACAGAAGGCATTTGACAAGGTGTGGAAAAAGGGTCTTAATGTCAAGCTACGAAGAAGTGAAGTATCTGGAAAAATGTACAGATTGATCAGCCACTACCTCGAAAACAGAACAGCCAGAGTCCAAGTACAAGGGAAGATGAGCAAAAATGTGGCACTGGAGCAAGGAGTACACCAAGGGGGTGTACTGTCACCGACACTTTTTCTGGTGTATATAAAAAACATCATAGAGAATATACCAAGAAGAGTCCACAGCTCAATGTTTGCAGACGATCTGGCTATGTGGACCTCTGAAGAATATCTTACCGTAGCAAACAATCGGATGCAACCAGCCCTAACATCGCTGGAGGAGTGGGCGAAATCATGGCTGGTCAAAATAAATGAAGAAAAAACAACATGTACGATATTTTCCCTTTCAAATAAACCACAGAACACCAAAAAAAGTCTAAATGGCAAATATCTGCGGCTAAACGACAACATAAACTACTTGTGCGTCACATTTGATCGGCGCATGGCATAGAAAAGTCAGATCGTGAGAAACCGAGTGAGAGCCAGATAAAGAATGGCAATCATGAGGATACTTGCTTGAACAAACTGAGGAGCAGACGAAAAAATACTTAAGAATCTGTACACTGGAAGAGTGAAAAAAGTTCTCGAGTTTGGCATTGAGGCATGGGCAACAGCAGCAAAGGCGAACTTTGATAAAATTAGCAAACTTCAAAACCAAGCCATGAGAGTTATAACAGGAGGCATGAAGTCAACGTCAATTGTAGAACTTGAAAAGATTACAAATCTGCAATCCGTGACCAACAGAAGAGACAGCAGAGCCCAGCAGCAAGCAGAGAAACTAAGAAGACTGACCGAATATCCAATGCAACAGAGACTAAATAGATTTGGAAAAGGGAAACTAAAGCGGAGAAACTTTGCAGAAATAGCCAAAGCAAAGTTGTGCTAAGACCGTATGAACACCATAACAACAGCAAAGCCCATCCCTACTGTACGCAAACCCACCTGGAAGAAGCATATGATTCCAGAGGTGGTAGAAAATATACCAGGTATTGGAAACAAGAACAGCCATACTGAAAAGGAAAGAAGAGACAAAACCCTGAGGTACATAGCGGAAAACTACCCAAGCATGGACTAGACCCATGCATACACCGACGGCTCTGTAACAAACACAACACATAATGGGGGGGGGGGGGAGGGGGGGGGGGGAGGGGTATTCCTGAGCCTAACAAATGGTAGAAAAATAACAGTCAGTGGCTACTGGAAAATTCTCAAGCAATTTCAGAGTTGAGGCAGAGGCACTAAATGCTGCAGTAAAAACAATGCTGACAGGCGAAAGTAATGAAAGCCAGATAGTCCTGTTTACAGATGCCCTGGCCGTGGTCACAGCACTGAAAAGCCAGAAAAATACAGAACTAAATTATTTATGAGCAGTACTCTTGTCAACTATGCCAGCAGTCCGTACCAAAAAGAGTTTTACTTCAATTGACGTGGTCCTATGACTTACGATTTAATACGTATTGCTAGGTTTTAAAATATTTTTTTTCAAACTTTGAATTGGCTGGTAATGTCTACGCGGCCTTGACATATCAATTAGTTCATAACGCTACAGTCAATGGATTTGTGTAGATTTACAGAATACGGAAATTAACATATAACGAGAAGGAAAGAGCGTCTGAGAGAACAGAGCTGGAGTCTTTCGATCAGCGAGCAACGCAAAATTAGTAGTATCCTATCTATTCATATTTGAGAAATATTACACAGCAGTGAAGAACAATGGACAACAATGTTTACAGAAGGACGTGAGTTAACGCAACAATATGCTAATATACCTGGTCTCGGAAGATTTTTCGTTAACTCACATCTTTCTTTAAACATCGTTGTCCAGTTCTTTACTGTTGTCTTCGACACACCTTTGTGACCATACACTGTCTGAATTCTCCGATGAATGTCAACTAGTCGACATCTTCCAGCTGTGAGGAACCGAATAGTTTAGTTCATTCGTTATTTGGGAAGATGTGAGTTTGTATATGATACATACTGATGGATGATTCGTGTTTACACCATATATATATAATAATAATGGATGATACATGCTTACACGTACCACATAAGTATGGATGATACATACAAACACATCTTACAGAATTAGCGTTTTGTTTCTTCAGTGTATGCATTCAGGCATCAATTTAACAATATGTGACCCAAGAAGTGGTCAGATGAGGTTATTGATATGTCCAGGAGTAGAACTGGTGATGATCATATGGACTTTCACTGTTTGTCATATGATGAGCTCTTGTACAGGCGCTATTCACAGGTCTTTCTATCAGTAGCACAGTTAAACTAACTGGTAATTCATATCTTTTGCTTGGTACATAAATGATATGACACTGGTTCACCTAAATGCTAATCGGGTTTGTAAGAAATTGATCTACTGCTACCTTCCAAGCGTGTCGTTAAGAGTGAATATTTATGTTTTTTCATTGGACCAGCAGACACATCTTGTGTCCTAATACCGCCACTTTAACTGCTTTTATTCGGGCGTCCCGTAATGGGGTCAGAAGTAGTGATTGTTCCTGTGCTTTTTTTGGAGCGAAAATACAAGCCAGATAGAACATTTGAAGTCTTACACAATGAAAGCATACTACTTCTTGCCATTGAGGAACTAGTGACAGTAATAAAACTGTGAACCCCGTCATTATTTTCCCAAATATCTGCTGTTCAACATATAAAACAGACAAACAGCGATGCATCCATGTGGGGAAAGACAAACAAACAGTACATATCCTCCAAATATGTAGGATAGACGAGATTAGTAGAGAACTTACAGTAATTTTGAGCGATACACTGAATAGCGACAACTGAGGTCTGAATGAGGGAAATAGTTGTTGTAATATGAAAGCAAACGACAATGTAGAGGCAGATGTATCGGAGTGTGTAGTGAGTGCTAACAATACATCAAGAAATAGTTGTTGTAATGTGAAAGCAAACGACAATGTAGAGGCAGATGTATCGGAGTGTGTAGTGAGTGCTAACAATACATCAGGAAATAGTTTTTGTAATGTGAAAGCAAACGACAATGTAGAGGCAGATGTATCGGAGTGTGTAGTGAGTGCTAACAATACATCAGGAAATAGTTGTTGTAATGTGAAAGCAAACGACAATGTAGAGGCAGATGTATCGGAGTGTGTAGTGAGTGCTAACAATACATCAGGAAATAGTTGTTGTAATGTGAAAGCAAACGACAATGTAGAGGCAGATGTATCTGAGTGTGTAGTGAGTGCTAACAATACATCAGGAAATAGTTGTTGTAATGTGAAAGCAAACGACAATGTAGAGGCAGATGTATCGGAGTGTGTAGTGAGTGCTAACAATACATTAGGAAATAGTTGTTGTAATGTGAAAGCAAACGACAATGTCGAGGCAGATGTATCGGAGTGTGTAGTGAGTGCTAACAATACATCAGGAAATAGTTGTTGTAATGTGAAAGCAAACGACAATGGAGAGGCAGATGTATCGGAGTGTGTAGTGAGTGCTAAAAATACATCAGGAAATAGTTGTTGTAATGTGAAAGCAAACGACAATGTAGAGGCAGATGTATCGGAGTGTGTAGTGAGTGCTAACAATACATCAGGAAATAATTGTTGTAATGTGAAAGCAAACGACAATGTAGAGGCAGATGTATCGAGTGTGAAGTGAGTGCTAACAATACATCATGTTCTTCACGTTTTCTTGATTCTACGAGAGGAACAGAGTGACAATTATTCCCATAATAATCGCTGCCAAGAAAACAATGTTTGGTGTTGACAGAAGTGTGCTACTGAATGTCAAGGATATCAGGAAAATATAAGTTGACATTTCAGTGACAACAACAGAAAACTAGATTCTGTTTATTATTTTTGCCCTGTTATTTCCTTTCTACTGTTCGAAACTTATAAGGAGTTGGGCAAGCTGTCATTCCAACGCGAGCTACAAGCGAGGGAAGAGGCCCCGAGTCGGCAGGCAGTAACTTGAACCTCTGGACCATTGAAGAAAGAAATAGAAACATTTCCACTTTAGCCATTGACTCGCCAGGACAAACTCTTTTCCCCAAAGAAAATGGGACAAACTCCTGGGAAATTTTAACCGTACCGTTTTTATCAAGGAATCGTTCAGGTTTGAGTACATCTGCGTCCTCTCCCCAGACGTTCTTATCAAATAAGACCGAATCTAAAGAGGGCATAATTTGTGTGCCTTTAGGAATTGTGTATCCTGCAATGGTTAGGTTATCCGAACACATATGGGGTATACTCAGAGGAACGATGCTTGTAATTCTCTGGACCTCCATAATGTAAGCATTCAAGTATGGCAGCTGATACTTGTCTGACATGTTGGGTATTCTCTCTGTCCCCACCTCTCTCTCGATCTCTTGATAAACCTTCTCCTGTATCTCAGGGTAGTGAAGAAAGTAAAGTACGCACCAGTTGATTATCGTGCTGGACGTCTCTGTACCGGCACCAAACAAATCAAATATGATCTTCATCAAGTTATCCTCGCTCATGGTTGTAGCTTCTCCAGCCTTCAGCTTTTTGTTCATTTCATAAACATATCTGGCAATGAAATTGTCTAAATTATTCTCATCAAATTCATCATAACCTTTCTGTTTGATGTAAGGTTTGACGAAATTTGTCATAAAATCAGTCGCTCTGGCGTGTATTCTCTTTGCCCCAAAAAGATCGCCAGGAAGATATGGCCAAAATTTGAAATAATTGGCCAGGTTACTTCCATCAGCTTCGTAAATAATCTCTCTAATGCACTGAATTGAGTCCAGGAATTTTTCATCATCGTGATTAAAACGATTTCCAACGATGATGGAACAGATGACGTTTGCGACACTACAGGTTATTATTGTATCTATATCGGTAGGTACCCCATTGAGATTGGCCAAGACTTCGTTGTTGGTGGCGACTACCTCAGTAACCTTCTCAACCAGGACGTTGTTGCCCATCCCTAGAGCTCGCAGAATGTTGACTGTGACTGCTCTCTGTTCCTTCCACACAGTTCCCGATGAGAATCCGACGCCCAAGCCGCTATGACCGGTTACCTTGATGTGGATGGAAACAAAATATTTTGAAAAAAAGTATTTGAAACATAAAACATATCAATATCGACTCCACAATAGGAGTAGAGCGAGAGTATGACCGTCACTAACCCAGATTAGTGATACATTATATGATGATATGAACCAACCTCTTAAAGGGAAAACAAAAGTCATACTAAGAATTTAAAAATATGCAACATTCAAAGGTACAACAAAGTTTCGATCTCAATAATTTCATGCAATAATACATTAACACAACAAGTAGAATTAGACTGACTACATGCAAGCTTTGTTACTAACATTTTTTTCCAGAATTATTCAGTGAACCTTCTTCTTTCCTGCAAGCTAAAAGATCGTTTTGGCATCACATTTGATATCATTCTCAATTGTTTGTTTTCATCTTTGTTTATACATAGTTAGGATTTCTGTCAATAATTGTCCATTGTATTTCTGAATATCGTCTGACCAGAATTTCTTGTATCTTCCATTTTTTCTCCTCAACGAAACTGTTTCTGTTAGTACACTTTACATACCTGCTCTGCCGAGTTCTTTATGTATGATAAGGACTAGAATAGTACCACTATTCCACATAGATTATGCAGTCACTGTGTGATTTGGTATAAAATTGAGTCGGTGGTTCGTGAAGAGCAGCATACATGGCATCTAACAGGCTGTGGGTGTACTTTGCTCTACTGTTTAAGGCTATTAAGATGGATTCGCACATCGGTTAACCAACCTCTGCAGCACTTCTCCAAACGCAACGAAGAAATAAAGTCCTCGAGCCAAGCAACTGTATCCAAGCAACAATCCTCTTGTAAGCAACAATCCTCTTTCTAGATACACTAAGCTCATACCAGAGCTGGGATCTGCATCAGGACATCTGCCCCTGAGAAGTACAGGTCGACAACTAACACACACATATATATATATATATATATATATATATATATATATATATATGTATATATATATATATATATATATATATATATATATATATATATATATATGTGTGTGTGTGTGTATATATAATGTGTACATGTAATAACAAACATTATTTATTGCTATTGTTTTTGTTGTTGTTGATGAAGCTACCCGTACTTACTTCTTCACTTTTCACATGTTTGTTTCTGGTGCATTATTGAAATGTCACTCCTTATATTCTAAGACGTCCTTACTGTAATGCAATGCTATGCTTCTCAGTAAGCTCGTCACTTTAGAGAAGACAGTATCAATACCCACTTTGTTGGCCAGATTGCTGTAACACAGGCGCATGGCGTGGACGAGAGATATCGACAATGTTACACCTGATTTTCACACGAGCGACTTGACTCCAACAACAGCTGGTTAGCCAACGCTGAACTCTTCATACCGAACGAATCTGCCTTAGCAAGGACACCAATTATGTCACCTAATTACATTTATGTTCCATTCATGTGCATCTTTTCCTTCTTTGTCGTCTTCTAATCCCCTTGATAATGAGTTAACCGCTTATTAGTCTCACGTGCAAAAGAGAGTAGCGGGGATGTGGTAAGGCGAAGAGGTTTGTAAAGCGACACACAACCCATTGTCGACTCTGGGACTGATTCTTGAAAACACAATACAACACAGTCTATGGAAATAATGGTAAACGCTCACACAATAGAAAACCCCTGAACGACTTTTTGACTAAAAACTCTAGAGCTTTCTTTTATACCCAGATGACTACATCTGAAAGCGAGATTGTTCATGTGTTGGCAGGTCGTTTTAATCTTTTACAAAGAAATATATGTTTTTTTAGTCTCAGAGTTTCCTTTTGGTTCTTCATTTCGCCCTCAAACAGTCATATATAAATTTACATCTATGTAGACTGGAACATGATGGAGCCAGTCGCATTTCTAGTGGCAGCCAAGCTAGAGCACACTTCTGTAATGTCAGCTGAGATAATCCGCAACATCAAGCGCCATGACGGGATGGAAAAAACGGTTCTGCTGATCTTTGTTCCAGAAAAACGAGACAGAGAACCACCAAAAAGCAGATAGACACGAGACATCAAGAACACCCTAAATAAGAGCATTCAGCATGCAGGCATTCAGACTGAATGTTAATGGAGATTCTTATCAAATGGTTGGAATGGGAGAGACGTTCTGCCATGGACATGCTACATAATGATGATGATATATATATATATATATATATATATATATATATATATATATATATACATGTATATATATGTATATATAAATATATACCAGTATTACAAAAACGTTTTAGATATGTTCTAGCCTTCTTGTCAGAATGTCTAAAAAACGGTTTCCAAAGAGGCTCCTATGAATTAAACTGAGTGAAGGAGAGCGATCAAAGGGACGTCCAAAAATCATTTTATGGACGATTTGACGGAGTCCCTTAAGTGCTGTCAAATAGACATTATCATATGGATAAACCTGGCTCACAATCCTTTAACTTGGAAGAGGGCGACCACGGACGACGTTGAAATCAGCAAAGGATTTCATGTTTAGTCATCCCAAATTAGATGCGCAATCAGAAAGTCTAGAGCAGAGGGAATACCAGAGATAGATATGTACTCTGACGTGCCAGTCGTGTTGTAGAACTTTCCGTGAACGCATTGGCTTGATCAGCAGTCACACCAAAAGTCACATACTCAAGATTTCAGTGTGTCATTCCATATGATGTTCGCGGTCTTCATCGACAAAATGATGAAGATGGGCGAAATATTATTATTACGAGTATTAATATTATTAGTGGTATATATATATATATATATATATATGTGTGTGTGTGTGTGCTTGTGTGTGTATTTGTGTGTGTGTATACGTGTGCGTGTGTGTGTGTGTATATATATATATATATATATATATAAATATACAATAGTAATACTCGTACATAATATCTGTCCGTCAACCGAATTGTACAATGTAAAGGAAACACCATCAATTAAAGATACTCCCATTTCCTGCGTGCATCCCATACCTTGGTCCCTGTTTCATCCAACCCTCAAATTATTACTCCATAAATTCGGTTACATGGTCTTTTAAAGACGCAATCAAACACTTTTTTTGAAGATGAAGTCATATACTTATCATTTTATTTCAATGTTTCGTGAATGACGGTCCAAAGGATGAAGTTCTTTTTACATGTGGGTGTTCCAAGAGTGCAAGGTTCACTAATTATTTAATGATCATTGGATGAAGCTGATCTAACTGTAAGCGATGTCATACATGTAGTAAATTGTAGTAAAAGTGATGTCGTAAATATTTAAACTAGGGGTTACAAAGTGACATAAATACTTTGTCATTTTTTGACAATTTGTGAAAGTTTGCAATGATAATAATCCACAATAATTCATAATATATTTAGTGCTTGTCTGTCAAAAGAGATTCATACGGTTTTCCCATTTAGAAAATACCTAGGGAAAGATAGTCATTGGGGATTGCATATCTTGTTCCAAGCAGACGTTAAGGTTGCAATCATCTGCGAACAAAAAATCCAATCTGGTGGCAAAACTCGCCTTGACCTTGCTGGAAGACTCAAGGCGTCTCGGATTGAACATCCGAGCCGATTTATCTATCTGATATGCATGTCAGTAGCAGTTTCTTGTACAACATCTGAGAGATTTTTTTTGTAAAGAACATGCTGAAGAGTGAGTCAGTGCCAGCATCCATCCCAGTTTGACAGTGTTGGTGACCGGAAAAGTTATAGAAAATACTGCTTCATGCAGTACACCAACTATCACGTCATTATGAAACTGTCGGACAACCACAATGAATCTACTGGGACAACCAAACTTTGTCATGATTTGCCCTATCCCTTCCATAATGACCGGGATCCTTGCCTCGTGACAACGATCTGATTGATCCGATTTCTGTCTCAAAGCAGCCGAATTGGGCTAGACGTCAAGCTGCATGCATTATACGAGTTATGGCTAGTTCACTGATGATAGACGGACATTTCAGGATGACACCAAAACGCCCAGCTAGGCACAAAGAAATCTGAACGTTGCCAGTCAATAGTGCTGTCGTAAACACTAAGAACCTGACATTCATGATGGAACGGTAGGCCGTAGATAGCTTTCAAAGCACAATAAAACCGCATAGCCGCACAGATGAAGAGATAAATCCATTGTAGATGGAAAAATACCATTCCTTAGAAAAAATATTATAGCAGCGCGCCAAGCTGGGGGCTGTTCGGATCAAGCAGCTCACACCAGTCGACTTCAACGAGAAAACAGTTCAGATAAACTTTCAAACAGTATTTGTATCGTTTCTTCTGTTCCCTCGCCGAACACTTGCCTGTCCTAAGCTCACTATAAAACAGCTGCTTAGGGAGGCGTACAACGGGCTTGCGAACATGTCCAATCTATTTGTCATGTGATGTCTGCAGAAGCGCATCGAAGAACGATAATCGACAGCTTTGCTAAAGATTTCACATAATCCTGCCATCCGATCAAGGGCAGGAAGCGGAGACTGACCACTTGGAAATGGTTCCGTTTCGTGACAAGTCTGCTATAGACTGTCCGTGCTTTGCATTCGTATTGAAGGGTGGTTAGCATCAGAGCAAATTCTAATATTAGTCTCAACACTGATTCTCTGACTGTTACAGACATTTGCTCTAGTCTCAACACTGATTCTCTGACTGTCACAAACATTTGCTCTAGTCTCAACACTGATTCTCTGACTGTCACAAACATTTGCTCTAGTCTCAACACTGATTCTCTGACTGTCACAACCATTTGCTCTAGTCTCAACACTGATTCTCTGACTGTTACAGACATTTGCTCTAGTCTCAACGCTGATTTTCTGACTGTTACAGACATTTGCTCTAGTCTCAACACTGATTCACTAACTGTCACAAACATTTGCTCTAGTCTCAACACTGATTCTGTGACTGTTGCATACATTTGCTCTAGTCTCAACACTGATTCTCTGACTGTTACATATATTTGCTCTAGTCTCAACACTGATTCACTAACTGTCACAAACATTTGCTCTAGTCTCAACACTGATTCTCTGACTGTTACAGACATATGCTCTAGTCTCAACAATGATTCGCTGACTGTTACAAACATTTGCTCTAGTCTCAACATTGATTCTCTAACTGTCACACACAATTGTTCGCAGTATTCCAAAAGCAGTACTTGCCTTGGTAATCCTGTAGTTGACCGCAGAATAGATATTTGCTTTTCTTGTGACGGTGTTACGGGAGGTAGTTTTGTTGGGAGGAAAATGGATGTTGCTAATACCATAAACCGTTTGTCAGAGTACTTTCTTGGTAAATGTTATCATTTAACGGGGTTACCTTGGTTTTTCGGAATGTACTGTAACCGTTGGGCGTGGTTAAAACAAACGAGGGTGACTCTGCTGATTGACACTTCGTTGGTAAAGTTGTGGCTGGTTGGTTGGTTATTTCTCCAGCAGCGTGCGAGCTCCTTTCCTTTGGTTTTATTGCCATATGGTGGTATCCGCAAGTGTTTAACTGTTATTTCAGTTTCATACAAAGTGTTTAATTTATCAGCGCTCCGAGGAAGAAGCTCTTTCCTAATACATTCAAGTGCTTGACACTCAAAAGGATGGTGCTCAACAGTTTTATATAGATGTGTGCACACCCAGCACTCTGATGTCTGTTGGGGTGGATTCTGTTCAAAACAAACTTAAGTTGATGTGCTGAGAACGAAGAGAGAAAATTGTACTTTGATCTCTTCTCTTCAGAATGCGTTTGTTGTAAATCTCTCTCCTAGTATAATCTAATGTCCATCTTTTCAGCCAGAAGCGTGTCACAGGTATGAGTTGGGATATCTATCAGCATATTTCACGTGACCATGACATAAGTCTTCATTCCCATAATGACTGATGCATGGCAAGATTCTTCTTCTTCTTCTTCGAACGCTGTCAGACGTCAACTTGAATTTGATCGAAGAAAGCAGCTGTCATCCTGAGGTTGTCAACACTGCCATAGAGCGTGTCTAGTGTTGGCACTGGTGATGCCCACATATGCTTTCTCTGGTCTTCGTATGTCGGGCAATTTTTTCAGCAGATATTCAGCAGTCATTTTCCCTGTACCACATGTGCATTCGTCAGTGCCACCTATCTTCAGTTTATTGAATAGATGGTACCTCAGTTTATTGTGGCCTGTGCGGAGTCTGAAGCCCACGACCAGCTCTCTTCTGTTCAACTGGTAGTAGGTATCATTTTTTTGTAGCCAACATGTTCTGTTTCCCATTTGGCCATGTATCTGGCCATAATAAACCTTTTGGACTCTTCGTAAGTCACAATAGAATCTGGTGGTGTGGTAGTCTTGCACCTTCTTTTGCCAGTCTGTCTGCCTCCTCGTTGCCTTGGATGTTACAGTGGGATGGAACCCACTGTACCACTACTATTTTTGTTGCTGTAACCACGTTCAGGGCATCTGTAAACATGACTGTCTGACTTTCATTGCTTCTGCCTGTCAGCATTGCTTTTACTGCAGCCTTCAGTGCCTCTGCCTCTGCTCTGAAATTGCTTGAGAATTTTCCAGTTGCCACTGACAGTGTTATTTTTCTACCATTCGTTAGGCTCAGGAATACCCATCCCCCTCCATTGGTTCAGTTCATGCTTGATTAGTTTTCCGCTATATACCTTAGGTTTTTTTTTCAGTCTGGCTGTTCTTGTTTACAATACCTGATATTTTCTACCACCTCCGGAATGATATGCTGCTTCCATGTGGGTTTGCGTACAGTAGGGATGGGCTTTGGTGTTGTTGTGGTGTTCATACAGTCTTAGCTCATCTTTGCTTTGGCTAATTCTGCAAAGTTTCTCCGCTTTAGTTTCCCTTTTCCAAATCTATTTAGTCTCTGATGTATTGGATGGTCTGTCAGTCTTTTTAGTTTCTTTGCTTGCTGCTGGGCACTGCAGTCTCTTCTGTCGGTCATGGATTGCAGATTTGTAATCTTTTCAAGTTCTACAATTGGCGTTGACTTCATACCTCCTGTTATAACTCTCATGGCTTGGTTTTGAAGTTTGCTAATTTTATCAAAGTTCGCCTTTGCTGCTGTTGCCCATGCCGCAATGCCATACTCGAGAACTGGTCTCACTCTTCCAGTGTACAGTTTCTTGAGTTTCTTTTCGTCTTTCGTCATGATTGCCATTTGTTTTACTGGCTCTCATTCGGTTTCTCTCGATCTGACTTTTCCATGTCATGCGCCGATCAAATGTGACGCCAAAGTAGTTTAGGTTGTCGTTTGCCCGCAGATATTTGCCGTTAAGACTTATTTTGGTGTTCTGTGTTTTATTTGAAAGCGAGAATATTGTACATGTTGCTTTTTCTTCAGTTATTTTGACCAACCATAATTTCGCCCATTCCTCCGACGATGTTAGGGCCTGCTGCATCCGATTGTTTGCTACGGTGAGATCTTTTTCAGAGGTCCACATAGCCAGATCGTCTGAAAACATTGAGCTGTGGACTCTTCTTGGTATATTCTCTGTGGTGTTGTTCATATACACCAGAAAAAGTGTGGGTGACAGTACTCCCACTCGTGGTACTCCTTGCTCCAGTGTCGCCTTTTTGGTCATCTGACCTTGTACTTGAACTCTGACTGTTCTGTTTTCGAGGTAGTGGCTGATCTATCTGTACATTTTCCCAGAAACTTCACTTATTGGTAGCTTGACTAAGTCCCTCTTTCCACACCTTCTCAAATGCTTTCTCTAGATCCACCCAAACCGCTACCGTATGCTTTTTCTCTTGGTAAGCATCCTCTATTTCCTGTGCTATGAGAGTGATCTGGTCCTCAGTGAATCTGTGTTGTCTAAATCCTGCTTGCTGTGGAATTAATATGTGTTTTTCTTCCAGGTGCCACATCAGTCTGGTGTTTATCATACGCTCCATCAGTTTATCTACACAGCTCAGTAGACTGATACACCTGTATCCATGTGGATCTGTTCTATCATTTTCTTTCTTTGATACTGTTATAAGTACAGCATCTTTCTATGCCTGTGGTACAATTCCCTTTTTCCAGCTTTGGTTCAGGACTGACAGTAACTTCCTCTTTGTTGTTTGGCCCAACCCATCAGCATTTCGTTTGTTACCCCAACTTTTCTGGGCGATTTTTTTTTCTTTAAAGTTCTCATGGCCTCATTCATTTTATTTGTCGTTAGTTTTGCCATCATGTGTTCCTCTGGTGCAATCTTGATGTTTTCGTGGCTCTTTTGTTCTTCACTAATATCTGTATGCATGCATGTAGGGACATCAATGTGGTTTTCTCTGGTATAATGTTCTATAAAGGCGTTTGCTGCTTTTTTCCGGTAAGCATGTTGTCACCCTACTTGTTGGTAATTTGTATATTTGATGGTGTTTCGTCATACATGGCTCTGACTAAATTCTATAGTTTGTTCCTTTCTTTATCTAGATTTAGGCTTTCTGTTTTTTTCCAACTGTATCTTGTTATTTGGTTCAGTGTTCTTTTGTATTTCGCAGTGATGGCCTTGTAGGCGATATTTGCTTCCATATATTCCTCTCTCTCTGCCATGTTCCTAGCATTTGAGACTTCATCCTCAGTTTTCTGATGTTCATGATTCCAATATGGCTTGTAGTTTTTCCTTGCCACTCTTGGGATGGTCTCGGTGGCTGCTTACAGTATTGCTTTGCTTAGGCTTTTTACCATAGGTTTCATATTGTTATTCCGTGTGTTGATAGTTTCTCACATCCCATCTGTCAGCATTGCAAATCTGTCCCAGTCGGCTCGTCTATAGTTTATAGTTCCAACGTGGCAGCGGTTTTATTTCCTGGGGGCCTACTTCCATATCAATTTCTAGCCTAATTGGCCTGTGGTCGCTACCTGCCAATTGGTCGAGCACCTGACGATCTATTTTCTTGTGAATATCCCAGTGGAGAAGGCCAAGTCTGGAGTGGAGGTGTTGTAGCATGGCAAGATTAGATCAGAAGTTTTGTAAACCACGTCTGACTTTGTTGGCCTTATTAGAAATGACAGTAGAGTGTCCTAATCGACCGACCTTTAAAATATATGATGCACTATCCGATCATTTATAAAAGCAGCTGTACATAGAACAGAGAGAGAATAGCCTAACAGCTGGCACGAAGTACAACATTATTCGATTCCAGTAACGACACTCTTTAGTACTCATATTAATAACAATGCTACGCTTACGACACGTTGTACCTACTATGAAGGTCTTCCTGGACGGTATATTGGCCGTAGGTATTAAATCCGCATGCAGTTTCAGTCGACACGCACTTTACAATCGCGTATTTTATTTGCCTCAGATAGAGCACTCTTGTATACCCAGCTTTACAGGAGTTACTGATCTACTGAGAGAAAAGGAAAGTAGCATCGAAGGACACGGATCACCCTAACTCAGACTTTGATAAATCTGCCAAATAAACAAGACAAATGATATAGCAAGCACAACAAGTGAGAAACGGTAGAAACACAATACACATTGCCAGGATTAAATCACGTGTCAATATTACAACAATGAACATGTCACTGCAGACTATAATATCATATGCTAAAGGCTGAGACGTAGTATACAGATTGACTGCGATACTTTAATCTGCTCAACTTAACAAATTATCATAGTTACTCTTCTATTAAATTAGTTAATAATAATAACTGTCCGTCGTTGTCGATGAGAACCGTCGACATTATTCTTGCCACATATTTCCCTGTTAAATGTGGGTGCGCATGTGGCTGAATAGGCCAATGCGGGCACGAAAACATCTGTTGCATAACGGGCACATGATATCAGTAGCGGGTAATGGTTTTCCACTGTTCGTGATTCCAGGTCTCGCGTCTGCTTTGGGATTTCACAACACCGTGGTCTACACTGATAGCTACACCCGCTCTTACTGCTCTTCACCAGTCAGACATTCCCATGTGGCAATATTTATCTGGCAACTTTTCAGTGATTACTTCAGTCTGTGTTTAAAATGTTTCTTTGGGCATAATTTCTCGCGCCACCCCTCTCTCAACTCACCGTAGAGTATATTCTTTGGGAGCCGTTCGTCTGACATACTAACCGGCCCACCATAGTTCTGCTTTTTCTAGCAGTGCATGGATGCTGGGCATGTCAGCACTCGAGAGAACTTCGATGTTAGTGACACGATTTTGCCATCGAATGTGCAATATTCGCCTCAGGCAACTTATGTAGAAGTGGTTTAACCGCCTTGCATATCCAGAGTATACAGTCCAGCTTTCACTAGCGTAGAGTAGGGCTGGAATGATGGTTGCACGGCAGAATTTGCGTTTGGTCTTGACTATTAGTTCATAATGATTATAATAGCAGAATCATGTATGCTTCAGAAACCATAAGCTACATAATGGGTTTACCACGGCATAGCCTTCGCTATGGACAATGAACAACACAAATCAAAGTGTCTAATAAATCACTGAAATGATCAACATGAACTTGACACAAAACAGAAATCTGGCTACGGCCATTTGTAATGGCTAGGACAAACGTGACCAGAAATGTTTGAGAAAGAATAGTTGAATGGCTGGTGTGAGCTAATTGTCGTGGCGTGATAGCTCAATCTTTGGAGTATGTAAGAGTTCTTGGCAAACATTCCTTCCACATCATTTTGGTTTTGGTTGCCTTGGCCTTGTTTCTATCTGTTCTGTTAATAGTCGATGTCACAGCTCTCTGGGCAGACCAATACGTGCACAGTGTATCAAAGCAAATATTGAAGGTTGAAATTATTAATTGCTATCGTAGCTCACTGGCTATACACACTTTGGCTTATTTGTCTTACGCGTCTTACGCGCCCTTCTCTACTGGACCAAAGTATGATTTCAAAATTAATCTGTGCATTTTTGATTCATATGTTGCAGTGCGATCCTTCACACGATGGTTGATGATTCACTTCACAATGTCAGTACATACATTTACAATAACCTCATCTTCTAATAAAACTTACAGCATCAATAAAAAGCCAAGGTCTGTCACTGCAGATCTCTCCGTTCATCACAAGAGCTTCTCTGATCACATCATAACCATTCAGGACGATCACCAGCTGCTGACCCAGGTACAGGCTTTAGATAAAGAAAAACGACAATGAAGATAATTATGATGATCATGATATTACAATATCAGTCTAAATAGTATACATTTATTTATACCGATGCAACCGGCTATTACTCCATTGTCTGATACGTTAATCTAGCGTACCGTATAGGTAGGGAATGTGTTTTATTGATTCGACCTTCAACTCAAACAAAAATCATGTTCAACAAAAAACTTGGTTGTGCAAATAAGTACTGGCTACAGATCAATGAAACTATTCCGACTGTAGCACTAGCAGGGAATATCAGACTAACCTCTGATTGTTTAAATAAAGCTATCTAGGAAAACGGAGCTAGTAAAAACAATCACTGTCTTATAAAATACCATATGAAGGAAAACAGATGAAACGATGAGTTGAGCGCAATTACAAACTCTACTCCTGTGACTATATCGTCACTCGCACATAACTTGACGCTCTCAAAATTTATCCCAGTACGGACGAGCTGGACATCAGACAATCAAAGATCTTAATACAACCTTTGACCGCTTGAGCTCGTGGTAGAGCCCCAGACAGTGAGCGTATCCTATCTGATTTGAGCAAGCGCTGTAAGTGTGCACCTTTGCAACCGTTGTACATTGTATTATTCTTGAGCTGGAAAGAGGCCTGCTGTACCTCACAATATGAGAGATGAGCAGATTGTAAAATTATACAAAAACAAAATTGATAGAAGTTACTGTAATAGATATCGCGGTGTCTCTCTGCTTAATGTTAAAGGAAAAGTCTTCGCTTAAGTGATCTTAATAAGGCTAGAGAAATTAACTGAGTGCGTTTATTCGGAATCACAGTTCAGATTCAGGTCTTGAATATCAAAGATCGACATTACTTTTACTCTACCGCAGCTATAGGAGAAGTCTTGCGAGCAGAATCATTCCCTTTATATCATAATCACTGACCAGTCAAGAGAATTTGATTTGGTTATCGGGATGTTACTTTCAAAATCCTCCCTGAAATAAGCCGTCCAAACAAAAACGGCTTCCAATAATAAGACCAATAAGGTATTTACTGGATTACTTGATTACTGGGTGACTTGTTCTTCAGCGGCGGTTACACCGTTGTGGGTCCCAGCTTCTCTTCCAACAGTCTCTGTCTTGGGCTACGGTGGATCAGTGAATAATAAGTCGCCCATCTGTGGCCAAGTGAATGTAATTGGGGGATGCGAGGGAGTCGGACCAACGTGTTGATGGTGACCATTGTGGTCCTTTATTGTATCTTAGGTACCATTTGTATGTCGCTGTTCTCCATCATCGTCCGTACTTTGCAGTAAGCGACCCCCCAGCGATGTTTCATCTTGTCTTCATAAATAACTGCATCTTCCACAAGGGATAATTGACATATGTCCAAGTTATGAAGACATTTTGTGCTCGGGCTATGAAGCGTGATGCTTATCATGCGTCGCTCAAGGAAGTCTTGGGCCTCTATGGGTGTGGAATCCATCTCCTTCGTGAGTTTCCATGTTTTAGCTGCATATCATGTAGCAGGTATTACTGCGGAGTTGAATAGAGAAGTGCGCATGATCTGGTTGTCGATGTTGTCCAGTACCGGCTTTATCGAAGAAAAACAACCCATGCGACACCTTCTTCTCAACTCTGGGATTACGTCGTTCTGCATGTTGAGCAGGGGCTTAAGGTAGATGTACTAGTCTACGTCGTTGAGTCTCTCCAAATCTAGGAGACTGGATCTCAGGAACCGAATTCATTGGACAAGACTTACGTCTTGGACTTGTTCACTTCGAACCCTCTTTCTTTCACCTCTTAGGGGAGCGCTGCTAGAATTTCGTTGGCATTTGTGGCTGGCTCTGTGCTGAGTACTAGATGTTTTGAAAGGTATTTATAAATTATTAATAATAGCACCAGTACAGAAAGACGCCACATTTAGAAAGTATGTTACCTGTAGATGTCATCACCTGTACTACGTCAGTTACCTGTAAATCTCCCCGCATTTCTTTCTCCACTCCTTAAACTGCTTTCTTGGATTCTTGTCCATGTAAAGCAAGTGACCGATGATAGGCAGAGGCAGACGTGGGCAAGGCGGTAGGTTGGGATTGTGGCGAAGATACCACAAGATGGCAACCAGGAAAATCAAAGACACCAGCAAAAAAGTTATCATTTCCATTTTGTCAATCTTCTGTAGAAAGATAAACATCACATGACAATTGATCTGTCATTACCAGAGTGACGCCTGTTATTTGTTTGTTAGTTATTATCTGTGAAATAATAGTTGGTCTTCTCCTTTTTTTCAAATCTTTGATGTTTACGCCGCAAGACGAGTGGTAGTAATACTTACTCACTTTCCATGTCCAAGCACCAAACAATATACAGTATTCATCAGGTATCCAGTTGCAGTGATACTTACTTACTTTCCATGTCCAAGCACCAAACAATATACAGTATGCATCAGGTATCCAGTTGCAGTGATACTTACTTACTTTCCATGTCCAAGCACCAAACAATATACAGTATGCATCCGGTATCCAGTTGCAGTGATACTTACTCACTTTCCATGTCTAAGCACCAAACAATATACAGTATGCATCCGGTATCCAGTTGCAGTGATACTTACTCACTTTCCATGTCTAAGCACCAAACGATATACAGTATGCATCCGGTATCCAGTTGCAGTGATACTTACTCACTTTCCATGTCTAAGCACCAAACAATATACAGTATGCATCCGGTATCCAGTTGCAGTGATACTTACTCACTTTCCATGTCTAAGCACCAAACAATATACAGTATGCATCCGGTATCCAGTTGCAGTGATACTTACTCACTTTCCATGTCTAAGCACCAAACAATATACAGTATGCATCCGGTATCCAGTTGCAGTGATACTTACTCACTTTCCATGTCTAAGCACCAAACAATATACAGTATGCATCCGGTATCCAGTTGCAGTGATACTTACTCACTTTCCATGTCTAAGCACCAAACAATATACAGTATGCATCCGGTATCCAGTTGCAGTGATACTTACTCACTTTCCATGTCCAAGCACCAAACAATATACAGTATGCATCCGGTATCCAGTTGCAGTGATACTTACTCACTTTCCATGTCCAAGCACCAAACAATATACAGTATGCATCCGGTATCCAGTTGCAGGGATACTTACTCACTTTCCATGTCCAAGCACCAAACAATATACAGTATGCATCCGGTATCCAGTTGCAATGATACTTACTCACTTTCCATGTACAAGAACCAAACAATATACAGTATGCATCCGGTATCCAGATGCAGTGATACTTACTCACTTTCCATGTCTAAGCACCAAACAATATACAGTATGCATCCGGTATCCAGTTGCAGTGATACTTACTCACTTTCCATGTCTAAGCACCAAACAATATACAGTATGCATCCGGTATCCAGTTGCAGTGATACTTACTCACTTTCCATGTCCAAGCACCAAACAATATACAGTATGCATCCGGTATCCAGTTGCAGTGATACTTAATCACTTTCCATGTCCAAGCACCAAACAATATACAGTATGCATCCGGTATCCAGTTGCAGTGATACTTACTCACTTTCCATGTCCAAGCACCAAACAATATACAGTATGCATCCGGTATCCAGTTGCAGTGATACTTACTCACTTTCCATGTCCAAGCACCAAACAATATACAGTATGTATCCGGTATCCAGTTGCAGTGATACTTACTCACTTTCCATGTCCAAGCACCAAACAATATACAGTATGCATCCGGTATCCAGTTGCAGTGATACTTACTCACTTTCCATGTCCAAGCACCAAACAATATACAGTATGCATCCGGTATCCAGTTGCAATGATACTTACTCACTTTCCATGTCTAAGCACCAAACAATATACAGTATGCATCCGGTATCCAGTTGCAGTGATACTTACTCACTTTCCATGTCTAAGCACCAAACAATATACAGTATGCATCCGGTATCCAGTTGCAGTGATACTTACTCACTTTCCATGTCCAAGCACCAAACAATATACAGTATGCATCCGGTATCCAGTTGCAGTGATACTTAATCACTTTCCATGTCCAAGCACCAAACAATATACAGTATGCATCCGGTATCCAGTTGCAGTGATTCTTACTCACTTTCCATGTCCAAGCACCAAACAATATACAGTATGCATCCGGTATCCAGTTGCAGTGATACTTACTCACTTTCCATGTCCAAGCACCAAACAATATACAGTATGCTTCCGGT
The DNA here is from genome assembly GCA_036924085.1 of Ariolimax columbianus. Classification (NCBI taxonomy): domain Eukaryota; kingdom Metazoa; phylum Mollusca; class Gastropoda; order Stylommatophora; family Arionidae; genus Ariolimax; species Ariolimax columbianus. The sequence continues at coordinate 26,596,765 of JAVGWX010000016.1, read as the reverse complement.
ATCCAGTTGCAGTGATGAACTCGACCGTTGTTTGAAGCAACATATTAGGTCCATGCAATTTTTAATCTAGTGCTGAATAGCGGGGCCATAGCACCTTTCTTGTCATACCAGGAACAATCTTGATTTACATGCTCTGCAATTTGTTTATCCAGTTCACTCAGTAGGGAAGCTCTAGATTGGACGATTCTCTATCGATCAGGTTTATGCATCTCGCCTTACCAAATAGTGAATATGTCATTTACACTGGGATTGGAAGAAAAAAAAGAAGACGAACAAAAAAATAAAAGAAGAAGAAGAACAAGAAGAAGAAGAAGACAAAGAAAATGAAGAAGAATACGACGATTAGGAGCCAGACTAAGAGCAACAAGGAGAACTATAAACTGATGTACATTAAACAGAAATACGAATTTGTAGAATGGGATGAAGAAGTTGTTCTTCTTCTTTTCGTGTGTCCTGTATGTGCCTTTCAGCATCAGGTTATGAAGAGGTTTCTTGACCAGGCCCTGGCATGTGTTTGTGCCTTTCAGCGTCAGGTTATGAAGTGGTTTCTTGACCGGGCCCTGGTATGTGTTTGTGCCTTTCAGCGTCAGGTTATGAAGAGGTTTCTTGACCAGGCCCTGGTATGTGTTTGTGCCTTTCATCGTCAGGTTATGAAGAGGTTTCTTGACCGGGCCCTGGTTGTGTTTGTGCCTTTTAGCGTCAGGTTATGAAGAGGTTTCTTGACCAGGCCCTGGTATGTGTTTGTGCCTTTTAGCGTCAGGTAATGAAGAGGTTTCTTGACCGGGCCCTGGTATGTGTTTGTGCCTTTTAGCGTCAGGTAATGAAGAGGTTTATTGACCGGGCCCTGGTTGTGTTTGTGCCTTTTAGCGTCAGGTTATGAAGAGGTTTCTTGACCAGGCCCTGGTATGTGTTTGTGCCTTTTAGCGTCAGGTAATGAAGAGGTTTCTTGACCGGGCCCTGGTATGTGTTTGTGCCTTTAAGCGTCAGGTAATGAAGAGGTTTCTTGACCGGGCCCTGGTATGTACTTCGTACACGGGGAGCTTCACTGTTTCTGTTATTTATGTTTTCCATCTTTTGCGTGGTCTGCCTTGGTCTTTGTATCTATTGTTTCTGTATAGCTTTGCTTTTTGAAGGATACTATCTGATGTTTGACGGGTCACGTGGCTGAACTATTTGGCTTGCTGTCTCTTGATGAGGTCTAGCACCGGTGTTGTACCTACGTGTTCCCTAATACCTTCGTTACTGATTCTATTCATTATTGTTACTCCAAGTGTTCTGCGTAGGCACTTCATCCCTGCTGTTACAATGTTTCTGTTATCTTGGCTTGCCAATGTACAATTTCAGCACTGGTAGCAAAATGAGGGTAGGAATATCGTGTTGTATAGCATTATTTTGGTATCCATTGTAGTATCGGAGACATTTGCCCAATGATTTGACTTGCTTTATTACATCTGTGTTGGATTTTAGTGTCTGTTTTGCCATATTCTGAGAATATGTTATCCAGGTACGTTTAATGTTTCACCTGTTTTACTTGTTGATTTTCTTTTACTATATTTGTTATTGTCACTTTTCTTGCAATTGTCATAACTTCGGTTTTCTATATGTTGATTTTCATACTGTAATCCGTACAGGCCTCATTAATATTTTTCTGAATATCCTGCGTGAATTTTTACTGCACAATGTCTATTCACATAAATGGTTATTTACCCTAAAACGTTCTAATGATATCCACAGTTGGTATCGATTCATTCTTTAGACCGCCTTCTTGTGGTCCACGAAAGCAACATGTAGTATTTGATCGTACTCTATTCTTTTCTAAGCTAGTTGTCTGAGCGCGAAGATTGTATCTGTACAGCTTCTGTTTTTCCTAAATACCATATGTGCTTCGCTAAGTTTCGGTTTTATGATTTGGCGTAGTCTTTTTTTCTAGTGTTTTACATAATATATTTCTAACAAGACTAAGCAGTAATTTTCCTAAATATTTTATGCAGTCCTTTTTGCTGCAATGTTTTTCCAAAGAGAGTATTGTTGCACTTCTCCAGTCTTCTGGTGTTTCTTGTTTAATCAACACTAGGTTATACAGTCTGTGTAGCCAGGTTATCTCTACGTCTTTTCCTGCCTTGATTAGTTCAACATGGATGTCATCCGGCCCAAGTGACTTGTTTGATGGTGCCGCTTGCATAGCGAATCTTCTTCTTCTTCTTCTTCTTCTTCTTCTTCTTCTTCTTCTTCTTCTTCTTCTTCTTCTTCGTACGCTGTCAAACGCTAACCTGTATTTTTTATAAAAAAGCAGCAAATAATCCTGAGGCTGTCGACACTGCCATAGAGCTTGTCTAGTGTTGCCACTGGTGATGGCCACATGTGCTTTCTCTGATCCTCGTATGTCGGGCAATTTTGCAGCAGATGTTCAGCGGTCATTTTCCCGGTACCACAAGTGCATTCGTCAGTACCACCTATCTTCAGTTTATTGAATAGGTGGTACCTCAGTCTGTTGTGGTCTGTGCGGGGTCTGAAGACCACGACCTGCTCTCTTCTGTTCAACTGATAAAAGGCATCATTGTTTGTGTAGCCAGCATGTTCTGTCTCCCATTTGGCCATGTATCTGGCCCTAATAATCCTTTTGGACTCTTCGTAGGTCACACTAGAATCTGGTTGTGCTAGTCTTGCACTTTCTTTTGCAGTCTGTCTGCCTCCTCGTTGCCTTACAGTGGAATGGAATCCACTCTACCACTACTCTTTTTGGTGCGGACTGCTGGCATAGTTGACAGAGTACTGCTCTTAAATCATTAAGTTCAGTATTTTTCTGGCTTTTTAGTGCTGTAACTACGGCCAGGGCATCTGTAAACAGGACTATCTGGCTTTCATTGCTTTCGCCTGTCAGCATTGATTTTACTGCAGCCTTCATTGCCTCTGCCTCCGCTGTGAAATTGTTTGTGTATTTTCCAGTAGCGAATGACAGTGTTATTTTTCTGCCATTTGGTAGGCTCAGGAATGCTCCTGCCCCTCCGTACGGTGTTGTATTTGTTACGGAAAAGTCGGTGTATGCATGTGTCAAGTCCATGCTTGGGTAGTTTTCCGTTATGTTACTCAGGGTAGTATCTCGTCTTTCTTTTTCAGACTGGCAGTTTTTGTTTCTAATACCAGGTATATTTTCTACCACCTCTGGAAATATAAGCTGCCTCCAGGTAGGTTTTCGTACAGTAGGGATGGGCTTTGGTGTTGTTAGTGCGTTTACGGGGTCTTCGTGCATCTTTGCTTTGGCTATTTCTGCAAAGTTTCTTCTCTTTAGTTTCTCATTTCCGAAATTGTTTAGTCTCTGGTGCATCGGATGGTCAGTCAGTCTTCTGAGTGTCTCTGATTGCAGCTGGGCTCTGCAGTCTCTTCTGTCGGTCAAGGATTGCAGTTTTGTAAGTTCTACAATTGGCGTTGACTTCATGCCTCCTGTTATAACTCTCATGGCTTGGTTTTTGAGTCTGCTAACTTTATCGAAGTCTGCCTTTGCTGCTGTTGTCCATGCCGCAATGCCATACTCGAGAACTGGACTCACTCTTCCAGTGTACAGTTTCTTTAGTATGCTTTTGTCTGCTCCCCAGCATGTGCCAGCAAGTTTCCTCATGATTGCCTCTCTTTCTCTGGCTCTCATTCGGTTTCTCTCTATCTGGCTTTTCCATGCCATGCGCCGATCAAATGTGACTCCCAGGTAGTTTGGGTTGTCCTTTGCCTGCAGGTATTTGCTGTTTAGACACCTTTGTGTATGGGGTTTGATTGATAGCGAGGATATTGTACATGTGGTTTTTTTCCTCGTTTATTTTGACCAGCTCTGAGTTCGCCCACTCTTCCAGCGATGTTAGGGCCTGCTGCATCCGATTTCTTGCTATGGTGAGATTTTTTTCAGAGGTCCACATAGCCAGATCGTCTGCAAACATTGAGCTATGAACTCTTCTTGGTATATTCTCTATAATGTTATTTATATACACCAAGAAGAGTGTATGTGACAGTCTTGGGGTACTCCCTGCTCAAGTGTCACCTTTTTGCTCATCTGCCCTTGTACTTGAACTCTGGCCGTTCTGTTTTTGAAGTAGTGGTTGATCCACTTGTACATTTTCCCACAAACTTCACTTCTTCTTAGCTTGACTCTAAGTCCATCCTTCAAGACTTTGTCAAATGCCTTTTCCAGGTCACCCAAACCGCTACTGTGTGTTTCTGTTCCTGGTAGGCATTTTCTATTTCCTGGGCTAAGAGGATGACCTGGTCCTCAGTGGATCTGTGCTGTCTAAAGCCTGCTTGCTGTGGAATGAGTATGCGTTTTTCTTCCAGATGCCACACCAGTCTGGTGTTTATCATACGTTCCATCAGTTTGCCGACACAGCTCAGTATTTCTGAGCAGAGGCAGAGGCGCTGAGGGCGGCAGTGGAAGAAATGGTGACAGGTAAAAGGAATGAAAGCCACATAGTCCTGCTTACAGATGCTCTTGACGTATTCACAGCACTAAAAAGCCAGATAAATACTGAACTTAATGATTTAAGAGCAGTACTCTGTCAACTATGCCAGCAGGCCGCACCAAAAAGGGTAGTGGTGCAGTGGTTTCCATATCACTGCAACATCAAAGGCAACGAGGAGGCAGACAGACTGGCAAAAGAAGGTGCAAAACTACCACAACCAGATACTAGTATGACATACGAAGAGTGAAAACGGCTTATTAGAGCTAGATACATGATCAAATGGGAAACCGAACATACCGGCTACACCAAAAAACGATGCCTTACCAGTTGAACAGAAGAGGGCAGGTCGTGGTCTTCAGACTTCGCACTGGCCACAATAGACTGAGGTACCACCTATTCAACAAATTGAAGATAGGATACACCGACGAATGCCCGTGTGGTACCGGGAAAATGACCGCTGAGCATTTGCTGCAAAACTGCCCGACATACGAGGACCAGAGAGAGCAGATGTGGCCATCACCAGTGGCAACACTAGACAAGCTCTATGGCAGTGTCGACAGCCTCAGGATGACGGCTGCTTTTTTCGAAAAAATAAATGTTACTGTCTGACTGCGTACGATGAAGAAGACGAAGAAGAAGAAGAAATTACTTAATTTCCGATGTGACCTTACAATCACGGGTAACGTTGTTATCGGTTTATTGTCACAATTTTGCAGAATGGGTCGGACCGAATGGTTTCAATGCATGTCTGATGACAAAAAGATCAGGGAGCACGCTCTATCCAAGGACATATAAGAACTCTAATAGCGTGCTTATGGAAGAGACAGGCTGCTTGTGGCAAAGTCATTACAACACAAGCATAGTTTTTCGAGCATGTCATGAGAAAAGGCGTGTTGAAACACACGTTATCATCGGGCAGAATCGCAATGAAGAAGGACATAGGAAGTAGAGAGAGACCAAAATTGTACAGTTCGAAGGATCGGTATGGAAGGTGATCAACGGTGGAATTAAAAAAATGGCACCTGTGATGAGAGGCTGTGGAAATCCATGACCTGCAAAGTCAGCCTACATGACACATGATGATGATAATATGCGATTTAAGAGGAAAACAACTTTGCGTAATTCAGGCCACACTTTTGAAAGTTGCACACAGAGGGTAAAGTGTTCTCATTCTGTCCGATCTGAAAATGTATATCTTCACTAACTTAGTACCTTTGAGTTTGACTGGAGTGCAGTCAAACCAGTTAAAATAAAAACACATAACCATTATGTTTTGCAAAGAATGTAGGTCAATTTAATACGGTTAGACCCACAGGGGTTGAATCAGCAAATGACGAAGGTATATCCACTGATAGATCCCGTATCTCTGTTCTCTCACATCCATCTATGTGAAAGATCCACGAAAGATATGAAATAATTGAAATGTGTGATTTGCTGGTTCGTCGAATGCAGTTTTACTATCCCAAATATCATCATACTCTATTTCCTGTATCGTTACTACCAGTAGTATTTCTAGGCCAGGGTTTACGAACAATTGTATAACAATATATCAGAACACAAATTTATGTTAATACTTACTGAAAAATCTACAGTTTCCGTTTTATCTTGCTGTCACTTGGCTGAACCAGACAGGAAGACTTGATTCTCCAAATTGGTCGTATGTGAGTCCTCGCTTATTTGAATTAACCTGTGACTTTTTCAGAATTACCTTATGGAATATTACTAAATAATTATAATGTGATATCACACGTTATAACATAGAGCCACAAAACGCTTCCTCTTAAAAGCAATTGCTGTTTTCTTTATAAACAAATTTAAGAATTAAAATGTTCTCAACCTTCAATAAGCTTGATTCACGCTACTACACAGGCATACACACATGTTCAACAGAGCGGCTCTTTAAATAACACACGTATTATACGTTTTGGTATAGAAGACAAGCACATATTTATTTTTTCATGCGGGGAATTTTAACGGTTTGTAATTCTGGTTTTTAATGACAAATGCACTCCTCGTAGTTTTGCGAGTTTTGTCAGGCTGTTATGACTGACGTATGGATATGTGCGTGTATCTGTTTGTAATGTGTTATGTGTGTTCTTATAATTCAAGTCTTGCAGTAGGGTAGTTTTGTCAATCCTTTCTGTACTCGGGCAAGTCGTCATAACGATTTGCCGATTCAGACTGAATACGAAGTGATTTCAAATCCCATATGTTGGGGATTGCAAACCAAACTTGCACTAGATTTACGTCCCTACATATGTATCTTCTTTCAATGTTTTAATATGCACACCTCCAAAGCGAAATGATTTACCAGAAGTTTAACAGGAACCGTATTTATGTTCTGCAGTACAACACAAACCAACAGTTTTCTCGTCTATTCTTTATCCATTTTGAAGAATATTTTCAGCATGTTTATGGTAAATTTGTTTACAGATTTAAAAAAAAAAATCAACCGTTACCCATGAGTTGTTTTGATTTTCTTGCTTTTCTTCTTGTATTCTGTTATTCTTTTCCCCCTTGTTCTTGTATGTCTTGTTTTTTGTTCTTCTTGTTATTTTTCTTCTTGTTATTGTTTTTTTTGTTCATGTTTTTCTTGTTACAGTTCTTCTTCTTAATGTCCTTTTTTTCTTGCCATATTTGTTCTTCGTATTCCCCTTTATCCTTCTTTTTGTTCCTGTTCTGCTTATTCTTTTTTCTTATTGTTATTCTTCGTCTTGTTTTTCTTTTTCTTTTCTTCTTCTTTTTTTCCCTTCTTTTTCTTTTTCCTATTCTTGTTCTTCTTCTTCATCTTATTCATTTTCTTGTTCTTCTTTTTCTTGTTCTTGGTCTGTTTAGTCTTGTTTTTGTTGTTCTTATTCTTCCCTTTTCCCTGTTCTTGATTTTGTAAATTTTATTTCATCTTGTGGAATCAAGATGCTGAGCAGCGCATGAGCTGCAGTGGTCAGCGACTCATAGCTGACTGCTAGCGTCAGGGCCAGCGAACCAAAGCTGCCAAGACCCTTCTACACCTCCACGCGATGATCCTGGATAACAGGCTGCAGCAGGGCAGACTGACTAAGGAAAAGGGACCGAAAAGGGAATGCTAACCCGGTACTAATAAAATGCTTGCTGAAGTCGGATGTGTTGGACCGAAATGTGCAAATATCGCAGTCAAGTTATAAACTACGAGACAACGCATTCCTTTCTCTGGACTACATTCTGCTACTTAAGCCCTTTCAGGGCTTGGTGGCGGGAGATTGAGAACGAACGAAGCCAAGCCAAACCATTCAATCTTGTGTTCTTTTTCCTTGTCCTTTTTCTGCTTATTTACTTTTTCCTTCTTCTTCTTTTTGTTCTTTTACTTCATGTGTTTCTTCCTATTTTATTTCTTCTTCTTGTTCTTGTTCTGCTTCTTCTTTTTCTTCTATTTGTTGTTCTTCTTATTTCTCTTGTTCTTCCTTTTCCTTTTCTTTCTCTTGTTCTTATAATTTTTTTTCCTCAGCTTCTTCTTTTTGTTCTCTTCTTATTCGTATTATTCTTGTCCTTCTTCTTGATTTTTTGGTTTTTGGTCTTCTTGTTTTTCTGCTGTGTGTTTTTCTTCTTCAATTTGTTCTTTATCTTCTTGTTGTTTTTCTTTCTTGTTTTTCATTTTCTCTGTTTTTAATTTAAAAAAAACCAAGAAGCCTGACTTAACAACGCAGTTAGTGTGGATGGTCTAAGTGACACGATTGGAAGGTTGACTAAAGGGATTGGGCGAGTTTTAGAAACGATACTTGAGTACCGGACACACAGTGGGAGGTCGCACAAACAGATTTTCCCAGGCGAACGTTTGAAGACAGGGCAGACATATCTCGACTTCAGCTGAAATCATACCTAGGTAAATTTAGTTGTTGTTTATTTATTCATAAGAGTTTTCGTAGCAATATTATTCACCACAATTTGCCATTTAAAAATATTTGTGCTTTAAGAAAACGATTAGACTTTGTTCTGAAGCAACCACTAGCACCAATAGTCTCCTGCCAGTTTCAGTAAACATATGAAAACCATAACCTTTAAGATTTGCCTCTCAGTTTAGCATCTACGCTTTTGCAATATATTAGTAATCAAAACATAATTACTTCAGCTAAAAGTCTGCCTAGTCGAAGTTCAAGAAGCGTGGAGGAGTACCAAACAAAATTTCCTTGATTCCTGATATATCTCACAGGAAACGTTAGTAGGAACCCGACCAGATTCACTAGAGCAGATTTGTATTCCAAAAGATGACTAGGTTACATAGCAAAATCAGTTATCGAGAAACAGACATAGAACGTACCAAAGCCCACTAGATTTGAAGAAAGAGATTCTTACTTTCCTTCTACATTCAGCGAACAGAAGAAAGAAATCATATCGCAAGTGTTCTCCTCGAAATGTCTAACGGTTTCCCTGAAAATGTATCAGCCCAGCTCAGCAGTCAGTTGTGATTATTGAGGAAGTGTTAGGTAGCCGTCTTTCTAGTAAATGGACGTTGAAAGAGGCCGAAGCAATAAACATTAATTTATTAACAGAACATTCGACCTAAAAGGATCGAACCCTAGGATAAGGAAGCATTATTCAAGACCACTATATTTGTTAATACTCCATACCGTTTTATTTAGATTAGGCAATAGAGGAAAACCTAGGTCACGTACACATTATAGAAAGACAAGGATAGAGAAATAGTATATATGGTTCTCTACGGACCGCAAAACGGCGCTAAACGCTTATTTAAAAGTCATATGATCCACACGCTTAAAGCGGCGCTTGTGATCTACATGTGGATCCGCATGACCTTGACCCTGGTGCGCGTCTTCCCCGCGAAGTTATCGATTATATAATTAATAGGGGTAGCTAATTATTGATTTTGTTTGTTTGTTGTTGTTGTTGTTGTTGTTGTTGTCCTAGTCTGCATAATTACAATATATAAACAAGTAGACAGATAAGACGACACAAAAGATGATGGATATATACGGCCTTTATTTTTGAATCAATATCACAATGGCTCGCATGTCATTTCAAGCATCACTTATGACAATCGTCAACAGCGACAAAAGTATACACATGTATAAGTGTAACATTCAAATGTGGATATGAAGAGGCCGATTGACAACTACTTGTACTGCCTTGTGGTCTCTGAACGTTGTGCTATTCAGAGGTTTAATGTTAGTTGTCTTGTAACTTTCGTGAATGTAAATTCTGTCTAACCTGGCTGATGTACCGTGAGCACCAGTTGTGTCTGTAAATGTTGTCTCCTTGCCCTCAGGGTATTTGTGTCTGTAAGTGTCTCTGAATGGATCCAAAGAATGGATCACAACATTACATAACATAGCAGATAGGATAAAGAAGAAAGCTATACTCAACAATTGCCGAACCCGAGCCACTAAAGCAGAAGCACGGAGTAATTATACAGTTACAGACAAGTAGGTCATGTATAAGGAAAAATAAAAGGGCACAGGAGGAAGAAGAGGCAGCAGAGAGAGGAAATATGAGAGATCTCTACTCATAAACAAAGAAAATAGCAAATGGATATATACAGACATACAAACCAATCAGAGATAGAAAAGGCAGGGTATTGACTTAGTTGGAGAAACAAAAGAAACGATTGGTAATTAAAAAAAGACTAAACAGACCTCCACCACAACAAACACCGAACATCCTACCAGCAGAGGAAACCCTGAACTTGGACGGCAACTTACCAAATAAGCTATAAATCCAATTGGCGATATGAAAACCCAAGAAAGGGAAAACGGCAGGATCAGATGGAATAGCAGCTTAAGCCATAATGACAGACATAGATAAGGGCATTGAAGTATTGCAAAGATTATTCAAGAAGCTATGAGAAGAGGAGAGAGTGCCAACATAATGGAAAGAAGGACATCTGAATTAACTGCCTAAGAAGGGGGACCTGACATATTGCATCAACTATAGAGGGATTCCATTGCTCTCGGTGCGAGGCAAGATATTCAACAGAATCATCTTAGATTAAATACTGAAGAAGACAAAAAAGCACAGAGAGGAAGATGCAGGATTTAGACAGGGAATACCATGCATAGATCATAAAGCTACGCTACGCTTCATAGTAGAACAAAGCATTGAATGGAAATCACTCAATTCGAGAGGAGCCGCAGACACTTTGGTTCACGTACCAGGCCGATAAGCCAATGGCGCGAGGCTACCATGTGAGGGATTAGGGCCGAATCCATGTAAGCCGGAATCCCGCCCAAAATCTCAGCACCACTGCAATGGGAGGCTCCTACATGTTCGGGACCTGGGGCTCGCGCCCCAGCCCTATCCGGTAGAGCCACAGAAAGAGGTCTCTGCCGTCCGCCGATCAAAGCGGGCGGACAGCTGCTTGATATTCACCTTATACGGCGATGGGGTGCGAAATCACCAACATAAGACTTAGTTCCTGGTCGAGGCGTCGAAAACAGTAGAGCAGCCACCTCACTGTGAACTGTCGAGACTCAACCAATGACCATGAGATATGTCCGCACACTAGGCGAACAACATCTCCGTGACATTACCAGGCTTGTCCCCTGGTTAAATGCACTCCTGCCTCGATCTCTACCTCTGTACGCTATCAGCCATACCAATGGACGCAGAAGAGATGCAGACTATCGGACATTGCACATCTGCACTACTGTGTAAACCTGCCAGGTGGCGGGGAATGCTAGGCGTACCATCACTGAAGATGTGCCGAGAAAATAAAGGGAACAAAGAGGTACCCCGCCCTCATGCACATGATACGTTTCTGGCAGGACGTGACGATCCTGGGATACAGACACACTAGACTGCCTCTCTTCCGGGTTAGTACAAACCAGTACATAGTCCATATCATATATCATATATTACATCTCATATATCATTACCGCATCCTATAGACACGAGTAGTGAAGACTTGTCAGTCTTGTAAGACAACTTCCATAAGAGAGAAAACTCTGACCACAAACAACTGCTGCCTTGCAGATAGGCTGGGGACAGCCAAAGGCTAAGGAGGGCATCCCTACACAAACGCCTGTTGAAATAGCATGCATGGGGCCACAAGCCTAACAAAACAGTGCAACGTAAATCGCAGTATGATGACAGTACAACCTATTAGAAAAACGTATGGCGCTCATCCTGCGGAGTCACGCCAGGCAGCAAGAGTGCCGGGCCTCACGCCTCGAAGGGGCCAACCCTTGACTACTGGTGGTCACCCACCCACATGGCTATGGGGCAACTTCCATTGACCAAATACTCAAGACCCTAAAAATACTAAAGTCGAATGCGGAGGGAGTCATTAACAAAAAACTTTCCCTAACATATCACCTGCATGAAGGTAAGATTGACGTGGCATGTATCCAGGAAACGCACCTCAAAAATAATCATAAATTCTCAATCAGAGGATACCAGACCTTCCGACTCGATAGAGAAGGTCACAAAGGAGGGGTCCTGATACTGACCAGAAACTGCATACCGAGTAGCGCGGTACCTGTCAGTTACACCGGACAAGCAGAAATTGTAGGAGTTGACATAATGGCTCAAGAGACGAAGCTCCGCATTTTCAATCTGTACGGACCACCAAACAAAGACCTATCGCTCTCGAGTATGGAGGTCAGAGACTAAAACTGCATAGTAGTTGGAGATTTCAACAGCCACTCGGAGAGATGGGGATACTCTGACACAGACAGCAGAGGTGACGAAGTGGAAGATTGGGAGATAGATACAAATCTCTCCTTAATCAATAGGCCGGAGGATAGCCCTAGTTTCTATTCTAGAACATTGCGTACCACCTCGACTCCAGATTTGGCCTTCTCCACACAGAACATACACCATAAAATAGACCGCCAGGTGCTAAACCAACTGGCAGTTAGCGACCAAAGGCCGATCAGGCTAGACATTGATATGGAATTAGGCCCACAGGAAACAAAACCGCTCTCACGTTGGAATTACAAACGAGCCGACTGGGACAGATTTGCAATCCTGACAGACGGGCTGTGTGAAACCATGAACACTCGAAACACCAAAATGAAGCCCGTTGTGGAAAGCCTAAGCAAGGCAATAATGCAAGCCGCCACTGAAACCATCCCACGAGGAGCTAGGAAAAACTATAAGCCCTACTGGAATGATGAGTTGCAGAAAGCGGAAGATGCAGTAACAAATGCTAGGAACATGGCAGAGCGAGAATAATCTATGGAGGCAAACAGCGCCATCAAAGCCGCCACGGCGAAATACAAATACACTCTCAAGCAAACAGCAAGAGAGAATTGGAAAAACTAAACGGAGAGCCTAAACCTGTACAAAGAAGGGAATAAGCTATGGAAGCTAGTCAGAGCCATGAACGACGAAACCCCGTCAAACAAACAAATTACCATCAAGCAGGGCGAAAACTTGCTCACCGGTATGAAAGCCGCAAACGCTTTTGTCGATCACTATTCCAGAGCAAACCACATCGAGGTCCCTGCAGATAGGCATACATACATTAGTGAAGAGCAAAAGGGACACGACAACATTAATACGGCACATGAAGAGCATATGATGGCCAAATTAACAATGAGCGAAATGAAAGAGGCTTTGAAAAAATTAAAGAAAAGGAAATCTCCCGGAAAAGACGGGATAACAAACGAAATGCTGATGGGGCTGGGCCAAACAGCGAAGAGGAAACTGTTATCGGTCCTGAACCAAAGCTGGAAAAGGGGAATTGTACCCCAGGCATGGAAAGACGCAGTACTTGTACCAGTACCAAAAACTGGAAAGGACAAAACAGATCCAAATAGATACAGGCCCATCAGCCTACTGAGCTGTGTCGGAAAGCTGATGGAACGTATGATCAACACCAGACTGATGTGGCATCTGTAAGAAAAACGAATACTAATTCCACAGCAAGCAGGCTTTATACAGCACAGATCCACTGAGGACCAGGTCATCCTCATAGCCCAAGAAATAGAAGATGCCTACCTGGAACAGAAACACACAGTAGCTGTTTGGGTGGATCTGGAAAAGGCATTTTACAAAGTCTGGAAAGATGGACTTGGAGTCAAGCTAAGAAAAAGTGATGTTTGTGGGAAAATGTACAAGTGGATCAATAACTACCTCAAACAAAGAACGGCCAGAGTCCAAGTACAAGGGCAGATGAGCAAAAAGGTGACACTCGAGCAGGGAGTACCCCAAGGGGGAGTACTGTCACCCACACTCTTCCTGGTATATATAAACGACATTAAAGAGAATATACCAAGAAGAGTCCATAGCTCAATGTTTGCAGACGATCTGGCTATGTGGACCTCTGAAATGAATCTCACCATAGCAAGAAATCGGAAAAGTCAGATTGAGAGAAACCGAATGAAAGCCAGATAAAGAATGGCAATGATGAGGAAACTTGCTGGCACAAGCTGGGGAGCAGACGAAAGCATACTAAAGAAACTGTACACTGGAAGAGTGAGACCAGTTCTCGAGTATGGCATTGCGGCATGGACAACAGCAGCAAAGGCGAACTTCGATAAAGTTAGCAAACTTCAAAACCAAGCCATGAGAGTTATAACAGGAGGCATGAAGTCAACGCCAATTGTAGAACTTGAAAAGATTACAAAACTGCAATCCATGACCGATAGAAGAGACTGCAGAGCTCAGCTGCAGTCAGAGAAACTCCGAAGACTGACTGACCATCCGATGCACCAGAGACTAAACAATTTGGGAAATGAGAAACTAAAGCAAAGAAACTTTGCAGAAATAGCCAAAGCAAAGATGCACGAAGATCCCTTAAACGCACTAACAACACCAAAACCCATCACTACTGTACGAAAACCTACCTGGAGGCAGGATATATTTCCAGAGTTGGTAGAAAATATACCAGGTATTGGAAACAAAAACTGTCAGACTTAAAAAGAAAGGAGAGATACTACCCTAAGCTTTATATCGAAAAGCTACCCAAGCATGGACTGGACAAATGCATACACCGACGGTTCTGTAACAAACACTACACAGAACGGAGGGGCAGGAGCATTGCTGAACCTACCAAATGGCAGAAAAATAACACTGTCATTCGCTACTGGTAAATACACAAGCAACTTCAGAACGGATGCAGAGGCACTGAGGGCGGCAGTGGAAGAAATGGTGACACACAAAGAAAATGAAAGCCATATAGTCCTGCTTACAGATGCTCTCGCCGTAGTCACAGCGCTAAAAAGCCAGAAAAACACTGAGCTTAATGACTTAAGAGCAGCACTCTGCCAACTGTGCCAGCAGTCCGCACCACAAATGGTAGTGGTACAGTGGGTCCCATCACACTGCAACATCCAAGGCAACGAGGAGGCAGACAGACTGGCAATTGAAGGTGCAAGACTACCACAAACAGATACTAGTATGACGTACGAAGAGTCAAAACGGCTTATCAATGCCAGATACATGACCAAATGGGAAACCGAACATACTGGTCACACCAAAAACGATGCCTATTACCAGTTGAACAGAAGAGAGCAGGTCGTTGTCTTTAGACTTCGCACTGGCCACAATAAACTGAGATACCACCTATTTAACAAATTAAAGATAGGTGGTACCGACGAATGCCCATGTGATACCGGTAAAATGACCGCTGAACATCTGCTGCAGAACTGCCCGACATACGAGGATCAGAGAGAGCAGATGTGGCCATCACCAGTGGAACTGCAAGACAAGCTCTATGGCAGTGTCGACAGCCTCAGGATGACCGCCACTTTTTTCGAAAAAATAATCGTTACTGTCTGACTGCGTACGATGAAGAAGAAGAAGAAGAATGGAAATCATCCCTATATGCAAATTGTATAGACTATGAAAACGCGTTTGACAGTATGGATTGAAGTACACTATGGCAACTGTTGAGACACTATGGGATACCAGAGAAGTACACAACCCTAATCCAGAATATGTACAAAGATACAGCTAGTAGAGTGGTACATGAAGGAGTACTGACTAACAGCTTCGGGACGTAAACAGGTGTGAGACGGGGATGCCTGCTCGCACCTTTCCTGTTCATGTTGGCTATAGATTGGATAATGAAAACATCAATGGAAGACAAAGAAATTGTAATTCAGTGGACATTATTGTCACAATTGGAGGATCTGGACTACACAGATGATCTGGTACTTTTGTCACACAGTCATAACCACATGCATTAGAAACTTTATAGGATGGAAGAACAATTGGTCAAACTGGAACTGAATATCAATATAAAGAAAACCAAGCTCCTTAAACTCAACACTAACAGCAAATAACAAATCATGCTGGATGGAGAGCAGTTGGACGAAGTGCATACATTTACCTATTTAGACAGCACAATAGACACATCAGGAGGTACAGCTGTAGATGTAAGGATCAGAATTGGAAAGGCACAAAGGTCATTCCTGACACTAAACAATATATACAGAGCCTCAGATATCAAGATTACACCACAATTAGAATATTCAACACAAGTGTCAAGTCGGTGTTATTGTATGGAGCGGAGATATGGAAAACGACCAAGGTCATACAACAAAGACTCCAGTCCTTTGTTAACAGATGCCTTTGAAGGATAATTGGCATAAAGTGGCAGGACATGGTGAGGAATAAAGACTTGTCGGAAAGGGGCCAAGAAAAGCTATTCGAACAACAAAAACGATGCCTATTACCAGTTGAACCGAAGAGAGCAGGTCGTTGTCTTCAGACTTCGCACTGGCCACAATAGACTGAGGTACCACCTATTCAACAAATTGAAGATAGGGTGTACCGACGAATGCCCGTGCGGTACTGGGAAAATGACCGCTGAACATCTGCTGCAGAACTGCCCGACATATGAGGATCAGAGAGAGCAGATGTGGCCATCACCAGTGGAACTGCAAGACAAGCTCTATGGCAGTGGCGACAGCCTCAGGATGACCGCCGCTTTTTTTCGAAAAAATAATGGTTACTGTCTGACTGCGTACGAAGAAGAAGAAGAAGAAGAACAACAACAAATTAAGCGAAGAAAATTGGACTGGATAGGACATATCCTGCGGAATGCACAGTCTAACATAGCCATACGTGGTCTTAAATGGAATCATCAGGGAAAAATAGAGACAGATAGATCCAAAAATACGTAGAGAGGAGAATGTGAGAAGGAGCTAAAATTAAATAATTACATCTGGAGATAGGTAGAAAGTGCAGCACAGGACTGTGTACTCTGGCGAGATGTTGTCGGTGGCCTATTAGAGAGTAGCCCAGGACCGTGTACGCTGGCGAGATGTTGTCGGTGGCCTATTAGAGAGTAGCCCAGGACCGTGTACGCTGGCGAGATGTTGTCGGTGGCCTATGAACAGAGAGGAGCGACGGGCTTTTATTTATTGATTATTTTCAAAAGAGGAAAAAAAAAGGAGTGTCATATGTATTCGTGTCAAAAGTCAATTGAAGTTTTCATTTTTATCTTTTTGATTGTGCTAAGAAGCATGTTCAGTTGTTCCTGTCAGTAGCCTAATTATTCTCATCAAATTCATTATAACCTTTCTGTTCACTGTAAGGTTTAACGAGGTTATTGATATCTCCAAAGTTTTCCAGGGATAGTACTAATTATAGCCAAATCTGCTTTCTCTGTTTCTCATTCGATGACAAATCCTACAGGAGATATTCGTCTTTATATCACTACCACATTTACACTAATCGGTAGTTCCTATCTTTAGATGAGTACATAAATCATTTGTCAGTCTGGTTCACCATAGTGGTTATACCGTTGAACAGAATGATTCTACCTCAACCTTCTAAAGCATGTCGTAAAAATGTCAAACCGAGCGTTGCGCGTGGAACTAACAACCACTTCTTGCAAAACCATTGCTTTGTCGTCGCCGCTGCAAATGTCCCGAAAAAACCTGCAGATATAATTGTAGCTCATGTGATTCATTCACTGGGAACGAAAAGGCGAACAACTGAGATCACATGCAGTCGTATCTGACGAAAGGATACCTATCCTAACTAATACTAACTCGAAGTGGTTGACCGTTTTAAATATCTAGGGTCGATTGTCAGTGATGAAGGATCAAAATGTGAGGTGTTGGCCGAAATAGCACAGACAAAATCGGCGCTTGCACGGCTTAACGAAATCTGGCACGATAAATGGTTAGCACTATGCACGAAAATAGGATTAATGCGTACACTGGTCCTGTCACTATTCCTCTACGCTTGTGAGACATGGACAGTTACAGCTGCCCTTAATTGAAGGATGCAGGCCTTGGAGATGAGATGTTTCCGAAGACTTTTAAACGTCACGTACAAATATTGAGTTACTAATGAGGAAATACGAGATAGGATTACAACAGCAATAGGGCCTTTTGAATACCTATTGACAACTGTCAAAAGAAGGAAACTCGCTTGGTACGGTCACATATCGAGATCAAATCGTCTTGCAAATACAATCCTCCACGGAAAGGTGCATGGCAGACGACGAAGAGGCCGTCCCAAAAAGAGATGGGAGGACAACATAAAAGAATGGACCAATCTCCGACCAGAAGAGTCACAAGCAGCGGCATCTGACAGAGAAGGGTGTCGTGGCGTTGTGGGGATGTCTTCATGTGTACCCCAACGACATCATCGGTTACGGGATGACCTGACCTGATATTAATCCTTGCAAAAACGATTTCAAGTGAAAATATCCACGCTATGAACAGGTCATCGCAGACTTATATATCAGCTGTTCAACAGATACAAAACAGACACATGTGTACATGTGGGGAAGGACACATAAGCAGGATAATTTGTTCGCCAATTATGTGAGCTCTACGAGAGAAGGAGGGCACTTACACAATTATGATTAGTGATAAACTGTGTGGCGATAAATGATAGCTGGTGTATGATGTACATGAATTTTGAAATGTAAGAGGAAACCACGATGTAGAGTCAGATGTACACACGTTGGTGGTGAGTGCTTAGAGTAGAACTTGCTTTTCACGTATTGTTGATTCTAAGAGAGACGCAGAGTGATAGTATATCACTTTACAACAGGAACGAGGGATGGAAACATATATAAATTGAGACGAGATAAGTTTTAAATAGACAATAAATTTTATCAGGACAACAGATGTGAACATTTCAGTGTCAACAATGAAGAAGAAGATTAAATTGAATTTGTAATTGTTCGGTTTATTTGTTTATTAATTGTCACTTCTTAATGCCTTTCTAATACTCGAACCTTGTAAGGGCGTGGACAAGCTGTGATCCCAAATTGAGCTTTAACCGAGGGAAGCAGCCCCGAGCCAGCAGGCAGGAACTTGAACATCTGGACCATTGAAGAAAGAAATAGAAACATTTCCACTTTAGCTATTGTCTCGCCAAGACAAACTCTTTTCCCCAAAGAAAATGGGACAAATTCCTGAGGAATAATGACTTGCTCGTTTTGATCAATGAATCGTTCAGGCCTGAATACATCTACGTCCTCCCCCCAGATCTTTTTGTCAAACAAAATGGAATCCAATGAGGCCATTATTTGTGTGCCTTTCGGAATTGTATAACCTGCAATGGTTAAGTTATCCGTGCACTTATGTAGCAAATTCAGAGGGACGATGCTTGTAATTCTCTGGACCTCCATAATGTAAGCATTCAAGTATGGCAGCTGGTTCTTGTCTGACATGTTGGGTATTCTCTCTGTCCCCACCTCTCTCTCGATCTCTTGATAAACCTTCTCCTGTATCTCAGGGTAGTGAAGAAAGTAAAGTACGCACCAGTTAATTGTCGTGCTTGAGGTCTCTGTACCTGCAGCGAACAAATCGTATATAACCTTCATTAAGTTATCATCACTCATGGTTGTAGCTTCTCCAGCCTTCAGCTTTCTGTTCATTTCATAAACATATCTGGCAATGAAATTGTTGAAATTATTCTCAACAAATTCATCATAACCTTTCTGCTTGATGTGAGGTTTGACGAATTTTGTCATAAAATCTGTCGCTCGTGCGTGTATTTTCTTTGCTCCAAAAAGATCGCCAGGAAGATATGGCCAGAATTTGAAGTAATTGGCTAGGTTACTTCCATCGGCTTCGAAAACATTATCTCTAAAATGTCTTAATGTGTACTTGAATTTGTCATCATCGTGGTTATAACGATTTCCAATCACGAGGGAACAGATGACGTTCGCAACACTGCAGGTTAGTATGTCATTAAGATCGGTGGGAACACCTTTGAGATTGGCTAAGACTTCGTTGTTAGTGGCGACTACCTCAGTAACCTTCTCAACCAGGACATTGTTTCTGATACCTAGAGCTCGCAGGATGTTGGCTGTCACTGCTCTTTGCTCCTTCCATATGGCACCTGATGAGAACGAGACCCCCAGGCCGGCATGACCAGTTGCCTTGATGTGGAAGGTAACAAAATATTTAGAAACATGGCATGATAATGTTGACTTTTTCCACACCCAGATTAGGGACAACATGTATGTTCACGAAAACAATGCTTGCTACAGAACGCTATGTTTATGGAAGACCGGGGGGGGGGGGGGGGGGGGGGAAAGGGGGGGGGGGCAATATAATTGAACTGAATAGAATAGAATGGAATTGAACCAATCACTAAGAATAGAAAAGGAGATGACATAATTACAGTTAATTGCGTTTCAGTTTACTAATTCGAAGGTAAAAGCTTTGTACGAACTCAAAGTCTTCATCAAGGTCAAATATCTGCACAATTAAAAACAACTGACTAATAAATGATGACGATGGGATTATATACTACGAGTATACTGATACCTATGTGTAGACTAATTATGTCATCTAAAAATGGATAACTTGTGTATCTAAATGGTTACAGATGGCAAGTACCAACAAGAAACAATAATGATACAATAAATTATTTTTCAATACAAACGAATAAGCAACATTTAAACACACACCATTGTCTAGATTGTTTTGTGTCAAGGAATGAAAAAGGTAAAAATATTGTGACATCAATAATAAGAGAAGCATTATCTGCAAGTGGATAACATTTATAACACATAACTGAAAACAGAGTGAATTAACAGGCAGCATATCATTAGAACATCGGACCTTCGGGTGATGGAGGCGCTTTGGTATAGAGAGATCTAAGGTGAAGTACTAGAAGGATGATACACGTTTAAAGGTGATACAGTATGATCGAAGATACATTTTACAGGCTATACAACAAAATGGATAACGCATGTGTACATATGATACATAATTAGTGATTATTGTTTTATTTGTGCACTAAGACCGATTTTAAAATTACGTTATAGAAGAAGTGATCAGCCTCATGATATTGGTATCTCCCTAGAACTTGTCCAGGGATAGCACTGGTAGGGACTAGATGGGATTTCTCTGTGGTTCGTATGTTGAGCGCTTGTACAGCAGACATTCACTGGTTTTTATTTCAGTACTAAATTCACAAAAAGTGGTAGTTCCCATCTTTAGTTGATTAAATAGAGGATATGTCAATCTGAGCTCGTTTTAAGGGGTACTCAGGTTGAATGAAATAGTACCGTTGTAACCATCCAAGCATGTCGTGAAAGGTGAATAAAGAGCTTGTGCATTGAACTAGCAACCACATGTTGTATAATCATTGACATAACAACAGCCAATGTCAATGATTGAAGTACGGCGTACCTTATGTGGTCAGCTGTAGTGGTAGCCCCTATACTTTACTTGGAGCGAAAAGGTGAACCACAAAGAAAACATGGATTCTTGTATGAAGGTAGCATACACCTTCTTGTCAAGAAGAGATGGAATGACATAATCCGGACTGTGAACCGGTCTTTGCAGTCTCAAATATCAGTTGTTTAACGGATATAAATTGTCACACATAAATGTTTCCATGTGGGGGAGGACAAACAAGCAGGAGTAAATGTTTTATAAATGTGTCGGCTCCACGAGAGGATCAGATGACGTATAACATCATTTTGAGGGAAAAATTGTTTATTAGCGGCAAGTTAAGCCTGCTGTATTTGGGGAATATAAGTTGCAATGTTAAAGTAGGCGACGATGTAGAGCCCGATGTACAGGAGCTGTTTCTTAGTGATACAATTAGAACGTGTTCTTTATCGATTGTTGAATCTTCCAGATTAGCTTAGCGACCTTATCTCTATTCTCAATCATAATTATGGATAAAGTGTAAGGGGACAAGAGTATCCTCAGTCTGACTGAGTTGATGTGAAAAATAGATGTGACTACTTTATTGCAAAAAAATAGACGAAGAATAAATGCAATTGCTGATTCTTCTGATGATGTTTCCAAATTGTTTTCTTCTTAACGTCTTTCTACTGCTCGAACTTTGAAAGGAGATGAGTAATCTCTGTTTCCACATTTAGCTACAGTGGAGGGAAGCGACTCTGCGTCAGCAGGCAGAAACTTGAACTTCTGCACCATTGATGAAAGAAATAAGAACAATTCCACTTTAGCCATTTGCTCGCCAAGACAAACTCTCTTCCCCAAAGAAAATGGGACAAACTGCTGGGGAGTCTTGACCTTACCGTTTTCATCAAGGAATCGTTCAGGTTTGAGTACATCTGCGTCCTTCCCCCAGATCTTCTTGTCAAATAAGATGGAATCTAAATATAGTATTTTTTGTGTGGCTTTTAGGAATTGTATATCCAGCAACGGTTAAGTTGTCCGTACACAAATGTTGTATATTCAGATGAACGATGCTTGCAAGTCTCTGAACCTCCATACTGTAAGCATTCCAGTATTGCAACTGTTACTTGTCTGACATATTTGGTATTCTCTCTGTCCCCACCTCTCTCTCGATCTCTTGATAAAGTTTGTTTAGTATTTCAGGGTAGTGAAGAAAGTAAAGTACGCACCAGTTGATTGTCGTTTTGATGGTCTCTGTACCTGCAAGAAATAACTCTAGAATGATCTTGATTAAGTTATCCTCACTCATGGGGTTAGCTTTTCCAGCCGTCAGCTTTTTGTTGATTTCATAAATATACCTGCCAATGTAATTGTCCAAATTATTATCATCAAATTCATCATAACCTTTTTGTTTTATGTAAAGTTTGACGAAGTTTGTCGTTCAATCTGTCGATCTATCGTGTATTCTCTTTGCCCCAAAGAGATCTCCATGAAGATACGACCAGACTTTGAAGTCATTAGCTAGGTTTCTTCCATCACCTTTGAAGAAAATATCTCTAAAACTCGTATATCTGTTCAAAACTTTTTCTTCGACATGGTTTAAACGATTTTCCAGAACATACTGGCTACACAAAAAATGATGCCTATTACCAGTTAAGCAGAATAGAGCAGGTCGTGGTCTTCATACTCCGCACAGGCCACAACAGACTGAGGCACCACCTATTCAACAAATTGAAGATAGGTGGTACCGACGAGTGCCCGTGTTGTACCGGGAAAATGACAGCTGAACATCTGCTGCAAAATTGCCAGACATACGAAAACCAGAGAAAGCACATGTGGCCATCACTAGTGGCAACACTAGACAAGCTCTATGACAGTGTTGACAGCCTCAGGATGACATCTGCTTTCTCGAACAAATACAAGTTAACGTCTGACAGAGTACGAAGAAGAAGTTTAAACGATTTCCAATTTTTAGAGAACAGATGACGTTCGCAATATTCAGGTGATTTCGTCATCTATATCGATTGGCACTACTTTGATATTGGCTAAGACTTCGTTTTTGGTGGCGACCACCTAAGTAACCTTCTCAACCAGGAAGCTTATCCCAAGGGCTTGCTGGATGTTGACTGTGACTGCTCTCTGTTCCTTCCACATTCCACCCGATGAGAACACGACACCCATGCCGAAATAACCCGTTTCCTTGATATAGAGAGATACAAGATATTAAGAAAACACATGTCAAAACGATAACACATAGATATTGAGTCTTCGCTGCCTGGAACCGACTGTCGTGTTTATCTGATCCGACAACGAAGAATATCACGAAGAAGAAATAATTACATGTATTTTCGTTTCCGTTAACACACATTTCAGTTACATTATTGTATGAGCATAAGGTCTTCGCTGTAGACAAGAGGCTGCACATACAGGAACAGGTAACTAATTAAATAATGAAAGTGGTTTATATATATATATATATATATATATATATATATATATATATATATATATAAATATATATATATATATTACAATGCTGCCTATATGCAATCCGGCAAGTTCTTCAAAATGGATAACTCAGAAATCCTAATTGGTATCAAACTCCATGTAACAATGTGAAAACATAATGATTCCCCCCAATTTTTTTTTTAATGCAAAAGAAAAGAAAACATTTAAACATACACCAAAGTCTGTATCTCATAACTTTCATGTCAAGATAGGGAATATGTGAACGTTTCGAAGCAGCGAGTCGCACTTACAAATGTGTATTCGGAATAACGATCACAGGAGAAGTATTTATCCGCACGTATGCATATATAGAGAACAACAGAAAAGAAAGGGACGTATTAGGCTGTATGGAACTGGAACATCGGACCTCCAGGTGGCGGAAACAGCTTGCCATGTGAAAGGGAGAGATAGAGAGAGAGAGAGAGAGAGAGAGAGAGAGAGAGAGAGCGAGAGAGAGAGAAAGCAGTTGTGGTACTAGTTGGATGGCATTTGTTTGCAAGTAAAACATAATTATGAATGATACTTGGTAAGAGGTGAAATGTAATGATGGATGACAAATGTTTACATATTACACAGACATGATAGATGGCGCATGTTTACACTGAATATAGAATGATGGATTATAGATATACATGTAATACATAATTGTGGGTGATACTTGCCTACTTATGATACATAATGATGGACGATGCATGTTTACACCTGATGCAGAAAGGAGGATGACCCTTGTTTACATCCAATATAGAATGATGTATTATTCATAATTACACACGATACTGGCAGATGGATGATGCAAGTTTTACAATGATACATAATTCGGAATTGTTGTATTTATATACCAACTCAATAATATGTAATTCGATGTTCTGATACCTTAACTATGTTATCTCTTGTGGCAAATCACTGAAGGTTCGGCGTTCGAATTCCGTAGCGTCCATTACTTCAATGTTTGGCAGGCTGTTAAATCACCTTCTCTTTGCAGATGATCTAGTACTTATCACAGAGGCAGCAACATACGCCAATGAAATGCTAGCAGCGCTCCACCGATACGGAAAGAAAGAGGGACGAAGTGAACACGTTCAAGACGAAAGTCATGCGCAAACGATTCGCTTCCTTCGACCCAGTCTTCCTAGATAGACAGAGACTCGACGACGTGGAGAAGTGCATCATGTTTGCGCATTCTGATATATTTATTTGCTTATGTATCTGTAAATAGCCAGTGTTTGTATATCCCACTGTATGTCTATTGTGTTTCTGAATATTGCCTGCAGAGGGTTTGGTTCAAAAGGCTGGAGTCTTCATCCACCAGACACATGTGACTATATCCTTGTCTTGTCTATGTCCGTGGCGTGTAATTTCCCACGAGATGGAGTGCTTTGAGCGTCACTTGGATAATGCAATATGCAGCAGTCGTGCAACCATAAATCCTTCTTGTCATTACTGGTGTTGTGGATGTCTCTTGTTTCAGTGGACAGTGCGGATTATTTCTGCGGATTATTTCATTTGCGGACATATAACTTTCCTATCAGAAAGACTACAAATTATACAGAAAGCACATCACTTTTATTTTGGTTGTAAGATCGGTGACCATGATCAGGATTGGACCCCACACTGTGCTGCTGGTTGAACCTGAAGGAACGATATATGCGTTATGTGGTCCCAATGGTGTCGAGGGAACCAATAAGTCCACATAATGATTGTTTCTTCTGTATAGCACCTCCATTTGAACATGGTTTTTCTATGAAGAAAATAACACATGTGATCTATCCGATTATTCCCTCTGCTATGAGACCAGTGCGTCAAGATCTATCAGAAGCGTATATCTTGCATAATGAAGGATATACTAATGGCTATGAACATATATGAAAGCATCTACATCACGAGATCATGATTTCGTGTCCATTGAAGAGTCAACCAAAATTACCCAGAAAAAATAAATAGTATGATCTAGTGAAAGATTTGGAATTGTCTTTAAAAAATAAAGCAGAGCTGTTCAGGGTCCAGACTGCGGCAATGGAATCTTCTAGAAAAGTGTTTCGTTCCCGACAACATGATCTGCTTCGGAAAATAAAAGTGACAGAAGACGTAATTGATTGGGTTGATGAAGTGGGCAGGTGCACATCAACTTCACAGAGGACGATTTGAGGTTGTTCTTTTGTTCGTAGAAGTTTAGCTTGAAAGTTGTGCTGGGCCATACTAGTAACGGTTTGCCGTATGTTCCAATAGGGTGTGCAGTTCATGTGAAAGAAATGGACAACATGAAACTGTTACACACCATCCACTATGAAAAATAGAAGTGACAGATTTTTGGTGATTGGAGTGTCATTGCCCTATTGATGGTGTTCCAGTAGGATTACACACAGTTCGTTTGCATCCTCAGCTAGTGGGATAGCCAAGACTTACCACATCACGGAAAATGGATTTATCCCTCCAACGATAATAATGTCCTTGAAATTATACGTTTTACCCTCACGTGGATTTCTTCCCTGCTTAGTGTCCTTCTGTCATTGACGATATTGGGGAAACATTTCGTTGGGATATTACTACACTCGGAAAAAGCTACCAATGGAAATGCAACGCAGGAAAGCGAGCACTCTATTGGGGGACCCTTGTGAGATATACTCCAGAAACGTATTAAAAACGAGAGTTGAAAAAGCGTTTATGTGAATCCTTTCAACTATGACCAGTATTAACATAATGTATACATAAGCAATTTCTTAAAACTTATTTTAATAAAATACATATTTTTCTAATACAGCCATTTTGAAGTGTTAATGCCAAATTCATTAACAACAGCCCACACATCATAAATGGTATCTTGATTTAGTCTCAGATACACACAAAGTGAAACTATGAAACTTAGATGACTACATCATTAGACGATACAGTGCTTTGTGAATGACAGACTCGTATACGCTTCTACTATCTTAATCCACGATACCTTTCTTTCGTTTTCTTTGCTCTTCTGTACCTTCTTGTTTTGCAACTTCTTTTTTTCATTTTCTTCACTTTCTTCTCATATGTTTGATCCGTGAGTTAACGAGAGTAGTTTTCTCTATTGCCAGCATAAATGAATTTTTAAATAGAATATTTCAGGCGATATCTACATCAAAGGTTGGCTGCCATGTATTTCCAACATCTTCTGTCTTTGACATGATTTTATTTGATCCTTTCTTTCAAGTGATATTATCATTGGATACAGCAAGTCTCTATGACAGTCATGGGTTTAGTACAGTCATGTCTCCAGTACAGTCGTGTCTCCAGTACAGTCATGTCTCCAGTACAGTCCTGTCTCCAGTACAGTCATGTCTCCAGTACAGTCATGTCTCCAGTACAGTCATGTCTCCAGTACAGTCCTGTCTCCAGTACAGTCATGGCTCTAGTATAAACGAGTCTTTCGTACAGTCATGTACTAATATCGTCAAGTGTCTACTACATACACTCAAAGTCTCTAGTACAGTTAAATCTCTAGTAGTCAAGTCTCTAGTACAAACACGTTTTTAGGACATGCATGAGTCTAGTACAAGTAAGTCTTAAGTACAATCATTGACTTAGTACAGCCAAGTCTATATTACAGTCACGCTGTAGTACAATCAAGTCTATTATACAGCCACGCGGTATAACAGTCACATCTCTGGTACAGCCATGGCTAGGATAATAAAATTCATGACATTCCGAAAGTCTGAGCCATCTATGTCCGATGTTCGCTTCATATGTGAATGAACTCATACGAGCCATGTGTCCAGAAATGAATAACTCTAGCCTAAGTGATCGTGAAAAGTGTAAAAAAACACACAAATTATTAGTATATTGAATGTGAGATCCTCTGGGTAATCTACTAAAGCTTACCGCGTCAAAGAAAACGTACGGCCTGTCACTGCAGATCTCGGCGTTCGTCACAAGAGCTTCTTTGATCAGATCATAACCATTCAGGACGATCACCAGTGACTGACCCAGGTACAGACTATAGAAAAAGAAAAACTAAAATGAAGATAATTATGACGTACTTGATATGGCGACAACAGTCTATATCTAATCAATTTGTTATTACTTATTTTATTTCCAGAATAGAGGAACCAGTGACCAAGTGGTTAGAATGCTGGTCTTAATAAGAAAGACACGGTTTCAAACTTAGGATAGCAAATTAAAAAATATATAAAAAATGTCAGGGATGCAAATAACAATCCTTCAGACTACATAGCGACTGTCAGTGCAAATGACCCTTACTTCATACACCTTTACATTCAATGCAGTGAAACAATAAAGAGAAAACACCTGTGGCCATTGAATTTAAAAATAACAATGAATAAATGTATTTCGAATCTGAGGAGGGTTGGGGAAGGAATGATTGTTGGTGGTGGGGGGAGTGTGGTAGTTGAGAGGGTGTGAAAACAAAAGA
Source organism: Ariolimax columbianus (assembly GCA_036924085.1). Classification (NCBI taxonomy): domain Eukaryota; kingdom Metazoa; phylum Mollusca; class Gastropoda; order Stylommatophora; family Arionidae; genus Ariolimax; species Ariolimax columbianus. The sequence goes on along the minus strand of JAVGWX010000016.1, from coordinate 26,568,902 downwards.
AAGATATCAGCAACAGTAGTAACAATTATTACTTTCTCAAATACTAAGAAAATGTAGATACAAACATCAGAAAAAAACTTGTTTTTGTCGATATATCTAATCAGACTGACAAGCTCAAGAGTCATTTAAAAAAAAATTAGTTATCTGCCCATTGGCACCGATGGTGGCGATATCATCAGACCGTTTTGTCTTGATTATGTAACTTGCACTGTATTTTGAGTAGTGAGTAAGACACAGCGATGGTCACCAACCTCACTCTCTAGTATCAGGCTACCTTGGACTGGTGGCAAGACATAAGTCAAGTTGTCTTTTGGGGAATACACAAAAAAGGACCCTCATTTAGACCGTTTCATGTACGTCAATTCAGGAACAAGTAAAATGTTGAACATGGTCAACAAAATATGTACACAATGCACATTGAAAATTAAACAAATATGCAAACTCACAAATATCTGAACAACAGCATGTAGGAATAAAAAACCAGTAACGGATTTTGCAGAGAACGTAGCGAAACTGGTATGCATATAAAAGGATTCAATTTAAGTCGTCCTAAGACAATCAAAACCAAACAGTTTATTTAATACGTCAATCAGGAGGATTCAACAAAATCATAAAATAATATTAGAAAGACACAACATTACTTATCGAGGATCACATCAATAAATGCCAAATCAAGATCGAGTTGAAATCTCTTCCGACTTGAAACAGCCTCCTTTGTTCAAGAAGAGCCAAAGTGTGATGATAGCAGCGAACATAACGGAGTCCGTCATTTCTTTCTGGAATACTAGGGAACCGAGCTATAACGTGTCAGACTAGTTGCTTACATAAACTGCTGAATTAAAAACTGTTAAAGTGTGTATTTATGTGTAGTGTTATCCTACAAGAGGTAGTGTTTGATTCACTGCAAAACGTCACACATAGACATTTCAAATATCCTCACTAGTGGTACATATGAGGGCAGGTTGACAGACATTCAGTCCCTTAAACACTATTGTGTGGATGGAATATAACATTACATAGATAAAGTAGTTTTTAAAAATGGGTATTCCAAAGGAAGGTAACCATATAATAAACATACACATTAACACACATACATTTCAGCCGAAAACGTTTAGCTACGTGTAAGTTCCTTTTTATGTAAGGTTCTGCTTCCACCTGTATTTTCTAAGGGTTTGCTTCCCTGGGGTAACGGCCAGTGCTGTGATAGGGATCGAATCCAGCACCTTGAATTTGTTAGTCTTCAGACTTAACCACTAGCCAACGACGTATGCGACTTGAAAATCTTCCCATTTTCTTTTTTAATTTTACCTGTAAATCTCTCCGCATTTCTTTCTCCACCGCTTAAACTGCTTCCTCGGATTCTTGTCCATATATGGCAGGTGACCGAGGATAGGAAAATGCATGTGCGGGCAAGGCGGCAGGTTGGGGTCGTGACGCAGATAGTACAAGATGGCTACCAGGAAAATCAAAGACACCAGCAGCAAAGTGATCATTTCCATTTTGCTATAAATGTTTTGCAAAGAGATAAATAGTCCATTATAATTAGATTATCATCACCTGATAACTCTGGGGAGGCTCACCCTGGGGGGCCACTCTTCCCTTCTCACCTCACTCTGTTTCATTTGACTATGTCCTTAACTTAACTTAACATCTTTATACTGGTTTAGAAGACCCTGCAGAGTCTGTATACAACCAGTTACATTTACATCACCTTGCTCTAAAATCTATGCGCATCCAGTTTATTCTTAAATGCATTAACTGTCCCTGCCTCCACTACCTCCCCTGGCAATGCATTCCAAGCAGACACCACTCTCTGACTAAAAAAATATTTCCTAATATCTAACCTGGACCTCTCTTTAATCAGCTTGTAGCTATGCCCTCGTGTTATTGTAGGTGGCTGTATTTTAAAAAACTTGTTATAGTCTAATGTATCGATTCCTCTGATCATCTTATAAACCTGTATTAAGTCACCACGAATTCTTCTCTCTTCGAGACACTGTAGGCCGGTTTTTCTGAGTCGTTCCTCATAACTGTAATTCTGGAATCCCACTATCATCTTTGTCGCTCTTTTTTGTATTCTTTCTAGCATGTTTATGTCCCCTCTATGATAAGGACTCCACACCTGTACACAGTACTCCAATCCTACAGTCACACTCTTGCACAACTTTCACACGCGCCCTCATGGTGAGGCCCTTCCATTGCACTTTGGTTGGGCTAGCTTCTGAGGGCGCACAAACATAGCATAGGTACATACAGACGCACACATTCATCCAAGCACTGGTTTATGCGTCCTGATATCGCCCAATGGACTACGGTCTGGGGTGGAAAATGGCGAGCCTCCGCCAGTAGAAACTAGTGAGGCAAACATCTAAGCAAAACTAAACAAAAAAATTGTCATCACCTGACTGATGTCTGTTATTTGTTTGGTACTATTTATGAAATAACCGTTCTACTGTAGAAGACTCTCAAACTGATGGATTGCACATCTCGTTATACATACACGAGTAAACAGTTCGTTTAAACTAGATATGGAATAAGAAAACCATGAAGAAAAAGAAGAAGATGGAGAACAAGAAGAAAAAGAGATCAATAATAATAATAATAATAATAATAATAATGTTAATAATAATAATAAGAATAATAATAATAATAATAATATTAATAATAATATTAATAATAATAATAATAATAATATTAATAATACTAATAATAATAATAATAATAATATTAATAATACTAATAATAATAATAATAATAATATTAATATTAATAATAATAATAATAATAATAATATTAATAATAATAATAATAATAATAATAATAATAATAATATTAATAATAATAATAATAATAATAATAATAATAATAAGAAGAAGAAGAAGAAGAAGAAGAAGAAGAAGAAGAAAAACAGCAGGTAGGATAAGATAACGTTTTCAAAAAACTAAAATAGATGAAGATGAGGTTCACGGCAATGAGTTAGCTAATAAGCAGCTGACCTCTAGAAAATACTCATCGGAAATATTACATCTTAATAACGATATTGGTCATTTCAATAAGGTAGAGTATACCGAGTATGGAGTATACCGAATGTGGAGTATAACGAGTGTGAAGTATACAGAGTATGGAGTATATCGAATATTTAGTATACCGAGTGTGGAGTATACCGAGTGTGGAATATATCGAATGTGGAGTATAACGAGTGTGGAGTATACCGAGTGTGGAATAAACCGAATGTTCAGTATACCGAGTGTGGAGTATACCGAGTGTGGAATATATCGAATGTGGAGTATAACGAGTGTGAAGTATACGGAGTATGGAGTATACCGAGTGTGGAGTATATCGAATATTCAGTATACCGAGTGCGGCAGTATATCGAATATGCAGTATACCGAGTGCAGCAGTATATCGAATATGCAGTATACCGAGTATGGAGTATACCGAGTGTGGAATATACCGAGTGTGGAGTATATCAAATATGCAGTATACCGAGTGTAGAGTACATCGAATATCCAGTGTATCGACTGTGAAGTATATCGAATATGCAGTATACTCATTAAACAACCACCACCCCACTCCCCAACCCCCGCCCCAACTTTTCTCACAATAGCAAACTGTTTATTATTTGAATGCTCTCAGAGTAGGAAGTCTATTGTCTGGATACATTGTGTACTTGTATACCACACACAGTTTTCTTTACCTAAAGTAATGCAAACGATGGATGCAGCTGTCACCTGATACCTTTAGAAACCACTAACTACATTGTTTGCCTATCCTTAACTCTGTGTTACCGACTTACTGACTAATCCTCGTCTATATGTGCCAAACAGCAGATTCAGTTCAGTTCAGTTCAGTTCAGTTCATCCCGTAACCCATTTGGTCGTTGGGGCACACACGAAGACACTCCCAAAATCCCACGCCATCCCTCTCTGTCTGTCGCCGCCTGACGTATCTCACCGGGATGAAGGCCTGACCACTCAGTGATGTTGTCCACCCATCTCTTACTTGGATATCCTCGCCCTCTCTGTCCCGGTACGGAACCAAAGAGGATCGAGTTGGTAATTCCGTTGTACCTAGCGACGTGCCCGCACCAGATCATCTTTCGTCTTTTGATAGCTGTGAACAGATCTTCAAAAGGACCAATAGCGTCTTCAACTCTCTGACGTATTACTACGTTCGGGACACGATATTTATATGTAACATTTAGGAGTTTTCTATAGCACCTCATTTCCATTGCATGTATTCTGCCCTGGTTATCTGCTGTAATGGTCCAGGTCGCGCAGGCATACAGAAATATTGATAGCACCAAAGAGCGCATTAGTCTAACTTTTATGCCGAGGGCGAGCCGCTTGTCTTGCCATATAGGTTTCATCCGAGTCAGCGCCGTTGTTGTTTGTGCTATTCTTGCAATTACCTCTGGCTTCGATCCCTCTTCGCTGATCAACGATCCCAGATATTTGAAACGTTTTACCACCTCAAGTTCCTGCCCATTTGCCTCTATTGCAGATTTAATCCCTGTTATGTTATTGGTCATGAGCTTTGTTTTATCTGCATTTATATCCATACCAAAACTAAGGGCCGCTCTATCCAATCTACCAATCAACTCCTGCAGATAACAACAGTCAATTTGGCAAAATGTCATTATCCTCTGACTCATAGTTTCCTCAGCAGATCCATAAAAACATCGCGCGTATGATACGCATTCCGTTCAGAGTTGATCAACGAGCGATTATTTGGTTCATAACAGCTGAAGGATGTCAACCAGTTGAATGCAGGCAGTTTATGGTGACAGAAGTGTGTAGAAGACAACAGCGAAGAACTGGACAACGATGTTTAAAGAAGGACCTGCGTTAACATCTTAATATGCGCCTGATCTGGTCTCAGAAAATGTCGTTAACTCACGTTTGTTTTTAAACATCGCTCTCTAGTTCTTAACTGTTGTCTTCGACATACTTTCGTAACGATACACTGTTTGCATTATGTGATCAATGTCAACTGGTCGACATCCTACTAATGTTAGAAACCGAATCACCGATCGCTGACCAACTCTGGACATATTCCGTATCACACCCGTCACGTTTTCAGTCTGCTGATGAAACTATGTGTATTGGCATATATATATATATATATATATATATATATATATATATATATATATATATATATATATATTAATATAAATATATATTCTTAACGTGTTATGCAATATAAAAAACATCGATGAGTAACTTGCGCAAGGCCACAGAAAAATGCTTTGAATGATACAGATCGCTAGAATGTCTAACGTTTTTCCGTTAGGTCTGGATTATTGTGTGAATAAGATTATGGGAATAACTGAAATAGTATATTGGTTGTTGTCAAACGGTATACAATCACGTTTTACTGACATAGATGCAAACATATTTAATATAAGATTATGCATTTGCAGTTAGGATCTATCTTCATGTCTTAATCTAAATACATACAACCGCGACATATAACCTTCGTCGAACTATTAGTGATATCTCTTGGTTACTTAACCTACTTTTATCTATGCGTTACAACATGTAATACTATAACATGAATCAACAATTGTAATATAGAATAGTTTTATAATAAGACAGAGATAAAGCTATCTTAACTAATACTATATCAATTAATACATATTGTGGTATTTGACCTTGCTTGGTCGCTTGCAAAATGTGGGTATATTCCAGTCTAATTTTCATGTTCTTCAACTGTCAACATATTTTAATTTTTGTTTTATCAATAATTTACTCACTATTATTTATCCATCTATGACGTAATATGGTAGTATGCTAAAATATGGCAGCATTTAACAAGATATGTAACACACTATATCCTTAAGAGTGGCAGCATTTAGTAATACATGAAACAGACTATATCATATAATGAAATGTGAAAGTCATACCATTAAATACGGCCTCACACACTATTCAATGAAATTCCTACTATTAAGCACGGTTTAATATAATACCATTTGTAAGTTCTACCATTAAACACTACAATCATATCATGTCATATAAATGTCCTAAAAATAAACACACCCACATTTAATAAGATGTGAAACTCATTTCATTAAACACGACTTCATATAATATTATTTGAAACTTCTACAATTAAACACGGCACATTTAATATCCTGTGAAAGTCCTACCATTAAACACACCATCATTAATGTCACGTGAAAGTCCTACCATTAAAGACTGCACCATATAACATCATGTGAAAGTTCTACCAGTAAAGACGGCACCATACAAGTTCATGTGATAATACATAAAAAGGTACAGCCATAACAGATACTGTTGTCGTGGATGAATTGACTGCAATGTACGATTGAACAACATCCCTCACACAAAAACGTTTACTATCTATGTGAAATAACTCTTGATTCTTGGTAACATTACCGATTCGAATAATAACCGAAGTAGTCCTTCTTAAAAAAGTACGTCCAAATGCTAATCTGCAGGTTGAATGTTCTCTTAACAAAACATAAAAACACTTTAAGCAACAACATGTATTTATTATCAGTAAAGACATACTAACGTGTAGAGTTGTTGCTATGATTAAATGCATGCAACCACGCATGTGGATCGTGAAAGGGCTATATATATTTAGGATCTCCTGCATAATGCACAGATGTTACTCACTGAAACTGTGCTAACCCAGGCTGGCGGTTCTCGTTTAGTTTGGTAAAAGTAACTTGCAAAAAGCGACTAACTGCACATTGAAATACTCGGTTCTTAAGCCGATGTCGGTGCACAAATGATACAGATAATTAAGTTCCTGTCAAATGGCTGTCTAAATGAAGATGGAATAGAGGACGGCGCTTCCATAATTCCAAGAAAGAACAGACCGTTCATCCGTCTGTCTGTGCACTCGATTACAAGGATTTACTTAAAAGAATATTATGATGTACAAGGCTAGCAACTTGATAATGTCAGGGAACTGTATTGTTAGAGAATAAACGTCGTAAGAACGATAAATGGTGTCACATATGCTTTTGAAATCACTACCATCTGGAGACAGGGGTGTGGGGTTTCCCCTCTGCTGTTTAACATCTAAATGGACAAAATCGCATAAGAGACCAGACGAGTTGAGACATTCAAAGTAGAAATGAATTCAAGACACGATTTGCTATTTGCAGATGATCAGTATATGTTGTATGACCATGAAATCAAGCTGCATGATCAAATGAACGCTTTAACGACAACCTGTGCTAAACACATTTCGAGATTTACCAAAAATAAAAATAAACTTTAGGAATCAGCAGAGCACCTGGATCACTCAATATAAGTGTAAATGATTTTAATTGTCAATAGGCTTACCAGTTCAAGTATTTATACAGTAGTTTTGCAACAGGTAGGCTTGACAGAGAAATTGAGCCTAGGTATCAGAAAGCATATTCTGTGCCTTATCAGCTGTCACCACTACTCAGGAACCAGAGCATTAGTTTGGCAACAAAGAAACAGCTGTTAAATAGGATATTTATGCCGATTCTTTGCTACCAGTGCCAGACATGGCCACTATCTACAGCGCGTGTGACCAGAATTTCGACATGTGAAATGAAGTATTTGACGAAGGTCATCGGTGTCAAACAATACAGATTGCGAAAGAAAGACATTCGAATCATGGTAGGCACTAAGTCTTGTGCAGAGTACATCCCAGGCATATTCGTTTGGTCATCTGATAAAAATGTACCTCATCAACTTCCACTGATGGCTTATTCAACACTGGTAGATCTGACTTACAGAGCAAGTGAATAGAGAACATTGGAGTGATTGTACAACGACACGGGCTCAAATTGACCTACGCAACACACATGGCTCAGAAAAAACGACTTTAAGCACCCCACGACGCTTAGCGGAATAGGATAAAATCATACTAACAAAATGAAGGGAACAGAGTAGCTCAGTGGTTAGCACGCTGGCTTCCGCTATATATATATATATATATATATTAATATATATATATATATATATATATATATATATATATATATATATTCCAATACCATCCTCTAAGTGCCGTGAGTGACAAAATAAAATGGGATTAACACCATATTTTCCCATGCGCCGCATGGCATGACGGCATCTTTGCTTTTGTTACTTACCTAGAAAAGCGACTAAAATGAGAGAGACATTTATTGAGTCTCTGTCTTCACGACCGCTGATAAAGGCTTAATTTATCAAAACCATCTAAAACGTGTCAGCAAATCAACTCACACATTTCAAAAACACACAATTGATTGTGTCTCTGTCTTTTAGACGTTTTCCTTCTATTTCTCTGTTCCAACCAATTTCCTCGTTCTCAACTCAAACCAATATCATTCTCCCAGCACAAACATGATGTATCGATCTATTTGACCTCTCTCTACTTTTTTGTGTTTTCACTTTTACTCCATGTCAATCACACGGACTGAGCCCCAAAACGTGAGGGCACTCATTTCAACCTCAAAGTATTTCTTGTTATCTCTGATCACGCGAGTCATTAGACGATGAACCCTAGTTCCGACCAATACTCTTTCACAACACTCAACAGAACCAGGCCCTAAAAGTAAAGACCTCAGTTCAAAAAAACCTGTGGACTTTAAGCTGAGATCTATATCTTCCTGTCAGGTGTTTGTCTGGTTTACATTCCAATTGGTCTATCAGTCTTTCTCCGCCCCTAAACGTTTGTGTCCGCCAATCAGTTTATTAGTACCCACCTATTTGACATATGTATTTGCCCCTGTAACTAGATTCGTCAATCAGTAAACCGTGTTTCCGATTACATCAATGAAATCGGAAATGAGTTCCGCTAGTCTACAGTCAGGTCCAAATGTGTATGTCGTTCTCAGTTTAACCTGGCTAGAATGGAGCGTACTTGGACAATCGCCATTACTTATTGTACTGGGGCTGGTGCAAGTGGGAGAACTCTAATCTACTCATTTTCTCACTGCCTGGTTACAGCAGGAGTTGTCTGCTCCCTCCACAGGACATGAAAGTGATGATAATGATGATTGTGATGATCTAATCCCTGTTGCTGTGAGGTGGCAGCTCTTGACATCCCAATACCTCCCAAGCAAAAGTGCACGTCCTCCTCAGCTGCTGTAGTGATGTGTAACGTGTGTTGACTATGGTGAGGTGATTTAGTAACAGCAGGTTCCACAGATAAGCCAGCCTTGTGCACCAAGTCAGGAGTTGCTCGACTGACTCCTCGTGGTCATGGCATAATCTGCAGTTTGGTTCACGTAGTAGGTCTTATCTTTTCATATGTTTTTTGACCACAGGACATACATGATGAATTCCTTCTCATATGGAACAAAAACATTACGTTAACAGTTAAGCTTTTAACCCAGCAAGTTCTTACATGGAACAAACGCATTAAGTTAACAGTTAAGCTATTAACCCAGCAAGCTCTTACATGGAACAAAAGCATTAAACTAACCGTTGAGCTATTAACCCAGCAAGTTTTCACATGAAACAAAAGCATTAATTTAACAGTTAAGCTATTAATCCAGCAAGTTTTCACGTGGAACAAAAGCATTACATTAACCGTCAAGCTATAACCCAACAAGCTCTCACATGCTCGCCAATTTAATGAATATTTTCGCAAATGAAAAGCTTAGAACCAGAGCAGGAAAGCATTTGTCTTTCACTCCGTAATGTTACTTCGTCACTGAGGCAATAATCACACATCTCGAAGGATTAAACACCCACTCCTCCCATCGATGGTCTCCTAAAATCTACAAACTGGACAACCTTTGATGACTCACTGTTTCGGCCAAGGTTATTAGACTGAATTACATTTTAGAACTGTCAAGCCGATCCATGAATATCGTGACGCTATTTGTAAGTGTGTATCCAATAGATCCTGTCTGTTAGAAAATATATATGCCGAAAGGAGGCAATTGTTTAGCCAGACAAGGTATACTTATTATATATTTTAGTCATGATCTGGCTATATGTACCTATCGGGTATGTGAGTCAGGATCATTTAAAATATACTTTTGGGCATGTTAGTCGGTGTCAGGAAAAATATATTTTCAGACATGTAAGTCAGGATCACGTAAAATATACATATCTGGATGTTAGTCAAGATCAGGTAGAATATATTTATCAGTCATGTTAGTCAGGATCAAGTTAAATATACTTATCCGACTGCTTCATGGCAGTCTGGCTAACTAGGTAGAGGAGCACGTTGTCCTCCTAGCAGTGATCGATATGCAGATAAAGCCAATCATACCACAACTGGCTGGATGACTCTTTCACCAGCACGATCGGGATGTTATGAAAGCACCTGCAACCAGCCGCTTAGCTCCCTTAATCAGGGCACACAAAACGGTCTGCTTACTAATTGTGGATATTCAACATCAACAACAGCGTTTTAGCTATAAATGTTCAAACACGGCTCATAATGCAGAACTCAGTACTTTCCAGGGTAGATCGGCCTGATGCCACTCGCAGCAGCTCCTTTGTGTTATTGAGACACATCATGCATACTTTCTCCAACGTTGTGTGTCTCTTGGGCTGTCCCTCATTCGTGTGTCATTCGGTTTCCACATGATCTACAGAACTGTTGCTTTTCAATCTAAGGACGTGTTCCATGTATGCTCAACGTCGTTTGTCCTTACTATAATATAAACAAATTGCTATTTCGTCTCTAATCGTATTTGTTTCATTGACATACATTCGTTTTAGCCAATGTTCATTTTTTTTTATTTTTAAGACATTTATTTGTAAAAACATTAAGTTTTTGTCCACTTTCAAGCTTTCATATCCATCTATCAATACTGATCGCGCATAGTTAATTAAACGGCGTTCGGTTTAGGTATTTTCTGAGGGTTTTAGATTTTAGTCTACTTAATTGGTAAAATGCTAAGATGCTAAGGTGATTCGAGAGAAGATTTCCGTTCTGGTTTGTCCGTCTTGTTAAAATTTTCTGCCCAAGTAGGTGAAATATTCTGCCTTCTGTATTACATCCCATTCAGTGTGATGTCAGTTTCTTTGTGAGATCCATTGTTGTTTTCGAATAATTTATCTGCAGGCTTAGATTTAGTACACTCGGCAAGGACAAGGCAGATAATACACACCGACAGCTTACAGGCAGTCAAACAACTACTGAAGATGGCGAACAAAGAGGCCTGATTGAATACATGAGCATCTGGCGTAGTTCTCTCGCCGGCCGCGATTGACTCACCCAGTGTTCGTACAGCGATCTCAGTCCCGCCAGACGGAGCGATAGCCTGGGCTTGCCGCAAACGCTCGCCCGCCTCTCCCCGTATAGGTATCGGGACGCGGTTTGTGGTGTCGTGCCCTCGGCTGAAGTGCGTTACTGTGGTCCGTATCGATAAACTTTTACAGTCAGTGGTGCTTTTTCGAAGGCTTATAGCAGAGCTCGACATTTCCTCTCGCTGGTGGTCAGACTCTCGCAGGGAGCTTGTGACCGGCACATGGAAAGCAGCAATACTGTCTAAAGGCCCTGTTCTCGCCCGACCAACCATCGGGAGAAGGGCAGGCCGGCAGACAAAATATCGTCTCCAGTCCCTGTGAAATTCATCGCTGGGGCCGTTGGGATACGTTCTGCACAGAGCGCTGCCATCCCTCCCCGAGAGAGCCTGGTCGGTCGGTCGTCTGGTGTGTGTAGGGGCCCCTGTCAGGCGGTCCTATGTCGACGGAGTGAGGGACGGAACAACCGTCCGTCCGTCAGTCGGTCCCTGCGGCCGTCCCAGGGAGGCTTTTTACACACCCGTCCTCCGCCGACCGGTGTGTGTGGTTCGTACGTCTCCGACAGATATCTGGTTGATCCTGCCAGTAGTCAAATGCTTGTCTCAAAGATTAAGCCATGCATGTCTAAATTCACACTGTCTCACGGTGAAACCGCGAATGGCTCATTAAATCAGTCGAGGTTCCTTAGATGACTCGATCCTACTTGGATCGTTTCCCCTCGCGGGGTTGCGGCGTCCCTACTGGTGACTCTGGATAACTTTGTGCTGATCGCATGGCCTCATGTGCCGGCGACGCATCTTTCAAATGTCTGCACTATAAAATGTCGATGGTACGTGACATGCCTACCATGTTTGTAACGGGTAACGGGGAATCAGGGTTCGATTCCGGAGAGGGAGCATGAGAAACGGCTACCACATCCAAGGAAGGCAGCAGGTGCGCAACTTACCCACTCCCGGCACGGGGAGATAGTGACGAAAAATAACAATACGGAACTCTTTCGAGGCCCCGTAATTGGAATGAGTACACTTTAAACCCTTTAACGAGGATCTATTGGAGGGCAAGTCTGGTGCCAGCAGCCGATGAAATTCCAGCTCCAATAGCGAATATTAAAGTTGTTGCAGTTAAAAAGCTCGTAGTTGGATCTCAGGCGCAGGCAGACGGTCCGGCTCGCGCCGGTTCACTGCCCGTTGTCTCCTGCCCTACCGTCTGCCGGCTCTCTCCCACGGGTGCCTATCGCTGAGCGTCCTGGGTGGCCGGCGCATTTACTTTGAAAACAATTAGAGTGTTTAAAGTAGGCCTCGGCTGCCTGAATAATAGTTAATGGAATAATGGAATAGGACCTCGGTTCTATTTTGTTGGTTTTCGGAACTGGAAGTAATGATTAACAGGGACAAACGGGGGCATTCGTATTGCGGCGTTAGAGGTGAAATTCTTGGATCGCCGCAAGACAAGCTACTGCGAAAGTATTTGTCAAAGAATGTTTTCATTAATCAAGAACGAAAGTCAGAGGCGCGAAGACGATCAGATACCGTCGTAGTTCTGACCATAAACGATGCCGACTAGCGATCCGCAGGAGTTGCTTCGATGACTCTGCGGGCAGCTTCCGGGAAACCAAAGTGTTTGGGTTCCGGGGGAAGTATGATTGCAAAGCTGAAACTTAAAGGAATTGACGGAAGGGCACCACCAGGAGTGGAGCCTGCGGCTTAATTTGACTCAACACGGCCAACACTGAAATGATTGACAGGCCGAGAGCACTTTCGCTGTGTCCATTATGGAACGGGTGCTGGAATTAGACCCTCGAAAATCTGGGGCTATTCTCTCGGTAGCTTGACTGTCTCGTATCCAGTGTTCGTTAAAGAAATTGACTCAACACGCCAACACTGTAAAATGACTTACAGACTGAGAGCACTCTCGTTGTGTCTAATAGGGAACGTGTGCTGGTATTAGACCTACGGAAGACAGGTCAGTTGTACCCTCCTAATGAAAGAGCGTCTGCTACGGTAACCCTGCTTAACCCTTCATAAATCGCAGGTTCGAGACACTTGGTCATTGACTGAGTAAAAAGCCCTATATTGATGCGTTGGGTCTAATAGGGAACGGGTGCTGGTATTAGACCTCCGGAAGACAGGTCAGTTTTACACTACAAATGACAGGGCGTTGCTACGGTAGTTCCACTCAACTCGAGAGGAATCGCAAATCGCAGACATTTGGTCCACGTGCTGGGCTGATAAGCCAACGGCGCGAGGCTACCATAGGATGGATTACGGCCGAACGCCTCTAAGCCGAAATCCCGCCCTAGATCTCAGCACCACTGCGATGGGAGGCTACGATAGGGTTGGGACCTGGGGTTCGTGTCCCAGCCCGACCCGGTTGAGCCGCAGAAAGAGGTATCTGCCGTCCGCTGATCAAAGCGGGTGGGGACCTGTCCGATACTCACCCCATACGGTGATGAGGTGTGAAACCACTAGTAGAAGACTTAGTTCTTTGTCGGGGTGTCGTAAGCAATAGAGCAGCCACCTCACTGCAAACTGTTGAGACGCAACCCTTGATCTTGAGATATGGCTACACACCAGGCGAACAACATCTCCGTGCCATTACCAGGCTTGTCCCCTGGTTAAATGCACTCCTTCGAGAGGAATCACAGGTCGCTGACACTTGGTCCACGTGCTTGGCTGATAAGCCAATGGTGCGAAGCTACCACCTGAGGGACTACGGCCGAACGCCTCTAAGCCAGAATCCCGCCCTAAATCTCAGCACCGCTGTGATGGGAGGCCACGCTATGGTTCGGACCTGGGGCTCACGTCTCAGCCCGGCCCGGTCGAGCCGCAGAAATGCACCTGGCCAAATGCACTCCTGCCTCGCTGTCTGCTATCAGCCATTCCAATCGCAGCAGAAGTGATGCAGTCCAGCGGACATTGCACCTCTGCCCTATTGTGACAACGTCCCAGGTGGCGGGGAATGCTAGGCGTGCCATCACTGCAAATGAGCCGAGAAAATAAAGGGAGCAAAGAGATACCTCACTCACATGCATATGCTACGTTTCTGGCAGGACGTAACGATCCTGAGACACATTCACACTGGTCTGACTCTCTTTTGGGATAGTACAAACTAGTACATAGTCCATCATATCATTGCCAAACCCTATAGACACGAGTGGGGAAGACTCGTTAGTCCTGAAAGACATCTTCCCTAAGAGAGACAACTCTGACCAAAAACAACTGCTGCCTTGCTGTTAGACTGGGGACAGCCAAAGGCTAAGGAGGGCATCCCTACAGAAAAGCCTGTTGAAATCGGATGCCCTGAGCCACAGGCTTAACAAAATAAAACAGTGCAACGTAAATATCGCTGTAAACAGCGTACGATGAAGAAGAAGAAGAAGAAGAAGAAGAATGCATGAGCAATGGAAAATTCTGGAAGAAAAATCTAAAAACAAATGACCATCTCGAATTTACAAGACTACCTCCTGAAAATGAGAGACCAAAGCACCACTTTCCAACTTCGCACTCAACACATACAACAGTAACTTATAATCCAATCAAAGCATACTCTAGAGTGCATGCTGTGTACACATCACTTCGAAACGTTTAAACATCATCTGTTTGAATGTCTAGCTCTCGCCAGTGTTAGGAAAGATCATCTTCCTCCAAGTCCAGACTAGTGGAACACTTTATACGGAACCTAACTTCAGCTTACAAATACTTACATATACCTCTACATGACTTTGTGCCAAAGTGTAGGAGGCCCTTTGCCGGTGGATGAATAACTAACTAACTAACCAACCATCTCTTTGGATAGTTGGCAGAGTCTTAAATGTAATTTGTTCTTTGTCCGCGTAACTCTTGAACTTATAAGAGCCAAGTCATTTGCGAAGGCAGTATTTTCTATGGCTTAGTCTTCGTCATGTTATTCCTGCATGTTTGTTATTGTCATATTTACGCATCGCTCGGTCTAAGGCTAATCTAATTAAAAGTGGGGACATAATGCAGCATTGCTTTAATTCTGTTTCTACATGGAACCATACGTATTGAAACTGGCTGTAAACGGACTATTTAGGGCTATCCAAACCAGTATAATGAAGTTAAGTTAAGTATTCACCAGCAGAGGCCCGTACCCGGCGAGTTAAAATGCTTGAACATAAAGCGGAAACACATATTTCTTTCATACTTGAATACCTGAATAATTGAATATACGATTACTTGAATACATAAATACTTGAATACCGGATACTTGAATGCCTCATTGCTTGAATGCTTGAATATTTGAATAATTGACACCTGAATAATGTAGTACATGATTAATTGAATACCTGAATCCATGAATGCATTTGCATTTTTCATTTTCATCAATATATTACACAGAGTGTGATAATACATGGGACGTTGGTCAATATTTTACATCTGACTCTGATATGAGGTCGTTGTGTTGATCAATATCTGAAACCTGAGCGTGATCTGAAGTGGAGCAATAGTAAATATATTACACGTGAGCATGACATGAGGTGTGGTTATGAACAATATATAACACGTGAGCATGATATGAGATGTGGTTATGATCAATATATTTCACCAGACCTTGAGACGAGGAAAGGTGGTGATCAATATATTGCACTTGGTCTTGAAAAGACGGAAGACGGTGATCAATATATTTCACCTGGCCTTGAAATGTGGGAAGACGGTGATCAATAAAATTCACCTGGCCTTGAAATGTGGGAAGACGGTGATCAAAATAGTACACCTGCTCTTGAAATGAGGGAAGACGGTGATCAATATATTACACCTGGCCTTAGAGCGGCGCGTAGGGAAACATGATGTTAAGACCATTTTATTTTGTCACCCACGGCACTTAGTGGATGCTGCATCACGCCGGCCGCCTTTACTTCCCGCACTGAACCGGTTCCCATTTAAGGTTGGGTCGACCAGTGGGCAGTTGCGGTCTAAAAAAAGCATGCCAGCCTCTACTGGGGAATGAACCTAGGACCACTCACATGTGACACCAGCACGGGAACCACTGCACTCCTCGTTTCCCTTCATTTTGTTAGTTAATATTATTTTCTCTTATTCCGATAAGCGGCGTGAGGTGCTTAAAGTCGTTTGTCCTGAGCCATGTGTGTTGCTTCGGTCAATGTGAGCCCGTGGGGTTTCGCAATCACTACAATGTTATCTATTCACTTGCTCTGTAAGTGAGATGTACCAGTGTTGTAAGCTAACAATGGAAGGTTCTTTTTTTGTTTGTGTTTTGCGTTCGCCTAATTTTTCTAATCTCTAAGGGGGTGTGCGTTGCACTGCGACTTTTATTTTGCGCCTGTCGGTCTAGTGCATCCGACTTCAGCGTGCATTTTATGTAAGGAACTACTTCCTCCTACATTTGCCGATGGTTTGCTTCCCTCGGGTAACAACCGGTGCTGTGATGGGGATCGATCCTAGCACCTTCTGGTTGTGAGCCGTATTACTTAACCACTAGCCCACGTCGTCCCCCAATGGAAGTTGATGAGGTGCATTTTCGTAAGATGAACAAACGAACATGTCTGGTAATGTACTCTGGTCAAGACGTAGTGCCTGCAATGCTTCTAATGTCTTCGTTTCGCATTCTGAATTGTCTGATACCGATGACCTTCCTTAAACAATTCATTTCACACGTCGATCCTGCTCACTCGCGCCGTAGATAGTGGCCATGTTTGGCAACGGTAGCACAGAGTCGGCATAAATATATTATTTAACAGCTGTGTCTTTGTTGCCAAACCATTGCTCGGGTACCTGAGTAGTGGTTACAGCTGAAAGATTTCTGACACCTAGGCTCAATTTCTCTGTCAAGCCTACCTGTTGAAAAACTACTGCCTAACTACTTGAACTGGTAAGCCTATTTAAAAGCAACATCATTTACACTTATGTTGAGTGATCCAGGTGTTCTGCTGATCCTCAAAGTTTATGTTTTCTTCTGATTAAATCTCGTAATGTATTTATTACAGGTTGTCGTAAACGCGTTCATGTGATTGTGCAGCTGGATTTCAAAGTGATACAACATAAACTGATCATCTGCAAATAGCAAATAGTGTATTGAATTCAATTTTAATTCGAATGTCTCAATTTGACTGGTCTCTTATGCTATTTTGTCCTTGAAGTTAGTAAACAGCAGAGGGGAAACCACACACACCTGTCTCCAGATGGTAGTGATTTCAAAAGTATATGTGACACCATCAATCGTTATTACGACGTTTATTCTCGTGCAGTACCGTGCTCTGACATTATTAAGTAGCTGGCCTTGTACATCATAATCTACTTTTAAGTGAATCCTTGTAATCGAGTAATCGGATGTAATCGGATGGTTGATCTGTTGTATCTTGGTATTCCATCTTTATCCAGGCTGCCTGTTGACAGGAAGAAGTAAAAGTAAAGTAAAGTAAAGTATCTCATAGCATTACTGCCGTAGGGGTGTGAGGTGTTAGCGATCTCACATTTCAAAGGCTCGGCTATATGAGGGCGGTAGCCATCTCCTCTCCCTCGCCGCTTTTACTTCCCGGACTGAACCGGTACCCATTTAAGGCTGGGTCGACCCGGGAGCCATTGCTATCTGAAAAAAACATTACCGCCTCAACTGCGGAATGAACCCAGGACCACTCAGATGCGAAGCCAGCGCCCTAGCCACTGCGCTACGCTGACAGGAAGAAGAAGAATATATATATATATATACCATTTGTACATCGACATCGGCCTAAGAATCTGCTATTTCAATGTTCAAATGGGAACGATTAATTTCTTTCCCGCACATTGGGTACACAAAACATCCGAATGTATTGTCCGTATTCGATTGGAATAGACATCGATCTCATCTGCCTTAAGACCATTGAGCGCTTGAGACTTGCACGATTCCTAACATCACCGATTCTTGCTTTAATGTGATCAGTTTTTGAAAACGAGAGTTTTACCACTCCCTATTTCGACCCTTCTCCTCCCTACTCCACCTTTTACCCCCCTCCCCTATTCCTTCTCTGCCCCCCTCATAAATTTCTTAAGAATAAGAAAGTGAGGTCTGTTTTGCTCAAGACATTTTGAAAGAAGTTAGTTGCTAATTGCAAGTACCTGTTTACCAAACTGAACGAGAACCGCCAGCCAGTGTTAGTAGAGCCATATCAATCACTCTACATGCTAGTACAGGTTTACTGAAAATAAATACATGTTGTTGCTTAAAGTGTCCTTGAGTTTTCTTAAGAGAACAATTCAACATGCAGATTGAAATTTAGACCTTCTTAAGAAGGAGTACTTTGGTTATTATTCGAAACGGTAATGTAAAGTTCTATACCCTAGATAGATAACGTTCTTGGATGAGGGATACTGATATAAACATAACCCGTACCACCATATCAAACTGTGACTTCTTCAAGGACAGGCATGTCACATGCGCAGTTCGTGGCCAAGGTGTTGAATGTTTGGTTTACAAACCCAACGAAACTGGATCGGATCACATCGTGCTCTGTTTTGTTGACCAGGTATAAAGTAGCATTTTTTTCATAGTATGACAGCTTCTTCCACTAGATCCAGCTGGAAATGGGAACCTGGCTTACTGATAGGGACGGAAAAATAGTCGTGAAAGAAACTGGCCACTCTAACGCATATACATGTTGTTCAATCGTACATTGAAGTCGCTTCATCCACGACAACATTATCTTTTGTGGTTTTACCTTTATCTGTATTATCACATGGTGTTATATGGTTTCGTCTTTAATGGTAGGACTTTCACATGATGTTTTATGGTTCCGTCTTTAATGGTAGGACTTCCACATGATGTTATATGGTGCCGTCTTTAATGGTAGGACATTCACATGATATTATGATGGCGTGTTTAATGGTAGTACTTGTACATGATATTAAATGGTGTCGTTTTTAATAATAGGAGTTTCACATCTTTTTAAATGTAGGGTTTCTTATTGTTAGGACTTTCATATGAAATGTTATGATTGAAGTGTTAAATGATAGGACTTTCATATGGAATGTTATTATTGTAGAGTTTAATGGTATGACTTGCACATGGCATTATTTGATGACTTGATTAATGGTAGGAATTTCACATGATATTATATTAAAACGTGTTTAATGGTAGGCCTGTATTCCATAGTGTGTGATGCCGTGTTTAATGGTAGGACATTCAAATTTCATTATATGATACGGAGTTTAATAGTATAACTTTAACATGGTATTATATAATGCCCTGATTAATGCTAGGACTTTCACTTGGTATTGCATGATACGCGTTTAATGGTAGGACTTCCACATGGTATTAAATGATGCACTCTTTAATGGTAGGACTTTCACTTGATATTGTATAATGCCGTGTTCAATTGTAAGACTTTGGCATTAAATTAAATGATGTCGTGAATAATATAGAATTTTCACATGATATTGTATGATTCGGTTGTTAATGATAGAATATTTACAACATATTATATGATGTCCTGATTTTTGGTAGGACTTTCACATGGTATTACAAGATGCACAGATTATTGTTGGGATTTTCACATGGTATTACATGGTGCACTTATTAATAGTACGCCTTTGGCATGGTCTTATATGATGCACTGATTAATGGTAGGGCTTTAAGGTGAAATTGTATGATGGCGGGCTTAATTGTAGGATTTTTGCATGGAATTACTTGAAGCCGTGATTAATGGTAGGACTTTCACATGATATTGTATGATGTCGTGGTTAATGGTAGGACTTTAACATGGTATTATATGATTTCGTGATTAATAGTAGGACTTTCACGTGATATTATTCGATGCAGTGTTTACTGCTATGATTATCCAATGTTTTAAAATGTTTCTGTGTTTTATGCAATCAAAGTCCTATGATAATAAATTATGCTATACATAAATTGAGGACTGTCTTATGGCAGGACTGTCTTATGTTATGAAATGGTGTTGCGTTTAAGGGCATGTCTGACACATTATATTGTGTGGTGCCTTGCTTACTGATAGAATGTTTTACATGTATTATTCAGTAGCTCCATATTTAATGGCAGAATATATTACATATATTACTATCTACTACCATATTTAATGATATAGTGTGTTCCATATATTGTCAAATACTACCACATTTAATAATAGAGTGTGACATATAGTGCTAGATATTACCAAATTTAAGGATATAGTGTGTTACATACATTGCTTTTTGCTACCATATTTAAGGATATAATGTGTTACATATTTGTCTACCACATTTTACCAAACTACCATAATACGTAAAACTGGTATTACATAACATATGCTGACAGTTGAAGAGCATTGTAATTAGACTGGATATATCCACATTTAGCAAGTGATCAAGGAAGGTCAAATACCACAATATGTGTTGTTATATTATTAGTTGAGATAGCTTTATTCTCTGTGTTATTATATCATTATTCTATATTTCAATTATTTGATTCATATTATAATAATACATGTTGTAACTTATAGGTAAAATTAGGTTAAGTAACCCAGAGGTATCGCTAAATGTTCGACTGAATGCCATATGTCGCAATTGTGTGTATTTAGATTTAGACATGAAGATAGATCCTAACTGCTAATGCATAATTTTATATTGCATATACATGCACCTATGTCAGTAAAACTAGATTGTATACAGTTTTACGACAACAAAATGCCACATCAGTTATTCCCATAATCTTATTCACACAACAATCCAGACTTGGCGGAATAACGTTATATATTTTAGCTAGTGGATCATTCAAAGCAGTATTTTGTGCACTTGAGCCAGTCATGTTTAATTTTAACACGCATATTATATATATATATATATATATATATATATATATATATATATATATATATATATATATATATATATATACATCGATAAGGCCCTGTATTTTCAGATCGTTCTCGATGCAAAAAATGAAGCGCACATGGAATACCAGAGGGACACACCATCTCCGGCAGCAAAAGCTGCCTTCAATACTGCTCGCAAAGCTGTCCAGACTAGGCCTAGAGAGATGCAAGACAGCTTGCTCAGCAAAAGAGCTGACGAAATTGAGATGTTCGCCGAGCGTCAGACACCAAACGGTTTTACGAGGCACTGAAAGCTCTCTACGGCCCGCATCCCTCTAGTAATACTCCAGTTCGCAGTGCGGATGGGGCACTGCTAACAGATAAGGTTCAGATTCTAGACAGATAGGCACACCACTTCTGCAAAATACTAAACCACCCATCGTCCATAAATGAAGAGGCCATCCGGTGAATGGCGCAGGTGGAACTGAACCTGGCGTTGGATGAAGTCATCACTGAGGAGGAAGTCGACAGGGCAATCAGTTCACTATCTATAGAAAAGCTCCAGGAGCTGATACAATACCAGCAGAGGTATATAAGAAAGCTGGCCCATCCCTCACCAGAAGGATCACTGAATTCTTCTGCCACATGTGGGCTGAAGGACAAATTCTGCAGGAGCTAAATGACGTCTCAATCGTTCACCTGTACAAAAGAAAAGGCAACCGTCAGGAATGCGACAATCATCGTGGAATATCGCTACTCTCCGTAGCAGGCAAGATCCTAGCTCGCTTACTGCTAAACAGGCTCAACAAACACCTTGAACAAAGCCACCACCTCCCAGAGAGCCAATGTGGATCCATAGCCGGAAGAGGAACAGTGGACATGCTTTTTGCCGCTCGCCAAGTACAAGTTAAGTGTCGGGAACAAAATCAGGCCTTGTACACCGCATTTATTGATTTGAAAAAAACATTTGATACATTAAATAGATGAGGGCTGTGGATGATAATGTTTAAGTTTGGCTGCCCCAACAAGTTCATAACCATGGTGAAACAGCTACACGAAGGCTTGTGTGCTCGTGTACTGGACAGCGTTTCAAAAACGTTTCTAGTATTAAACGGAGTAAAATATCGATGCATACTTGCCTTGACCTTGTTCAGAATGATGTTCGCGGCCACAATGACCGACGCCTTCAGATCACTGGAGCAGGGAATACCTATAAAGTACTGCACAGATGGCACGTTACTCAATCTCAGAAGATTGAAGGCCAAAACCAAAGTGGCTGGCGACATACTCAAGGAACTTGTATTTGCTGACGACTGCGTTCTAATGAGCAACTCAGAACTTAACATGGAGATTGGAATGGGCCGGTTCTCTGCCGCATGCGAAAATTTTGGCCTGACCATAAATGCCCAAAAAACAGAAGTCATGTACCAACCAGCCCCAGCCATACCGTACACAAAACCAGAGACTACAGTCAGCGGGCAGACGCTGAATGTCGTAGAATAATTCACATCTTTGGGCAGCACGCTGTCGAGATCTGTCAGCCTAGACGATGAGGTGGCAAGCCAAATAGCAAAGGCCAGCACAGCCTTTGGTAGAATGAGCTCGATGGTCTGGGCACATCGTGGCATCAGCATCAAGACCAAACTCAAAGACTACCGTGCAACCATCATTCCAACCCTACTATACGCTTGCGAAAGCTGGACTGTATACTCTGGACATGCAAAGAGGTTAAACCACTTCCACACAGGTTGCCTGAGGCGAATATTTCACATCCGGTGGCAAGATCGTGTCACTGACATAGAGGTTATCTCGAGGATGCCCAGCATCCATGCACTGCTAGAAAAAGCACGACTAGGATGGGCAGGACACCTCGTCCGTACGTCAGACGAGCGGCTCCCAAAGAAGCTTCTCTACGGCGAGCTCAGAGAGGGATGGCGCGAGAGAGCGCGCCCAAAGAAACGTTTTAAAGACGGTCAGAAGGACTAACTGAAAAGTTGCCAGATAGACATCGACACCTGGGAATGTCTTGTGCAACAGATCTGATTAGAGAAGCTCAGTCAAATCGGGTATACAAGCAGAAATTGTAGGAGTTCACATAATGGCTCAAGAGACGAAGCTCCGCATTTTCAATCTTTACGGACCACCAAATAAATACCTATCGCTCTCGAGTATGGACGTCAAAGACTTCAACTGCATAGTAGTTGGAGACTTCAACAGCCACTCGGAGAGATGGGGATACTTTGACACAGACAGCAGAGGTGACGAAGTGGAAGATTGGGAGATAGACACAAATCTCTCCCTAATCAATAGGCCGGAGGATAGCCCTAGCTTCTAATCTAGAACATGGCATACCACCTCGACTCCAGATTTGGCCTTCTCCACACATGTCATACACCATAAAATAGACCGCCAGGTGTTAAAGCAACTGGCAGGTAGCTACCACAGGCCGATCAGGCTAGACATTGATATGGAAGTAGGCCCACGGGAAACAAAACCGCTCCCACGTTGGAATTACAAACGAGCCGACTGGGACAGATTTGCAATCCTGACAGACGGGCTGTGTGAAACCATCAACACACGAAAAAACAAAATGAAGCCCATGGTGGAAAGCCTAAGCAAGGCAATAATGCAAGCCGCCACTGAAACCATCCCAAGAGGGGCTAGGAAAAACTATAAGCCCTATTGGAATGATGAGTTGCAGAAAGCGGAAGATGCAGTAACAAATGCTAGGAACATGGCAGAGCGAGAACAATCTATGGAGGCAAACATCGCCCTCAAAGCCGCCACGGCGAAATACAAATACACTCTCACGCAAACATCAAGAGAGAGCTGGAAAAAACAAAACGGAAAGCCTAAACCTGGACAAAAAAGGGAACAAGCTATGGAGGCTAGACAGAGCCATGAATGACGAAACCCCTTCAAACAAACAAATTACCATCAAGCAGGGCGAAAACTTGCTCACTGGTAAAAAGGCTGCAAACGCTTTTGTCGATCACTATGCCAGAGCAAACCACATCGAGGTCCCTGCAGTTAGGCATACAGACATTAGTGAAGAACAAAAGGAGCACGACAACATCAGTACGGCACCTGAAGAGCATATGATGGCCAAAGTAACATTGAGCGAAATGGAAGAGGCCATGAGAACATTAAAGAAAAGGAAATCTCCCGGAAAAGATGGGATAGTAAACGAAATGCTGATGGGGCTGGGCCAAACAGCGAAGAGGAAGCTGCTTTTGGTCCTGAACCAAAGCTGGAAAAGGGGAATTGTACCCCAGGCATGGAAAGACGCAGTACTTGTACCAGTACCAAAAAAAGGAAAGTACAAAACAGATCCAAATGGATACAGGCCTATCAGCCTACTGAGCTGTGTCGGCAAACTGAAGGAACGTATGATAAACACCAGACTGATGTGGCATCTGGAAGAAAAACGAATACTAATTCCACAGCAAGCCGGCTTTAGACAGCACAGATCCACTGAGGACCAGGTCATTCTGATAGTCCAGGAAATAGAAGATGCCTACCAGGCACAGAAACACACAGTAGCGGTTTGGGTGGACCTGGAAAAGGCATTTGACAAAGTCTGGAAAGATGGACTTAGAGTCAAGCTAAGAAGAAGTGATGTTTGTGGGAAAATGTACAAGTGGATCAACCACTACCTCAAACAAAGAACGGCCAGAGTCCAAGTAAAAGGGCAGATGAGCAGAAAGGAGACACTCGAGCAGGGAATACCCCAAGGGGGAGTACTGTCACCCACACTCTTCCAGGTGTATATAAACGACATTACAGAGAATATACCAAGAAGAGTCCATAGCTCAATGTTTGCAGACGATCTGGCTATGTGGACCTCTGAAAAGAATATCACCATAGCAAGAATTCGGATGCAGCAGGCAATAACATGAAAAAGTGGGCGAACTCATGGCTGGTCAAAATAAACGAGGAGAAAACCACATGCACAATATTCTCGCTTTCAATCAAACCCCAAAATACCAAATTAAGTTTAAATGGCAAATTCCTGCAGCCAAACGATAACCCAAACTATCTGGGAGTCACATTTGATCGGCGAATGACATGGAAAAGTCAGATCGAGAGAAACCGAATGAGTGCCAGAGAAAGAATGGCAATCATGAGGAAACTTGCTGGCAAAAGCTGGGGAGCAGACGAAAGCATACTAAAGAAACTGTACACTGGAAGAGTGAGACCAGTTCTCGAGTATGGCATTGCGGCATGGACAACAGCAGCAAAGGCGAACTTCGATAAAGTTAGCAAACTTCAAAACCAAGCCATGAGAGTTATAACAGGAGGCATGAAGTCAACGCCAATTGTAGAACTTGAAAAGATCACAAAACTGCAATCCATGACCGATAGAAGAGACTGCAGAGCACAGCTGCAGTCAGAGAAACTCCGAAGACTGACCGACCATCCAATGCACCAGAGACTAAACAATTTGGGAAATGGGAAACTAAAGCGGAGAAACTTTGCAGAAATAGCCAAAGCAAATTTGCACGAATATCCCATAAACGCACTAACAACACCAAAACCCATCACTACTGTACGAAAACCTACCTGGAGGCAGGATATATTTCCAGAGGTGGTAGAAAATATACCAGGTATTGGAAACAAAAACTGCCAGACTGAAAAAGAAAGGAGAGATACTACCCTAAGTTTTATATCGAAAAACTACCCAAGCATGGACTGGACCCATGCATACACCGACGGTTCTGTAACAAACACTACACAGAACGGAGGGGCAGGAGCATTCCTGAACCTACCAAATGGCAGAAAAATAACACTGTCATTCGCTACTGGTAAGTACACAAGCAATTTCAGAGCGGAAGCAGAGGCACTGAGGGCGACAGTGGAAGAAATGGTGACACAAAAAGAAAATGAAAGCCATATAGTCCTGTTTACAGATGCTCTCTCCGTAGTTACAGCGCTAAAAAGCCAGAAAAACACTGAGCTTAATGACTTAAGAGCAGCACTCTGCAAACTGTGCCAGCAGTCCGCACCAAAAAGGGTAGTGGTACAGTGGGTCCCATCACACTGTACCACCCAAGGCAACGAGGAGGCAGACAGACTGGCAAAAGAAGGTGCAAGACTACCACAAACAGATACTAGTATGACGTACGAAGAGTCAAAACGGCTTATCAAAGCCAGATACATGACCAAATGGGAAACCGAACATACTGGTTACACCAAAAACGATGCCTATTACCAGTTGAACAGAAGAGTGCAGGTCGTTGTCTTCAGACTTCGCACTGGCCACAATAGACTGAGGTACCACCTATTCAACAAATTGAAGATAGGTGGTACCGACGAATGCCCGTGCGGTACCGGTAACATGACCGCTGAACATCTGCTGCAGAACTGCCCGACGTACGAGGATCAGAGAGAGCAGATGTGACCATCACCAGTAGAACTGCAAGACAAGCTCTAGGGCAGTGTCGACAGCCTCAGGATGACCGCCGCTTTTTTCGAAAAAATAATGGTTACTGTCTGACTGCGTACGAAGAAGAAGAAGAAGAAGAAATCGGAAATAGCTACCGGCGAAGACGAACGTGTTGTGAAAGACCAGAGCAGACGCTAGACCCGGTAATCACGAACACCATCACCTTCTACAAACCTATTGTGCCCGCATTGGCCTGTTCAGCCACATGCGCACCCACACCCTACAGGGAAATCTGTGACAAGGATGATGTCGGCGGTCCTCATCGACAACGATGGACAGCTATTATTATTATACATACATATTCATATATAGACATATATATATATATATATATATATATATATATATATATATACATTTACACATATACATATATGTAAGTTGCACATATAGATGAGGATTATTCAGTAAGTCGGTATCACATTGATGGGGATAGGTGAAAACTGTAGTTGGTGGTTTCTAAAGGTATCAGGTGACAGCAACATCCACCATTGTCTTTACTTTAGGTAGAGGACACTGTGTGTGGTATACAAGTGTACAATGTAGCCAGACAATAGACTTCGTACTCTGAGAGCATTCAAATAATAAACAGCCGGCTATTGTAGCTTTGAGAGAAAGGCGGTGGGGAATAATGGGTAAACAGCAAATTCGATATACTCCACACTCAGTATATTCCACACTCGATATACTCCCTACTCGTTATTCTCAACACTCGGTATACTCCACACTCGGTGTACTCCATAGTCAGTATTCTCCATTCTCGGTATACTCTAATCTCGATATACTCCACATTATTGGAATGACTAATATCGTTATTAGGATGTCATATTTCCGATGAGTATTTTCTAGAGGTCAGCTTATGAGCTCGTGCATTGCCGTGAACCTCATCAGGATCTATTTCGTTTGATGAAAACATTATCTTATCCCTCTTGTTGCTCTTCTTCTACTTATTATTAATATTGTTCTCTTATTCTTCTCGTTTTTCTTCTTCTTCTTCTTCGTTTTCTTAGCCCAAATCTAGTTTAAACGAACTGTTTACTCTAGTATGTAAAACGAGATGGGCAATTCCATCAGTATGAGAGTCTTCTACTATGAAACTGTTATTTCAGAAATAGTAACAAACAAATAACAGATATCAGTTTGGTGATGACTATCTAATTATAATGCACTATTTATCTTTCTACAGAACTATTTTAACACAAAATGGAAATGATCACTTTGCTGATGGTGTCTTTGATCTTCCTGGTAGCCATCTTGTGGTACCTGCGTCACGACCCCAACCTGCCGCCTTGCCCGCGCATGCCTTTTCCTCTCCTTGGTCACCTGCCGTATATGGACGCGAATCCGAGGAAGCAGTTTAAGCAGTGGAGAAAGAAATGCGGAGAGATTTACAGGTAAAATTTAAAAAGAAAATGGGAAGATTTTAAAGAAGGATATGGCTAGTGATTAGGTTACACTGCTAATAACTCGAATGTGCTGGATTCGATCGCTATCACAGCATCGGCCGTTACCTTCGGGAAGCAAAGCCTTATAAAATACAGGAGGAAGCAGACCCTTACATAAAATGCATGCCGAAGTCGGATGCACCTGTCCGACAGAGGCAAAATAAATAACGAAATGAAACGCACAGATAAGGCGAACGCAAATAAAAAAAAAAGGAACTTACATGTTGCTAAAAGTCCTCTGTGGTGATGTGTGTGTGTTAATGGGTATGTGTATTATATTCATTCATAAGTTTGAAGTACCAATTTTTAAAAACTGCTTTCTCTATGTAATGTTATTGTACATCCACACACTGGTGGTTAAGGCAATGAAATGGTTGTCATACTGCCCTCATATGTACCAATAATGAGGAAATTTGAAATGCATATGGGGGTAGTTTTGCAGTGGATCAAACACTATCTCTTAGAGGATCACACTACAAATGATGACAACATTGAAATGTCTGGAATTCAGCAGTTCAGGTAAGCAATTTGTCTGACACGTTATAGCTCGCATACCTAGTATTCTAGTAAGGAATGACGGACTCCGTTATGTTCTCTGCTATCATCACACTTTGGCTCTTCCTGAACAAAGCAGGCTGTTTCAAGTCGGAAGAGATTTTACTCGATCTTGATTTGGCATTTATTTATGTGTTCCTCGAGTAGTTATGTCGTGTCTTTCTAATATTATTTCATGATTTTGTGCATTTCTCATGAATGATATATTAAATAATCTTTTTTGGTTCAGATTCTCTTAGGACGACTTAAATTGAATCTTTTCATTGTCATATCTATTTCGCTACGTTATCTGCACAATTTGTTGCTTGTCTTTTATTCCTACATGTTGGTGTCCACATATTTGTGAATTTCCATCTTTTTTTATGTAGCAGTGTGCGAAGAGTGCATATTTATTTTTACAATGTTCATCATATTACTTGTTTCTGAATTGACGTACACGCAACACTCAATATAAGGGTGTCTTTTTGTATATTTTAAAAAAGTAGGTTGAAAATCATTGTTTCGGATTTTCTTGATATAGGATCGGCCTTAAAAAATATCGTAGAATGGCTGAGAGCGTGTTATTACCAGCTGTTGCATACTTCTGCATCTAGTGACAAGCCAGATTAATGCATTAGCCTTGATTTTCCTGTGATATTTGATATGAACTTAACGATTGTGTAGATATAACAATTGTCTACTGTGAAGCTGAAACCTTGTATGTGATACTTGTCATCGTTATATCGTGTACAATTTCATAGTTAAGATAAAGTAATGGATTATCAGCATCGATCGACTAGTTATTTTTTTGTCTTTGCTATTGATGACATGTTTATGGTTTGTTTCTTTGGTTCCCGCACATCATCACAATTTGGCTGGATTACATCCGCTGCCTGCTGTGAGATTCAGGCAAGTTGGTGTATGAAAGTGCCTCTGTCACTTTGTGGTTGGCTTTGACTTTTACACTGTGACAACAGTTTGTGAATTTCTTGAAAATTATTTGGTACGTACAGATTCTTGTGCCAATTGTTATGAACATATATATTTAGCTCAGGTCATGCTATATTTCCAAGCTAATAGATGTCACATCCCCGCTACTTTGCGGGATACTCTTCTTCTTCTTCTTCTGCGTACGCAGTCAGACAGTAACCATTATTTTTTCAAAAAAAGCGGCGGTCATCCTGAGGCTCTCGCCACTGCCATAGAGCTTGTCTTGCAGTTCCACTGGTAATGGCCACATCTGCTCTCTCTGATCCTCGTATGTCGGGCAGTTCTGCAGCAGATGTTCAGCGGTCATTTTACCAGTACCGCACGGGCATTCGTCGGTACACCCTATCTTCAATTTGTTGAATAGGTGGTACCTCAGTCTGTTGTGGCCAGTGCGAAGTCTGAAGACAACGACCTGCTCTCTTCGGTTCAACTGGTAATAGGCATCGTTTTTGGTGTAACCAGTATGTTCGGTTTCCCATTTGGTCATGTATCTGGCTTTGATAAGCCGTTTTGACTCTTCGTACGTCATACTGGTATCTGTTTGTGGTAGTCTTGCACCTTCTTTTGCCAGTCTGTCTGCCTCCTCGTTGCCTTGGATGTTGCAGTGTGACGGAACCCACTGTACCACTACCCTTTTTGGTGCAGACTGCTGGCACAGTTTGCAAAGTGCTGCTCTTAAGTCATTAAGCTCAGTGTTTTTCTGGCTTTTTAGCGCTGTAACTACGGCGAGAGCATCTGTCAGCAGGACTATGTGGCTCTCATTTTCACTGTGTGTCACCATTTCTTCCACTGCCGCCCTCAGTGCCTCTGCCTCCGCTCTGAAATTGCTTGTGTACTTACCAGTAGCGAATGACAGTGTTATTTTTCTGCCATTTGGTAGGTTCAGGAATGCTCCTGCCCCTCCGTTCTGTGTAGTGTTTGTTACAGAACCGTCGGTGTATGCATGGGTCCAGTCCATGCTTGGGTATGCTTTTCGTTATGAAGCTTAGGGTAGTATATCTCCTTTCTTTTTCAGTCTGGCAGTTTTTGTTTGCAATACCTGGTATATTTTCTACCACCTCTGGAAATATATCCTGCCTCCAGGTAGGTTTTCGTACAGTAGTGATGGGTTTTGGTGTTGTTAGTGCGTTTATGGGATCTTCGTGCATCTTTGCTTTGGCTATTTCTGCAAAGTTTCTCCGCTTTAGTTTCCCATTTCCCAAATTGTTTAGTCTCTGGTGCATTGGATGGTCAGTCAGTCTTCGGAGTTTCTCTGACTGCAGCTGGGCTCTGCAGTCTCTTCTATCGGTCATGGATTGCAGTTTTGTAATCTTTTCAAGTTCTACAATTGGCGTTGACTTCATGCCACCTGTTATAATTCTCATGGCTTGGTTTTGAAGTTTGTTAACTTTATCGAAGTTCGCCTTCGCTGCTGTTGTCCATGCCGCAATGCCATACTCGAGAACTGGTCTCACTCTTCCAGTATACAGTTTCTTTAGTATGCCTTCGTCTGCTCCCCAGCTTGTGCCAGCAAGTTTCCTCATGATTGCCATTCTTTCTCTGGCTTTCATTCGGCTTCTCTCAATCTGACTTTTCCATGTCATGCGTCGATCAAATGTGACTCCCAGATAGGTTGGGTTGTCGTTTGGCTGCAGGATTTTGCCATTTAGACTTAATTTGGTACTTTGGGGTTTTAATGAAAGCGAGAATATTGTGCATGTGGTTTTCTCCTCGTTTATTTTGACCAGCCGTGAGTTCGCCCACTCTTCCAACGATGTTAGGGCCGTCTGCATCCGATTTCTTGCTATGGTGAGATTCTTTTCAGAGGTCCACATAGCCAGATCGTCTGCAAACATTGAGCTATGGACTCTTCTTGGTATATTCTCTGTAATATCGTTTATATATACCAGGAAGAGTGTGGGTGACAATACTCTCCCTTGGGGTACTCCCTGCTTGAGTGTCAACTTTTTGCTCATCTGCCCTTGTACTTGGACTCTGGCCGTTCTTTGTTTGAGGTAGTGGTTGATCCACTTGTACATCTTCCCACAGATCACTTCTTCATAGCTTGACTCTAAGTCCATCCTTCCAGACTTTGTCAAATGCCTTTTCCAGATCCACCCAAACAGCTACTGTGTGTTTCTGTGCCTGGTAGGCATCTTCTATCTCCTGGGCTATGAGGATGACCTGGTCCTCAGTGGATCTGTTCTGTCTAAAGCCGGCTTGCTGTGGAATTAGTATTCGTTTTTCTTCCAGATGCCACATCAGTATGGTGTTTATCATCCGTTCCATCAGCTTGCCGACACAGCTCAGTAGGCTTATGGGCCTGTATCCATTTGGATCTGTTTTGTCCTTTCCTGTTTTTGGTACTGGTACCAGTATTGCATCTTTCCATGCCTGTGGTACAATTCCCCTTTTCCAGCTTTGGTTTAGGACCGATAGCAGTTTCTTCTTCGCTGTTTGGCCCAGCCCCATCAGCATTTCGTTTGTTATCCCGTCTTTTCCGGGAGATTTCCTTTTCTTTAGTGTTCTCATAGCCTTTTCCATTTCGAGCATTGTTAGTTTGGCCATCATGTGCTCTTCAGGAGCCGTATTTATGTTTTCGTGTCCCTTTAGCTCTTCGCTAATGTCTGTATGCTTATCTGCAGGGACCTCGATGTGGTTTGCTCTGGCATAGTGATCGACAAAGGCGTTTGCGGCTTTCTTACCTGTGATCAAGTTCTCGCCCTGCTTGATAGTAATTTGTTTATTTGACGGGGTTTCGTCGTTCATGGCTCTGACTAGCTTCCATAGCTTGTTCCCGTCTTTGTCCAGGTTTAGACTTTCCGTTTTATTTTTCCAGCCTTCTCTTTCTGTTTGCGTGAGAGTGTGTTTGTACTTCGCCGCGGCGGCTTTGAGGGCGATGTTTGCCTCCATGGATTTTTCTCGCTCTGCCATGTTCCTAGCATTTGTTACTGCATCTTCCACTTTCTGCAACTCATCATTCCAGTAGGGCTTATAGTTTTTCCTAGCTCCTCTTGGGATGGTTTCAGTGGCGGCTTGCATTATTGCCTTGCTTAGGCTCTCTACCATGGGCTTCATTTTTGTGTTTCGTGTGTTGATGGTTTCACACAGCCCATCTGTCAGGATTGCAAATCTGTCCCAGTCGGCTCGTTTGTAATTCCAACGTGGGAGCGGTTTTGTTTCCTGTGGGCCTACTTCCATGTCAATGGTTAGTCTGATCGGCCTGTGGTCGCTACCTGCCAGTTGGTTTAGCACCTGGCGGTCTATTTTCTGGTGTATGTCCTGTGTGGAGAAGGCCAAATCTGGAGTCGAGGTGGTATGCCATGTTCTTGAATAGAAGCTAGGGCTATCCTCCGGCCTATTGATTAGGGAGAGATTTGCATCTATCTTCCAATCTTCCACTTCGTCACCTCTGCTGTCTGTGTCAGAGTATCCCCATCTCTCCGAGTGGCTGTTGAAATCTCCAACTACTATGCAGTTGGAGTCTCTGACCTCCATACTCGAGAGCGATATGTCTCTATTTGGTGGTCCGTACAGATTGAAAATGCAGAGCTTCGTCTCTTGAGCCATTATGTCAACTCCTACAATTTCTGCTTGTCCGGTGTGATTGACAGATACCGCGCTACTCGGTATGCAGTTTCTGGTCAGTATCAGGACTCCTCCTTTGTGGCCTTCTCTATCTAGACGGAAGGTCTGGTATCCTCTGGTTGAGATTTTATGGTTATTGTTGAGGTGCGTTTCCTGGATACATGCCACGTCAATCTTACCTTAATGCAGGTGGTGTGTTAGGGAAAGTGTTTTGTTAATGACTCCCTCCGCATTCCACTGTAGTATTTTGAGGGTCTTGAGGTTTTGGCCAATAGAAGTTGCCCCATAGCCATGTGCCTTGACTCCACGACACATGGGTGGGTGACCACCAGTAGTCAAGGGTGGGCCCCTTCGAGGCGTGAGGCCCGGCACTATCGCTGCCTGGCGGGACTCCGCAGGATGAGCGCCATGCGTTTTTCTGATAGGTTGTACTGCCATCATACTGCGATTTACGTTGCACTGTTTTGTTAGGCTTGCGGCCCCGTGCATCCGATTTCAACAGGCGTTTCTGTAGGGATGCCCTCCTTAGCTTTTGGCTGTCCCCAGCCTATCTGCAAGGCAGCAGTTGTTTATGATCAGAGTTGTCTCTCTTATGGAAGTTGTCTTACTAGACTATCGAGTCTTCACTACTCGTGTCTATAGGGTGCAATGATGATATGTGAGATGATATATGAGATGTACTGGTTTACCCGGAAGAGAGGCAGTCCAGTGTGTCTGTATCCCAGGATCGTCAAGTCCTGCCAGAAACGTAGCATTTGCATGTGAGTGGGGTATCTCTTTTTCCTTTTATTTTCTTGGCTTCTATGCAGGGATGGTACGCCTAGCATTCCCCGCCACCTGGGGTGTTGACACAGTGGGGCAGGTGTGCAATGTCCGCTGGTCTGCATCTCTTCTGCGTCCAGCATGATAGTTATATGGCTGATAACGTACAGAGGTAGATATTGTAGCCGGAGTGCATTTAGCTAGAGGACAAGCCTGGTAATGTCACAGAGATGTTGTTCGCCTGGTGTGCGGACAACTCTCATGGTCAGTGGTTGAGTCTTGACAGTTCACAGTGAGGTGGCTGCTCTACTGTTTTCGACACCCCGACCAGGTACTAAGTCTTTGGTTGGTGGTTTCGCACCCCATCGCCGTATAAGGTGAGTATCAAGCAGTTGTCCGCCCGCTTTGATTGGCGGACGGCAAGGTCCTCTTACTGTGGCTCTACCTGATAGGGCTGGGGCGCAAGCCCCAGGTCCCGAGCATGTAGGAGCCTCCCATTGCAGTGGTGCTGATATTTTGGGCGGGATTGCGGCTTACAAGGGTTCGGCCGTAATCCCCCACATGGTAGCCTCGCGCCCTTGGCTTATCAGCCTGGTACGTGAACCAAAGTGTCTGCGGCTCATCTCGATTTGAGCTGGTTTTCCGTAGCAACGTCCTGTCATTTGTAGGGTAAAACTGACCTGTCTTCAGATGATCTATTTCCAGCACCCGTTCACTATTTGGTCAGACGAATTTATTGAGGGCTTTTGTTTGTCAATGACCAGGTATTTGAAATCTGCGGTTTCTGCGGAGTTAAACACGATTTCCGTAGCGTTCTTTCATTTTAGTGTTTGAGAGCTGACTTGTCATCCGTGAGTCTAATACCAGCGTACGTTCATTATTAGACCCAAACGGCAGTGCTCTCGATTTGTCAGTTGTTCTACAGTATTGGCGTGTTCAGTCAAATTAAGCCGCAGGTTCCACACCTGGTGGTGCCCTTCCGTCAATTCCCTTAGCGAGACAATCAAGTTTCTTAGGGGGTAGCCCCAGATTTTCGAGGGTCTAATTCCAGCACATGTTCTCTATTAGACCCCACGAAGGTGTACTTTTTGATAGTCATTCTGCAGTATTGGCGTGTTAAGTTAATTTAAGCCTCAGGCTCCACTCCCGATAGTGCTCTTCCGTCAATTCCTTTTTCAGAACACTGGATGCAGACCAAACCGGGCCACAGGGGGCATAACCCCAGATTTCTGAGGGTCTAAATCCAGCACCAGTTCTATATTAGACCCCAGAAGAGTGGTCTCGGCATGTCAATCATTTCAGTGTTGGCCGTGTTGAGTCAAATTAAGCCGCAGGCTCCACTCCTGGTGGTGCCCTTCCGTCAATTCCTTTAAGTTTCAGCTTTGCAACCATACTTCCCCCGGAACCCAAACACTTTGGTTTCCCGGAAGCTGCCCGCAGAGTCATCGAAGCAACTCCTGCGGATCGCTAGTCGGCATCGTTTATGGTCAGAACTACGACGGTATCTGATCGTCTTCGCGCCTCTGACTTTCGTTCTTGATTAATGAAAACATTCTTGACAAATGCTTTCGCAGTAGCTCGTCTTGCGGCGATCCAAGAATTTCTCCTCTAACGCCGCAATACGAATGCCCCCGTCTGTCCCTGTTAATCATTACCACCAGTTCCGAAAACCAACAAAATAGAACCGAGGTCCTATTCCATTATTCCATGCACCATTATTCAGGCAGCCGAGGCCTGCTTTGAACACTCTAATTTTTCAAAGTAAACGCGCCGGCCACCCAGGACGCTCAGCGAAGAGCACCCGTGGGAGAGAGCCGGCAGACGGTAGGGCAGGAGACAACGGGCAGTGAACCGGCGCGAGCCGGACCGCCCGCCTGCGCCTGAGATCCAACTACGAGCTTTTTAACTGCAACAACTTTAATATTCGCTATTGGAGCTGGAATTACCGCGGCTGCTGGCACCAGACTTGCCCTCCAATAGATCCTCGTTAAAGGGTTTAAAGTGTACTCATTCCAATTACGGGGCCTCGAAAGAGTCGGGATACATGTTTACCGAAAAAGCTTCGGGGGTAAACCCTAAGAAAAAATAATAAAATATGATATCTCAAATAATCTTGATAATGTCTTGTCATTGGTCAAATGTAGCTCATAACGAGAGAGTGAAGTTGACATATTGCTCAAACCATTCCTAAGTTTAATCCAAATCGCCTCGAAAATCACCCATTTCAGGGAACAGATCGAAATTAAAAGATTGTCCACACGGCTGAACAAAGAGAATTGACAAGGTGATAGATAAATATCACAAGTTTATTTGCATTGGTGCTAATCTTGCAGTGAAAATAATTGTGTTGAATTTGGTCATTCGTATCCCTTCATCTCTCATGGATAGGACATAATCGGAGAAGTGAACTATTGTTTGTTTGTCCTCCATACAATGTACCTATCCCATTTTAGCTATGGCATTTATTGATTATATTTTATTGAAATCTGCAGCAACTGGTTGTTTATGATGGGCTGCTGTAGTCGAGCGGTAAGGCAGTCGATTCTCAAAGCGATGAACGGAAATGGTGGGTGATCGAATCCTGCAAGTTTCAAGCATCTCATGGTCTCATCGAAGGTGGGGATAGAGTGCTTGAATCCTGAGTTATCTCCAGTCGTTTTGACTGGTGTCTTGTCACTGGTCCAAGCTAGATTGATACCAGATACATTTCTATCTTTTCAGACTGATTAGAGATATCGATTATCCAAACTATATGTTCATTTGATTGGTATCTTCTTTTTCTGATTATTTGAAAATGTAATAAGTATTGTTATTGTCGCTGTCGTCTCCATCCATCCCGCGTCAACCCACTATCCCTCTCCCGCTCCCCCATCCCAAAAACATTTGCTTTTATTTTGTTTAAATTCACTAAAGCATTGACTAAAGACTATTGTTTGCTGGATTGAATCTATAGGTATAAGAATAAAGGGTTTTTGCACTGACAGTATCACTGTAGTATGAAGGATAGTTATCTGCATCCCTGATTGGTTTTTTAATAATGTGCTTACCTAAGTTTGAAACAGCGTCTTTCTGATTAGGAGGCCGGTATTCTAATAACTTGGCTGTCGGTCAATCTTTTCTTGAAATAACAAGAACAAACAAAATGGTCAGATTTAGACTGACATCGCCACATCATAGTCGTCATTATTATCTCCCTTTTCGTTTTCTTCTTTCTGCAGTCTGTACCTGGGTCAGCGCCTGGTGATCGTCCTGAATGGTTATGATCTGATCAAAGAAGCTCTTGTGACGAACGCCAATATCTGCAGTGACAGACCATACGTTTTCTTTGACGCGGTAAGGTTTAGTAGAGGAACTGGAGGATATTACATTAAATATATTAGTAATTGTTTTATTTTTCATTTTTCTCGATCACTTAAGCGCGAGTTATTCATGTTTGGACTCATGACTGGGATCAAGATGTTGAGCAGCGCATGAGCTGCAGTGGTCAGCGACCCATAGCTGACTGCTAG
The DNA here is from genome assembly GCA_036924085.1 of Ariolimax columbianus. Lineage (NCBI taxonomy): Eukaryota > Metazoa > Mollusca > Gastropoda > Stylommatophora > Arionidae > Ariolimax > Ariolimax columbianus. The sequence goes on along the minus strand of JAVGWX010000016.1, from coordinate 26,531,679 downwards.
CGTCAGGGCCAGCGAGCCAGAGCTGCCAAGACCCTTCTACACCTCCACTCGGTGATCCTGGATAACATGCTGCAGCAAGGCAGACTGGCTAAGGCGAAGGGATCGAAGAGGAAATCGTAACCCGGTACTCAAAAAATGCTTGCTGAAGTCGGATGTGTTGGACTAAAAGATGCAAATATCGCAACCAAGCTATAAACTACGACACAACGCATTCCGTTATCTTGACTACATTCTGCTACTTACCCTTTAAGGGTTTGGTAGCGGGAGATTGAGAACGAACGAAGAAATAGAAAGAAGAAGGACTCATGACTCATTTGAGTTCATCTACATAACAAGGAAACAGCGGACACAGATGGTTGAGACGTTCGGGATTTCATGGATTTACTGGCCTAGCCATTACTGTACCAGGGATTGTCTGTACTACGATATTACTGTAATATAGACTTGACCGTACTAAGGCAATGAATGTACTGAAGACTTGCCTGTACTAAGGCACTGAATGTACTGGAAACTTGACTGTACTAAGGTAATGCATGTACCAGAGACGTGAATGTACTAAGGCAATGAATGTACTGGGCACATGACTGTACTAAGGCAACGAATATACTGGGGACTTGACTGTACTAAGGTAATGCATGTACCCGAGACGTGAATGTACTAAGTCAATAAATGTACTGGAGACTTGACTGTACTAACGCTATGCATGTATTGATAACTCGGCTTTACCGGAGTCATGTATTTTCTAGAAACTTGGATTTACAAGAGTAATGTATGTACTAGAGACTTGACTGTATTACTCCATGGCTGTACGAGAGACTCCACTATACTAGAGCAATGACTGTACTGGAGACATGACTGTTCTAGAGCCAAGACTGTACTAGACCCATGACTGTACTAGAGCTATGACTGTATTAGGGGCATGGCTGTAGTAGAGTCACGACTGTACTGGAGACATTACTGTATAGGAAACATGATTTTACTGGAGACATAACTGTGTTAGAGCCATGCCTGTACTGGAGACATGACTGTACTGTAGACATGACTGTACTGGAGATATTAGTGTACTGGGGACACGGCTGTACTAGAGCCATGACTGTACTGGAGCCATGACTGCACTAGCAACATGCCTGTACTAAAGCCATGACTGTACTGAAGCCATGACTGCACTAGAGACATGCCTGTACGAAAGGCATGACTGTAATATACATGTTCTGTATCCGATGCAAACATAACTTGAAAGAAAGAAGAAATAAAATTATGTCAAAGACAGAAGATGTTGGAGATCTACGACAGCCGACCTTTGATGTGGATATCGCTTGAAATAATCTTTAAAAACAAACATTGATGCTGGAAATAGAGAAAACTACTCTCGTTATCTCAGGGATCAAAGATATGAGAAGAAAGTGGAGACAATGAAAAAGCAGTTGCAAAAGTCGTAGGTGTAGAAGAGCAATGATAACAAAAGGAAGATATAGATGATTAAGATAGTACAAATTATAAGAGTCAGTCGTTCATAGAACACTGTCTTCCCTAGTGCTGTAGTCATATACTTTTCATACAAGGCTTTATAATTACACTGGACAACATATTTTATGTGTATATATCTTAGACTACATCAAGAAACCTGTCACGATTGGTTGATAAGGAAATTGATCAGAATAGCTGCAGTCTTAAGAAAAATAACATTAAAAGAAGTTTTAAAACAATATGGAAATACTGCTCATAGTTGAAAGGATTCACAGAAACGCCTTTTCGCCTCTGGCTTTTAATACGTTTCAGAAGCATATCTCGCACGAGTTCACTAATAGAATGATAGATTTGCTGCATTACATTTCTCTTGGCACCTTTTTCCCGGTGTAGTAATATCCCAAAGAAATGTTTCCAAAAGATCGTCATTCACAGAAGGACACTTAGCAGGAAAGAAATACACATGAGAGTACAACGTATACTTTCAAGGACATTATTATCATTGGGGCCAATCCTTTTTCGTGACGTGGTAAATCTTGGCTATCCCACTGAGAGTGGAAGAAACAAAACTGTGTGTAACACTGCTGTAACCCCATCAAGATGGTAATGCCACTGTAATGACCAACATTATGTCACTTCTACTTGTCATAGTGGATGGTGTGTAACAACTGTCACATGTTGTCCATTTCTTTCACGTGGACTGTATACCCGATTGATCCTGTGGAGTCCGCTAGGCAGCGAGAGTGCCGGGCCCACGCCTCGAAGGAGCCCATCCAATGCTAGTATTGTTCACCCACCCATGTGCTGTGTTATCGCGCCAGGTAGCGAGAGTGCCGGGCCCCACTCCTCGAAGAGGCTCACCCAATGCTACTGGTGGTCACCCACCAATGTTCTGTAGAGTCAAGGCACAAGGTTATGAAACAAAAACTATTGACCAAAAACCCAAGACCCTCAGAATACTACAGTGGAATGCAGAGGTATCCAAGAAACGCACATCAACAACAACCACAGATTCTCAATCAGAGGATACCAGACCTTCCGTCTTGATAGGGAAGGTCACAAAGGAGGGGTTCTGATACTGACACGTAACTGCATACCGAGTAGCGCGGTAGCTGTCAATCACACTGGACACGCAGAAATTATAGGAGTCGACATAATGACACAAGAAACGAAGATTCGCACCTTCAACATGTATGGCCGACCCAACAAAGACCTGTCGCTCTCGAGTATGGAAATCAAGGACTCCAGCTGCATAGTGGTTGGAGACTTCATCAGCCACTCAGAGAGATGGGGATATTCATACACAGACAACAGCGGTGATGAAGTGTAAGACTGGGAGATAGACACAAATCTCTTTCTTATCAATAGGCCGGAGGACAGCCCTAGCTTCTACTCTAGAACATGGCATACCACTTCCATTCCAGACTTGGCCTTTTTCACGGGGGATATTCACCACAAAATAAACCGCCAGGTGTTCAACCAATTGGCAGGTAGCGACCACAGCCCAATTAGGCTAGAAATTGATATGGAAGTAGGCCCACTTTGGAACTATAAACGAGCCGACTGGAGCAGATTTGCAATGCTGACAGATGGACTGTGTGAAACCATCAACACACGAAATAACAATATGAATCTTATGGTGCAAAGCCTAAGCAAAGCAATAATCTAAGCAGCCACCGAAACCATCCCAAGAGGGGCAACGAAAAACTACAAGTCCTATTGGAATGATTAACTGCAGAAAGCGGAGGATGAAGTCTCAAATGCTAGGAACATGGCAGAGAGAGAGAGCAATCTATGGAGGCAAATATCGCCCTCAAGGCAATCACGGCGAAATACAAAAGAACACTGAAGCAAATAAAAAGAGACAGCTGGAAAAACAAAACAGAAAGCCTCAATCTAGATAAAGAAGGGAACAAACTATGTAATTTAGTCAGAGCCATGAATGACAAAACACCAACAAAAAAAAAAATTACCATTTAGCAGGGCGACAACATGCTTACTGGAAAAAACGCAACAAACGCCTTTATAGAACATTATGCCAGAGCAAACCACATTGATGTTCCTATAGAGAAACATACAGACATTAGTGAAGAACAAAGGAGCCACGACAACATCAAGATGACCCCAGAGGAGCACATGAAGGCAAAACTAACAATGAATGAAATGGATGAGGCCATGAGAACTTTAAAGAAAAAGAAATCACTCGGAAAAGATGGGGTAACAAACGAAATGTTGATGAGGTTGGGCCAAACACAGCAAAGAGGAAGTTACTATCAGTCCTGAACCAAAGCTGGAAAAGGGGAATTGTACCGCAGGCATGGAAAGATGATATACTTATACCAGTACCAAAGAAAGAAAAAGATAGAACAGATCCAAATGGATACAGGCCCATCTACTGAGCTGTGTAGGTAAACTGATGGAGCGTATGATAAACACCAGCCTGATGTGGCACCTGGAAGAAAAATACATACTAATTCCACAGCAAACATGATTTAGACAACACAGCTCCACTGAGGACAAGATAACTCTCATAGCACAGGAAATAGAGGATGCTTACCAAGAGACAAAGCACACAGTGGCGGTTTGAGTGGATCTAGAGAAGGCATTTGACAAGGTGTGGAAAGAGGGACTTACAGTCAAGCTACGAAGAAGTGAAGTATATGGGAAAATGTACAGATGAATATGCCACTACCTCGAAAACAGAACAGCCAGAGTTCAAGAACTAGGGCAGATGAGCAAAAAGGTGACACTAGAGCAAGGTTTTCCCCAAAGGGGGGGGGGGGGTACTGTCACCCACACTTTTGCTGGTGTTTATAAACAACATCACAGAGAATATACCAAGAAGAGTCCACAGCTCCATGTTTGCAGACGATCTGGCTATGTGGAACTCTGAAAAAAATCTCACCGTAGCAAGCAATCGGATGAAGCAGGCCCTAACATAGTTTGAGGAGTGGGCGAACGCATGGCTGGTCAAAATAAACGAGGAAAAATCAACATGTACGATATTCTGGCTTTCAAATAAACTCCTGAACACCAAAATAAGTCTTAACGGCAAATACCTGCGGACGACAACCCAAACTACTTGGGAGTTCACATTTGATCGGCGCATGACATGGAAAAGTCAGATCCAGAGAAACCGAATTAAAGCCATACAAAGAATGACAATCATGAGGAAACTTGCTGGCACAAGCTGGGGAGCAGACGAAAGTATACTAAAGAAACTGTACACTGGATGAGTGAGACCAGTTCTCGAGTATGGCATTGCGGAATGGACAACAGCAGCAAAGGCGAACTTTGATAAAATTAGCAAACTTCAAAACCAAGCCATGAGAGATATAACAGGATTCATGAAGTCAACGCCAATTGTAGAACTTGAAAAGATTACAAATCTGCGATCCATGACCGACAGAAGAGAATGTAGAGCCCAGCAGCAAGCAGAGAAACTCAGAAGACTGACAGACCCCCCAATGCTTCAGAGACTAAATAGATTTGGAAATGGGAAACTAAAGCGGAGAAACTTTGCAGAAATAGCCAAAGCAAAGATGAGCGAAGACCCTATGAACACCGTAACAATAGCTCATCTCTACTGTACGCACACCTACCTGGAAGCAGCATATCATTCTGGAGGTGATAGAAAATATACCAGGTATTGGAAACAAGAACAGCCAGACTGAAAAAGAAAGAAGAGACATAACCATGAGGTACATAACGGAAAACTACCCAAGCATGGAATGGACCCATGCATACACCGACGGTTCTGTAGCAAACACAACACGGAACGGAGGGGCAGGGGTGTTCTTGAGCCTACCAAATGGTAGAAAAATAACACTGTCAGTGGCAACTGGAAAGTACTCAAGCAATTTCAGAGCGGAGGCAGAGGCACTGAGGGCTACGGTAGAAGCAATGCTGATAGGCGAAAGCAATGAAAGCCAGATAGTCCTGTTTACAGATGCCTTGGCCGTAGTCACAACACTAAAAAGCCAGAAAAATACAGAACTCAATGATTTAAGAGCAGTACTCTGTCAACTATGCCAGCAGTCTGCACCAAAAAAAAGTAGTGGTACAGTGGGTTCATCCCACTGTAACATCCAAGCCAACGAGGAGCCAGACAGACTGGCAAAAGACGGTGCAAGACTACCACAACCAGATTCTAGTGTGACCTACGAAGAGTTCAACAGGATTTTTAGGGCCAGATACATGGCCAAATGCGAAACAGAACATACTGGCTACACAAAAAACGATGCCTATTACCAGTTGAACAGAAGAGAGCAGGTCGTGGTCTTCAGACTCCGCACTGGCCATAATAGACTGAGGTACCACCTATTCAATAAAGTGAAAATAAGTTGCAATGACGAATGCACTTGTGGTACCGGGAAATTGACCGCTGAACATCTGCTGCAAAACTGCCCAACATACGAGGACCAGAGAAAGCACATGTGGCCATTACCAGTAGCAACACTAGACAAGCTCTATGGCAGTGTCGACAGCCTCAGGATGACCGCTGCTTTCTACGAAAAAATACAGGTTGACGTTTGACAGCGTACGAAGAAGAAGAAGAAGATACCCGATTGGAACATATGCCAAACCGTTACTATTATGGTCCAGCACAACTTTTAAGGTTAACTTAGGCGAATCAATGAACAAGCTCCAATCGTGATCTTTGAAGATGATATGGAAAAATCCACTTTATCAACCTAAGAAATCAGGTCATCTGTCACTTTAAATTTCCGAAGCAGATCTTTTTGTCGGGAAAGAAACATTGAAACGTGTGCGTTCTATAATCTAGAAGATTCTATTGCTGGACCCCCAACAGTTCTGCTTAATTTTTTTTAAGGACAATTCCAAATCTTTCACTAGATCAAACAATTTTATTTTAAAATTATCATCTTCATTGTTAAATTATTTACCATTTCCTGTTTGTGCAGCCCCTTGCCTATGGTGAAGACCTTATGTTCATTGTGTAAAGTAACTTCAATTTGTGTAAACTGAAACGAAAATTCATTTAATGATGTCTTCTTTGTGTTATTCTTTATTGACGGCTCCTCACATCTTTTGGCTCCCATAAACATGACGATCGGTTGCATGAACCAAAAACTCTTCTTCTTCTTCTTCTTCTGCGTACGCAGTCAGACAGTAACCATTATTTTTTCGAAAAAAGCGGCGGTCATCCTGAGGCTGTCGCCACTGCCATAGAGCTTGTCTTGCAGTTCCACTGAACCAAAAACTCGATATCTATGTGTTATCGTTTTGACATGTGCTTTCTAAATATCTTGTTTCTCTTCATATCAAGGCAACTGGTTATTCCGGCATGGGTGTCATGTTCTCATCGGGCGCAGTGTAGAAGGAACAGAGAGCAGTCACAGTCAACATCATGTGAGCCATTGGGATAGGCAACAACGTACTAGTTGAGAAAGTTACTGAGGTAGTCGCCACCAACAACGAAGTCTTAGTCAATATCAAAGGTGTACCCACCGATATAGATAACATTTTAACCTGCAGTGTTGCGAACGGCACCTGTTCCCACATAATTGAACATCGTTTTAACCACAATGATTGAACATTCTTGGACACATAAAGGAATTTAAGATATAATTTGTCAAACCTTACATAAAACAGAAAGGTTATTATGAATTTGATGAGAATAATTGAGACAATTTCATTGCCAGATATGTTTATGAAGTGAAAAAAAAGCTGAAGGCTGGAGAAGCTACAAGCTACAACCATGAGTGAGAATAACTTGATGAAGGTCATATTCGATTTGTTCGCTGCAGGTACATACACCTCCAGCACGACAATCAACTGGTGCGTACTTTACTTTCTTCACTACCCTGAGATACAGGAGAAGGTTTATCAAGAGATTGAGAGAGAGGTGGGGACAGAGAGAATATCCAACATGTCAGACAAGTATCAGCTGCCATACTTGAATGCTTACATTATGGAGGTCCAGAGAATTGCAAGCATCCTCCATCTGAATGCGCCACATATGTGCTCAGATAACTTAACCATTGCAGATTACACACTTCTTAAGAGCACACAAATAATGTTCACTTTGGATTCCATCTTATTTAACAAGAGGATATAGGGGCAGGACGCAGATGTACTGAAACCTGAACGATTCCTGGATGAAAACGGCAAGGTTAAGATTCCCGATGCGTCCGTCCCATTTTCTTTGGGGAAACGAGTTTTTTTTTCCGATGAGCCAATGGCTAAAGTGGAAATCTTTCTATTTCTGTCTTCAGCCATATGACCCAATGTCGTTTGTAGCTCATTTTGGAATCGCAGCTTGCCTATCTCTATATATGGTTCGAGCAGTAGAAAGACATTAGGACATTAAATAAAGCAGACATCGTCGTAAGAATCAAGAGTTTCATTTAATCTGTTTTTATTGTTGTTTTGCAATTAAATATTCACATCTATTTTCCACATCAGCATGGCAGTCAGGCTCTGATGACTTTCGTCATCTACCAATTTATTCGTCATTTCTGTTGATAAGAGAAATGCTGTCACGTGACTCCCCTGGAAAAGTCCGCAGCAGTAAAAGATTACGTTCTACTTGTATCCCTGAAGAATAACTGCAGTATTCCCCAAATACAGCAGGCTTCACTTGACGATAAAAAACAGTTTCTCCTTCAATATGATTTGATAAGTCTTCTGCACCTCGTGTGAACCGACACATTTTTAGTACTCCTACTTGTTTTTCCTCCCCCACACTTTTCTTTGTGTCTGTATTTTCTGTTGAACAGCTGATATTTGAGCCAACAATAGCCCGTTCACAGTTTGGATATTCTCACCTCATCTTTTCTTCACAATTGGTAGTATGCTTTTGTTATACAGGCTCCATGTGTTCTCTGTGGTTCGGCTTTTGCTCCAAGTGAAGCATAGGGGCTTGCCCTACAGCTGACTCCATTAAGGTACTCCGTAATTCAATCATTTACTGTGACGGTGTCATTGCAATGGTTTTACAAGATGCGGTTGCTAGTTCCATGCACAACCCCTTCATTCACATTTTACGACGTTCTTAGACTGTTACAGTGGTTCTGTTCAGTACAACCCGAGTACCACTAAAGGTGAACCAGACTGACCTATTATCTATCTATTCAACTAAAGATATGAACTACCGCTAAGTGTAGATGGTTGTACTGCTATCAACACCAGTCAATATCTAACTTTACCTATGCAGCTATCTGCTTCTTCGTTATCATTTGGTTATCCTCTGTCGTTGTTGTTGTTGGAGGGAATGTTTTTCAAGCTCATAATAGTTGAAACTCGGATCAGTGCTCTGTCCATCGTGTCATTACGTCATTGTCCACTACAAGAAATTGCCGCTTTTATGCTGAATCGTAAGGTTCAGGCCTTGTCTTGGTGTCACTAGTTCTTTGACCACCATGAATGCTCTTTTAGCCTCATTTCTGTTTAATCTCTTTTTCGATGTTTTTACATTGCCCCCATGGCCATGCTTCTTTGATCTCCCTCATCATTTGTTATTTCACTATATTGACCTCTTTATATCTGCCGATCTAATCAGGTGAATGGTTCTGGTTTTTCAGTGACATTCTTCTATCACGAAGGTCTAGACTTTTCTTTGGTCACCAATGGATTATTTTTTTTTCTTGGTGGCACCACATGATCTCTATTGCTGCATCTATGAGTGCTGAGTTAAGAGACTGTGTTACTGTATAGATGACTCTCTCTGAGAGTCAACAGTGGCACACATATCCCATCTATCCTTGATTGGACCACTTCGATGATTCTTGGGACTTTTAGTTTGTCCAAGACAATCTACGTGGACTATATACCAACATGACTCTTACAAGCAAGTTGGGAAGTAGTGGCAGAAGGACAGACACATATCTGCAACAAAATATGGGCGACGAGAAACTGGCCAGACTTATTAACAAAATCGATGGTTATACCGTTACCTGTGTCTGAAAACCTGAGTGTTTTAAAAAAAATTACAGAACACTAAACCTCATCAGCCAATCTAGCAAAGTCATGCTTAAAATAATTCTCGATAGATTGAAAGCTCAACCGGAGAACATCATTGCTGAGGAGCAGAAAGGGTTCAGACAAGGAAGAAGCAATACCGAACAGATAAATAATTAAATACTGCTAAACGTGAAATATATGGAACAGCAGCAACAATTAAATCATGTGTTTGTTGATTTCAAGAAGGCGATTGATAGGGTATGGCATGAAGCGCTATAGGCAACCATGAGGAGGTATAAAATCAACGGAAATTGTATACATGCGTCCAGGGCAGTTCTTGTGAATAGGAAGTGGATTGACTAGTTTGGTACTTCAGTCGGTGTGAGATAAGGTTTTACGCTCTCCCCAACACCTTTCAACATATTCCTTGAAGGAATTTTGAGTGATAACTTGGAGATCACGTTGGTACTGTCAAGTTAGGGGACCGAACGATTACCAACCTTCGTTTGTTGTGCATTTGATATCGACGGGCTGGTGGGCGCAGAAGTGGAACTCCGGGAATGGGACAGAAGCTTCCATGAATAAGCTCTTGATTATGGTATGGAGATTAACACTAGAAAGAAAAACAAATTAATGAGCAGCAAACTCGAGGGCTTCAACAGTCGGTTGAAAGCTAATGACAATGTACGCGAAGTGGTCGACCATTTTATATATTTGCGCTGGATTGTCAGTGATGAAGTATCAAAATGTTATGTGTTTCCCAGAATAGCACAAACAATGGCGGCGTTTGCACGACTCAACAAAATCTAACAAGATAATCTTTTAGCCATATACATAAAGATCAGATTAATGCGTACATTGATCCTGTCAATATTCCTCTATATTTGTGAGACAGGCATAATTAAAGCTGACCTGCAGCGGAGGATATAGGATTTGGAGATGGATGGGATGTTTACAAAGACATTAAAACGCCATGGACAAAGATCGAGATACAAAGGAGGAAATAAGAGAGAGAATTGCAAGAGCAATATCACCTTATGAAGTCGTCTTAGCAACTGTCACAAGAAGGAAACTCTCTTGGTACGGGCACATGTCAAGATCAAATAGTCTTGCAAATACGATCCATCACGGAAAGGTGCAACGAAAACGACGAAGAGGTCGTCCTAAGTACATATGTGAGGACAACATACAAGAATGGACCAATCCACGACAAGAGAAAGCACAGACGGCGGCCGATTTCAAAGAAGGGTGACGGAGCGTAGTGGGGATGTCTTCATGTGTGCCACAACGACCTCACCGGTTACGGGATGATATGACCTGACCTGAATATATGCTGTTTAAGAGCCCAGCATATGAGAATCAGAGAAAGCCCTCACTGTCAGCCCCAGTACTATTCCTGGACCATCTTTAAAGAGATGTCCATTACCTGATGCTGACGACTTCTCGTTTCAAATTTTTTTGATGGGTCAACGTGTACAATACAAAAATACATTCATAATGCATTATGATTTTTGCACATGTATCACTCAACATTATGTAATATGCGTGAATATGTATCATTCACAATTCGTTTTCATCTGAAACATGTCATCCATCACTCTGTATCATATGTAAACGTGTATCACTCATATATCTACAAACATGTATCATCCACCACTAAGAATCATGTTTAAACGTGTTTCATTCTTGTAGTAACAAATCTCATCTCTCTTTTTCGGCAAGGCGCTTCCATCACTTGGAGGTCCGGTGTTCGGACTGACCTTTACTTCACTTTGTTTTATATTTTCAAACATTAAGATAAATACTTGCCTTGTGATCGTTGCCATGATGTTACCTCGTGTTCCATTTCTTGGTATTTTTTTTTTTTTTTTTTTTTTTGCGTTCGCCTTATTTCTCTAATCCCCAAGGCGGTGTGCGTTGCACTGTAGTTTTTATTTTGCGCCTGTCGGCCCAATGCATCCGACTTCAGCATGCATTTTATGTAAGGGTCTGCTTCCTCCTGCATTTTCTAAGGGTTTGCTTCCCCGGGGTAACGGCAGGTGCTGTATTGGGGATCGAACCCAGCACCTTCGGATTGTGAGCCGTGCCACTTATCCACTAGGCCACGCCGTCCCCTCCATTTCTTGGTATGAAACTATTGAGATTCAGAATGTGATGTACCTTCAAATATTGAGTATTATTTTAAAATATAACAAAAAATGTATGTTAACATTCTTTATTGTTGTTGTTACTTGCATGCTGATTCTATTCAGGATTAGCTACTTATCCATTTTTAAGTTCTTAATTAGTCTACATTTAGTCATTATTATATCATATATTATCATCTTCATAGCTTGATTAATTTGTTTGCGTTACATAGTGTTTCTGACAAAGACCTTGTGTGCATAAACTGTCATTACCTTCGGCATTTGTAGGCTGAAGATCAGCTATTCTGTAATTATTTGTTATTTATGTTGTTGTTCGTGGTTGCTTCATATCTATTGGTACTCAGATATTGACGGTCGACCCTATGCAGCGAAGACTCAATATATATTTTTAATCTTTATTGACCCATATTTTTCTAAATATTTTGTTTCCATCCACATGAAGGCAACCGGGCAGGCCGGCTTGGGTGTCGCGTTCTCATCAGGCGCATTGTGGAAGGAACAGAGAGCAGTCACAGTCAACATCCTGCGAGTCCTTGGTATGGGCAGCAACGTCTTAGTAGAGAAGGTAACTGAGGTGGTGGCCACCAACAACGAAGTCTTGGCCAATCTCAAAGGCGTACCCACCGATCTTGAAAACATAATAACCTACAGTGTTACGAATGTCATCTCTTCCATTGCAATTGGACATTGTTTTAACCACGATGATGATCGTTTAATAGGTATATGTAGGATTTTTAGAGAGAATCTTTTCGAAGCTGATGGAAGAAACCTAGCTAATTACTTCAAATTCTGGCCTTATCTTCCTGGAGATCTTTTTGGGGCAAAGAGAATACACAGTAGAACGATAGATTTTATGACAAACTTCGTCAAACCTTTTATTAAACAGAAAGGTCATGATGAATTTGATGAGAATAATTTAGACAATTATATTGCCAGATATGTTTATGAAATGAACAAAAAGCAGAAGGCTGGAGAAGATACAACCATGAGTGAGGATAACTTGATGAAGATCATATACGATTTGTTTATTGGGGGTACAGAGACCATCAGCACGACAATCAACTGGTGCGTACTTTACCTTCTTCACTACCCTGAGATACAGGAAAAGGTCTATCAGGAGATCGAGAGAGAAGTGGGGACAGAGAGAATACCCAACATGTCAGACAAGTTACAGCTGCCATACTTGAATGCTTACATTATGGAGGTTCAGCGAATTGCAAGCATCACCCCTCTGAATGCACCACACATGTGTTCGGACAAGTTAACCATTGCAGGTTACACAATTCCCAAAGACACACAAATAATAACCAATTTGGATTCCATCCTATTTGAAAAGAAGATCTGGGGAGAGGACGCAGATGTACTCAAACCTGAACGATTCCTTGATGAAAACGGTAAGCTCAAAACTCCTCAGGAGTTTATTCCATTTTCATTTGGGAAAAGAGTTTGTCTCGGCGAGCAAATGGCTAAAGTGGAAATGTTTTTATTTCTTTCCTCAATGGTCCAGAAGTTCAAGTTTCTACCTGCTGAAGGGGAATCGCTTCCCTCGACTGTACCTCAGTTTGGAAATACAGCTTGCCCAGCTCCTTTCAAAGTTCGAGCAGTAGAAAGACTTTAGGAAGCAAAAATATTGGGAACATCATCAGAAGAATCAGCAGTTGCATTCATTTTTCGCCTTTTTTTTATTGCCCATTAATTATTCAAATCTATTTTTCACATCAAATAAGTCAGACTCAGGCTACTCTACTCAACCTTACAGTGTATCAATAATTACAATTGAGGAGAAAGATAATATCACTAAGCTAATCTGGAAGATTCAACAACCGATAAAGAACACTTTCTAATTGTATCACTAAGCAACAGCTCCTGTACATCGTTCTCTACATCGTCGTCTACTATAACATTACAACTTATATTCCCCAAATACAGCAGGTTTAACTTGCCGCTAATAAACAATTTCTCCCTCAAAATGATGTTATACGTCCTCTGATCCTCTCGTGGAGCCGACACATTTATAGAACAAGTACTCCTGCTTGTTTGTCCTCCCCCACATGGACACATTTCTGTGTGACAATTTATATCCGTTGAACAACTGATATTTGAGACTACAAAAACCGGTTCACGGTCTGGATTATGACACTTTATCTCTTCTTGACAAGAAGGTGTATGCTACCTTCATACAAGAATATATGTGTACTCTATGGTTCAAATTTTCGATCACAGTAAAGCATAGTGGCTAACACTGCAGCTGACCACATAAGGTACGCCGTAATTCAATCATTTGCAGTGGTGGTTGTTAGGGCAATGATTATACAATATGTGGTTGCTAGTTCAATTAACAACCTCTTTATTAACCTTTCAGGACATGCTTGGATGGTTACACTGGTACTGTTTCATAAACTCCAAGTACCCCATAAAACGAAGCATACGGCCATATCATATAATTAACCAACTAAAGATAGGAACTAACACTTAGTTTAAATGTGGTACTGATATAAAGACCGGTGAATGTCTGCTGTACAAGCCCTCAGCATATGAGACACACAGAAAGCCCATATGGTCCCTACTATTCCTGGACAAGTTCTAGGGAGATACCAATAGCATAATAGCATCAGGCTGATCACTTCTTCTATAACGAAATTGTTAACTTGGTCAAAATGTACAAATATGACAATAATCACTAATTATGTATCACGTGTAAACATGTATTACCCATCTCTTTGTATAACCTGTAAAATGTATCTTCAATAATACTGCTTTCATTTATCGCCATACAGTTTATCCCTAATCATAATTGTGTAAGTCCCCCTCTTCTCTCGTAGAGCCCCAATATTTGGAGTACAATATCTCCTGCTTCTGTGTTCTTCCCCACATGGATACATTTATGTGTGTCTGTTTTACATCTGTTGAACAGCTGTTATATGAGTCTGCAATGCCCTGTTCATATCCTGGATACTGTCACTTGAAATCGTTTTTGCAAGGATTAGTATGTTTCCGTTATATACGACTGCATGTGTTCTCAGTAGTTCTCTTTTTCGTTCAAACTAAATCTTAGGAGCTACAATTACATATGCGATTTTTTTCGGGATGCCTGAAAAAATGCATTTGCAGCGGCGAGTTCAATGCAATGGTTTTACAAGAAGTGGTTGCTAGTTCCACGTGCAACGCTCTGTTTTAACTTTTGACGACATGCTTTGGAAGGTTGCACTAGAAATATTCAGTTCAATGGTATTACTGCTATGGTGAAACAAACTTACAATAATTTGTGTGACCAACTTGAGATAGGAACTACCGATTAGTGTAACTGTGGCACTCATATTATGGAAGGTGAGTATCTGCTGTATAATTTCTCATCGAATGAGAAACAGAGAAAGCCGATATGTCTATAACTAATACTATCTCCGGACAAGCTGTAGAGATATCAATAATCTCGTTAATCCTTACATTGAACAGAAAGGTTATAATGAATTTGATGAGACTAATTTAGGCAATTAATTTGCCAGATATGTTATGAACAAAAAAGTTGATAGCTGGAAAAGCTACAACAATGAGTGAGAGTAACTTGATGAAGGTCATATTATTTTTTTTTCGGTGCAGGTACAGAGACCTCCAGCACGAAAATCCACTGGTGTGTACTTTACTTTCTATATTACACGGACTTACAGGTTAAGGTTTATCAATAGATCGAGAGAGAGGAGGGGACAGAGAGAAGACCCAACATGTCAGACAAGTACCAGCTGCCATACTTGAATGCTTACATTATGGAGGTCCAGAGAATTGGAAGCATCGTCCCTCTGAATTTACAACACATGTGTTCTGGCAACTTAAATATTGCAGGTTACACAATTTATAAAGGAACACACATAATAACTAATTTAGATTAATCTTATTTGACAAGAAGATCTGGGGAGAGGACGCAGATGTACTCAAACCTGAACGATTCCTTGATGAAAACGGTAAGGTCAAAACTCACCAGGAGTTTGTCCCATTTTCTCTTGGCAAAGAGCTTTTCCTGGCGAGACAATGGCTAAAATGGAAATGTTTCTTTTTCTTTCATCAATGGTCCAGAGGTTTAAATTATAGCCTGCTGACTCGGGGTCGCTTCCTTCGCTTGTAGCTGAAATTGGGTTATCAGCTTGTCCATCTCCCTAAAAAGTTCGGATAGTAGAAAGACATTAACATCAACTGAACAATTGGCATCTATCTTTAATATTTTGCTCTTTTTGTTGTTATCACTCAATTATTCCCATCTACATTCCACATAAATTTGACCACCACTATCTCATCACAATACAGTTTAATTCCTTGTTACGACTGAGAAGAAAGATGCTATCACACGACTCTTCTCATAAAATAAATTTCTTCTTCTTCTTCAACGTACGCAGTCAGACATCAACCTTTATTTTTTTCGAAAAAAGCAGCGGTCATCCTGAGGCTGTCGAAACTGCCGTAGAGCGTGTCTAGTGTTGCCATTGGTGATGGCCACATCTGCTCTCTCTGATCCTCGTATGTCGGTCAGTTTTGCAGCAAATGCTCAGCGGTCATTTTCCCGGTATCACACGGGCATTCGTCAGTGCCACCTATCTTCAGTTTGTTGTATAGGTGGTACCTCAGTCTATTGTGGCCAGTGCGAAGTCTGAAGACCACGACCTGCTCTCTTCTGTTCAACTGGTAATAGGCATCGTTTTTTGTGTAGCCAGTATGTTCGGTTTCCCATTTGGTCATGTATCTAGCTCTAATAAGCCGTTTTGACTCTTCGAATGTCATACTAGTATCTGGTTATGGTAGTCTTGCTCCTTCTTTTGCCAGTCTGTCTGCCTCCTCGTTGCCTTGGATGTTGTGTGGGATGGAACTCACTGTACCACTACCCTTTTTGGTACGGACTGCTGGCATAGTTGACAGAGTACTGCTCTTAAATCATTAAGTTCATTATTTTTCTGGCTTTTTAGTGCTGTGACTACGGCCAAACATCTGTAAGCAGGTCTAAATGGCTTTCATTTTTTTTACCTGTCACCATTTTTCCTACTGCTGCCCTCAGTGCCTCTGCCTCTGAAATTGCTTGTGTATTTTCCAGTAGCGAATGACAGTGTTATTTTTCTGCCATTTTGTAGGTTCAGAAATGCTCCTGCCCCTCCGTTCTTATTTTGTGTTTGTTACAGAACCGTCGGTGTATGCATGTGTCCAGTCCATGCTTGGGTAGTTTTTCGTTATGTAGCTCACGGTAGTATCTCTTCTTTCTTTTTCAGTCTGGCAGTTTTTTTTTCAATACCTGGTATATTTTCTACCACCTCTGGAAATATATGCTGCCGCCAGGTAGGTTTTCGTACAGTAGGGATGGGCTTTGGTGTTGTTAGTGCGTTCATGGGGTCTTCGTGCATCTTTGCTTTGGCTTTTTCTGCAAAGTTTATTTGCTTTAGTTTCCCATTTCTGAAATTGTTTAGTCTCTGGTGCATTGGATGGTCAGTCAGTCTTCTGAGTTTCTCTGATTGCTACTGGGCTCTGCAGTCTCTTTTGTCGGTCATGGATTGCAGTTTTGTAATCTTTTCAAGTTCTACAATTGGCGTGGACTTCATGCCTCCTGTTATAACTCTCATTAGCATTATGTTCTGCTGTTAGCACTAACCACCAACGTGTGTACATCTGCCTCTACATCGGCGTTCACTCTCACATTACAACTTGTATGTGTTTCCTACAATAGTCCTCATGTATCGCAGCACAGTTCATCGCTTATTATAATATTGTACGGTCCTCTGCTTTTCTTGTGGAGCCCACGCATTTGTAGAACAAGTTATCTTGCTTGCTTGTTCTGCCCCACATATACACATTTCTTTGTGTCAGAATTACATCTGTTGAATAGCTGATATTTGATCATGCAATGACAGAGTTAATAACTGGATATTGTCCATTGTTCGCTTCTTGAATTGGAGTAGTATCCTTCCGTCATATACGACTTCACGTGCTCTCTGTGGGCCTCCTTTTTGTTCAAAGTGAAGCATATGAGCTATCACTACAGTTGACCACTTTACGGGACGCCTGAATAAAAACACTTACAGTGTCGGTATTATAGCAGTGGTCTTTCAAGATGTGTTGCTGGTTCCTTGCGTAACACTCTGTTTTTACTTGTTATGACATGCTTTGGAAAGTTGCAGGTGAAGTATTCAGTACAACATGAGTACAACGTGAGTACAACATGAGTACAACATGAGTACCCCATCGTGAACCAGACTGAAAAATGTATGTAACCAACTAAAGATAGGAACTACCGCTTAGTGTAACTGAACCAGACTGACAAATTGATATAAGCAAACAAAGATAGGAACTACCGCTTAGTTAAACTCTTATTACTGAGTGCTTTGGACACTAATGGTTTGTGTTGTCCGCTGGTTGAAAATCTCCAGTTCTGCTTTTCAGACGCCTTTATCTATTCGTCCTATATTAACTTCCGCTTTCTGTCTATCACAATTTCATCAACTGAAGCTTTATGACCTAATTGACACGGTATGCCATGGCAGCATGAATATCAGCAATCAATTCACATTGTGATAAATAATGAATCAAAGCATACGTATCATAGCAAAATCCGTAGGACCACATCCATTTGAGAAATCCAAAAAGATAACTTATCTACAAGCAATTAGGTACATAAAGGACCAACAGCACTGTCCTGTACAGAAACATGATATGTTGTCATGTAGGCAACGTGCCATCTTCTTCTTTGACCAACTGATACAATTATTCTTGCTCGGAGAGGTTCACAAGGGAGAATGTGCGTTTTTGGTCTTCGCTGGTTCCCCACAGCTTGTCAAGATTGGTCGCTCTCCATGGTCAGACTGCCTCTCTTTGGTCTGTATACGTATGGCAGTCTTGGAAAGTGTATTATGGTGTTTGCTTGGGTACTCCACAATCGCACTCCAAGTCTAGTTGAGAACCATTCTGTGCCAATGAGCCTTGACAATTCTACCTCAAAAGGTTGGTCAGTGTTCAATCCATGTCGTACTAAAGTCCTCACTTCACAAGGTGGGTTACTCTACTCAATCCCTGTCGTACTTAAATCCTCATCTCAAAAGTTTGGTCACTCTGTCCAAACCTAGATGTAAACAGCTTATACAGACTTAATGATTGGTACAGCGAGAATAGGGATACCGTAAGCTCTTAGTATCAACCATAAACTATCTTAGTGTACGGTGCCCAAAAAACCTTGTCAAAATCAATAAGCACTTATGTAGATTTGTCTTTTCCATTCTGTACATTGCTCTATCGTATTTCTGACGGATAAGATATGGTCAACGTATTCAATGCACCGTCAGAACCCTGAACGTTTCTCTCTCAATAGTTGTTTATAGTGCATTTAATATTTTTGGGATTATTGTCAAGTCTAGTATTTTGCTGTGCATTAAGAGAAGAGCAATTCACCTATGTTAATGCAAACATAAAATGTGTATGCATGGTAAGCTATGGAATTTTACCCGAAAACACTGTACTGTTGTTGTAGCTGTTGTTGTTGCTGAATGCCAACGATGAGCATGTATACTCTTTTGAACGTCCTGAGAAGAGCATTAGATGGTGGGTAGAAGTATATTTTTTACATCCAGAGCGTGCCGATGAAGATGAACCGATGTCATCCAGACTGTTTTGCTATGTTTGGCCTCATCTGCATTACGTCCATTAACTCGGATATCACGTGAATTCACATGTATTTAAAAAAGGCGTTCTACGGAGTATGGTATGTGGCGCGTGCTATGGGCAACAGTGAAGCATCACAAGATCAATAGTAATATTGTTAATTAAGGTAAATGAGAACCTTTATGAGAAGGCGGTAAATGCAGTTTGTGTAGACGGAGTACTACGCGAATGGTTCCGCATGTCTGTTGGAGTGAGACATAGTCTCTCCAACACTCTTAAATGTATTCTCGGAAAAAATAATGGAAATGGCCCTAGACGGACATGTTGGTAAGATCAGAATAAGTGACAAGACGATTAAAAACCTGAGATTTGCAGATGATTTAGATGGTCTAACCGGCACGGAAACGGAACTCCAGGATTTGATTAGTAGATTGGATAGAGCGACGCAGAGCTATGGCATGGAGATGAATGCAGAGGAAACAAATCTGATGACTAATAACACCGAATGGTTTACATCTGTGATAAAAGCAAATGGTCAGAAACTGTACACCGATTCAAGAATCGGAAACCACTGATCAGTGACGAGGGCTCGCAGCCTAAGATAATAGCCAGAATAGCACAGACAACAGCGGTGCTTACAGTTACACATTACGGGAAGAACTGAACTGTCGCGGAGCATACACAAAGACACCATCATCTTGGTCGCTTTGTGACGTGACATACATAAACAGAGCGACATCTTGGCTACGGTTCCAACAAGTTCGTCAGATATAAAGAGAACACCAACTAATAAATCATCATCATCCTTATAATGTGGCATGTCATTTATAGAGCATCTCTCCCATTACACTCTGTATCAAAAGTTTCTTTGCATTTTACGCCTTGAAGTTTGCCATTACTTTCCGAACGTTGTTTTGGCCGCTTATCAGCTATGTTATCTCGTGGTCCTTTAGCCCGATACCAGTCGTATCCAGCTCCCACCTTTAGAAACTTCGACCAGGTCAATATTCCGTCTCTTCCACCAGCAGTCAGCCAAAGCCATTGCCAGGGGGAAGGGTGAGGAGGGTGGGGTGTGGATGGAGCTGCCGTACACATGTAAACTCTAGGAACCATACGTGAGCTAGACAGAAGTGGTGGAACCAAATAGTATCCTGGCCATCAAGGAAGTGACTGTCTCTCATCGTGAGGTACTATCCCTTACACACCTCTGTCCTACTAACCACATTCAAACAATAAGAAAAGCTGTAAAGTGAGCACTCAAAGTTAGCAGACTTTCCTAGACATCACCAGGAGGGTGTCAGCCATGGTATTTAAATCATTAAACGGAATGGACCCACCGTGAAATGGTCGGTTTGTTTACACGTAGACAAAACAAATCTAAAGGGAAGTCTAGACAAACGTAACAACACGGTTTAAGACATCTCATAAGTTCATTTACCCGATTCTCAAGCTCAAGCTGGTATAAATCATATAAAGATCAGGATGCGATGCTCGTGGCAACAACATCATGTATACGAAAAAGAATAGTTTGGCATTGCAACAACTTCATTACCCCAATACGCTACCAGTTAGAAGACACCACGGAGCCAGTACACAATTGTAATTACACGGTCTTTTCAGCAAAGATTTTCGGATGCGAAGTGTTAAACTTAGGCAACAGAGATGCTGGGAAACTAAGGGCTACTCAGAGAGCAATTAAAAAACGTCTACTAAATATTTCAATAAGATACGAAATGAACAAATTCGACAAGCTATGTTTAGAATCGATGTGGAAGCAAACATCGCTGGACGATCCACCTTTGCAACGGCATGACGGACTGACAAATGACATAGGTTAACATTTATACAGCACTGCCGAAGATGGTGACGCGTACAACAAACAATTGATATCTCCGCCTGTGGCAAACTTTAGTGAATGGAGCCGACGGAAATGTAATATCTGAGTCCTAGTCGACCTGTACTTGTACATAAGCAGATGTCCCTGTACATGTCCCAGCTCTGGCGTGAGCTAGATGTTGCCGGGATGATGATTTTCTGCGCAGCGTGCTAGGCTCGTGTAGCTTCTTACTTGGTTTCGTTGAGGCTAGCGTCGTGGAGGTTGGTTAACTGCTGTGCGAGTCCATTTTAATAGACGCAAACAATAGAGGAAAGTAGAACCTCAACCTATTAGGTGCCATCTTTGCTGCTCTTGGTGTTATGCAATAGAACACAGTTAGTCGTCTCTTACGACATGCTCTCTTTGAAGAAGTGGGGCCATTCGTGTCCTAGTCATACACTAAGACCACCGACGGCCACTCGTGATACATGGTGAAATGTATAATGAAATATATATTTATGTAAAGTTATTGCCCATCACAAGCGATGATGACCCCACCATCAGACGGTTTTGTCTAATAATGTGATTTCAGCTATTTTCACATTAACGTGAAGAAGAAGCTGCGCTGGTCATCAATCTCACTCTCTTCTCCCGAGTTACCTTAGATCAGGGGCAAGACTGTTGGTCGAGATGACTGGAAGTAACTCAGGATGCACGCATTCTGGTCTTACAGCCTGTAAGACCAGGGGTCGCTTGAAACTGGCGGGACTCGATCACCCACCGTTTCCGTCCATCACTGTGAAAGAAGCCGGCTTTAACCTCTTGACCTCTAAATACACACACACACACACACACACACACACACACACACGCACACACACACACGCACGCACGCACGCACGCACGCACGCACGAACGAATGCCGTGCTTTTTGAGTAAACACTCAATTCGGGTTGAAATAAAATAATATGTTGGGTTGTAAGTAAGCAAGCAATTGCTTTTCAGTCATGTCTGAATATAGGTTTATGTGACCTTGAATTAAACAACTCTAAACTGAGTTTTTCCTTTTTCTACCCTACATCATTGTCTTTTCACTTTTCTATGTTGCATGAGTTTATTTTCATGCAGCCTGAAATGGCTCTTTAGCTTACATATCCGTTTGGATTTGTCTTCAGCTATGCGACTGCCTTTCATGACCTAGACATCGCTGTCTTCGTTGGCGTGTACAGATTTGGAAGAGTAATGCAAGAATGCACCGCTTCATGTGTCA
The DNA here is from genome assembly GCA_036924085.1 of Ariolimax columbianus. Classification (NCBI taxonomy): domain Eukaryota; kingdom Metazoa; phylum Mollusca; class Gastropoda; order Stylommatophora; family Arionidae; genus Ariolimax; species Ariolimax columbianus. The sequence goes on along the minus strand of JAVGWX010000016.1, from coordinate 26,509,430 downwards.
TACAAATCCACACAATTTGCCATTTGCTAAAGAAAATTGCTTAGATGCTGCGAATCTGCCGGTAGTGCAATGGTAGGAATTAAAAGAAATGCACTTCATGTCTGTTCTTCTAAAAATGACATCTGATTATTTTTTATCAGAATAACCTCAAAGAATATGATACATAAATTGTAAGGTGACACGTTCTAACTTGGGATAACAGATAACTTCAGCTGGAAGCGTTAGGTTTTAGCTTGGTAAACAAATTGGAGTAGGTCAAATGTTGGCAACCCTTAACAAACATGTTTCCTGCTACTGCACCGACACATTACAATTGAAAACAAAATGAAAACGACTTTTTAAATCCCAAATTTATCGGGAACAAAATACATGCATTTTTGCATTAAAAAATAGTTTAGTTAAATGTTTATTTTTCTAGATTCTCATGTCGAATATACGCTTCATAGTCTCGATGATTATGTCAGGACGTTTTGACCAGTATATGGATATGTTCGTATCTGTTTGTAATGTGTATTGTGTGCTCCATTATTACAGTTTTGTAGAATAAATAGTTTTGCCAATTTGTTCTTAACTTGGAGAGGGGTCATACCGACACGCGCATTCAAACTGAACACGAACAAATTTCAAACCCAGCGTGTTGGAAAATCCAAACCAGACTTCCACTCGATGTACAGCCCTGCACCACTGGCTATACTTTATATTCATCTTATTTCAATGTAGAAAAATGTATACATCCAATAGTAAATGATTGGCCAGACGTGTAACACAAACAGTGTTCATGTTCTGCTGTGAAACACAAGGAGTATTTCTCTCCGTCTTTCCTCTATCCATTGTGAAGTACATTTTCAGCATGTTTATTGTAATCTTGTATACGTAATATTTTTAAAAAGGAAACATTATCTTTGTGTTCTATTGGTTCTTTTTCTTCTTGACAATTCTTGTCTTTGCTCTTTTGATTGTCCTTGTTTCTCTCTTTTTATAAAATCATTCTTTCCTTCTTCATCATCTTCTTGTTATTAATCCTCTTCATCATCATCGTCTTATCTGTGTTCCTATTGTTCGTCTCCTTAATACCCCTTCTCTTCTTCCTGTTCTTGTTATTCCTCTAAATTGTTCCTCTTTTTCTTCTATTTGTATCCCCTTTTCACATCTTATTATTCTTTTTGATGTTCTTGTTGTTCTAAATTTTCTTTTAACTTTTTATTTTCTCTCTCATGTTCTCAATGTTCCACCTGTACTTTTTGGTCTTCGTTTTCTCTTTTTTTCCTCATTTTGTTCTTCTTATTCTTTTGTCTCTTCTTCTTTTTTATTTTTTCTTATTTGACTTGTTAAATGTCATAAATGAGTTGACATAACTCGTTGAGAACAATAAATTACATTTCTTGATTGGATGAGCGTAATAAATTCGATCATACCATTGGTCGAATTGATTAAATTATATCACATGATTCGTTCAACTGAAATTGATTCGATAATATGTTTGGATGACTGATCAAAATTAGGTTAACAAATATTAGTTCAGTGAAACAATTTATTATAATATTGTTGGAACGCATAAATTAGAAAATTTGATTTTTTGATCGTAGTATATTTTATCACATTATTCGTTAATATTAGACCACATACATGATTGATTCAAATAAATTATACACTACATTGCTATATTGCTGTCATTTTGCTACATCCTTACTTCTCACAGCTCCAAACCTTTGCATATAAACGCCATTTGTTGTTAGTTATTAGTAATATTAACGTTGTCTCCCTTTATACAATGTACTGGAAAATAGCTCACCCGACAACCGACTACATTACACTTGGTTATTCCATATCAACCAAATCCCTTTCAATGTTTAGAATGCTGACGGCAGAGATATCCTGAAATGACCACCGGCACGCTCAGTCTGTCAACTGTGCGCGACGTGATTTGAACCTTGTCCGTTGGGGTTGTAAACCAAGGTAACAACCTCCTGGCCATCGATTCCCCTCACTTTTTGAACGGGTTTTAATTTCTACGTTGTGTTCGTCTATGTACCAGATAGCCCAGAAATCGCTATGCTGAGGAAACAAATAACGCCAGATCCATTAAAGTGTTTTTGTGTAAGTAAGTTACATGTATGTTTGTTTGTTTGTTTGTTTTTTGTTGCTTTTTTTTGTTTGCGGTCGCCTTATTTCTCTAATCTCCAAGGCGGTGTGCGTTGCACTGTGGTTTTTATTTTGCGCCTGTCGGCCCAGTGCATCCGACTTCAGCATGCATTTTATGTAAGGGTCTGCTTCCTTCTGCATTTTCTAAGGGTTTGCTTCCCCGGGGTAACGGCCCGTGCTGTGATGGGGATCGAACCCAGCACCTTCGGATTGTGAGCCGTGCCACTTAATCCCTAGGCCACGCCGTCCCCCTCACCCGTATGTGATTTGTGATACCACTCATAGAATTCCTATATTGTATTTAAAGCCACATTTTGTTAATTAAGTGTTCATCTTTTGTATGTATCGATACTTGTAGACTAATATGCAGGGCTATGTTCTACATCATCTGATATTTGTTGTCAATGCTCATCAACTTCCCTCCACATTTTCACATTTTTATAGGTACATAAGGGTTCAATGATGAGTCTACACACACTCTTATACTGGATCGTCTTTTTTGAGCTCTCTCTAAAAAATAGCAGATGCCTTGAGCTCCAGTTTAACTGCTTTTTATCAGATTTATTTAACCAACCACCATATTTTGTCATGTCTTGTTATCTTGTTTGGCTTTATATTCAGGGTCCATCTCAATTCCATCTGCGTGTCTATACGTGGTGGTGCTTAGTGTTTGGATGTGTTTATCTGTAATGAAGATGTGCTGATTTGAAGTCTGAATACGACAGTCTACAGTCTAGATTTGAAGCTTTTAGTAATCTGACATACTCCTGATCAATAATATTGGACTGCCTTGACAAGAGACATGAGCAATCTAAGATTATTCAATTTGAGAATATTTGACAATGATAGATACAAGCAAATCTGGCATTGTTAACCCTGCCATTAGAAACGTGGCCTGTCAGCATCAACAATCATGTAACACAAATATTCACTTTCAAGATAAAAAAACGAAATGTTCATTTGGGATTTATTCATGTTGTATTTGTTAATGTTGAGGTTATAGAAAATTTATAAAGCTATTATAACATATCTAGCTGCAATTAACTTGGTACAAGATCCATTTAGTTAACATACGACATACAAATGAAAGACTAAGATGCAGTATTTGGGAAAAAATTGAGGACTATCACTAGGTCATCGTGATGTTCCGAATGGAATGAAGAGAATTGAAATGTGGAAAATCTGGTCAAATACCTGAAAATACTTGGTATGATTACACTGTCAGATACTATTGTACCGATACTGGTCAGTGAGAAATTATGATGTAGATATTATATTATAATGATAAAGAGGGTCATTGTCCAGTTTGGAATACATAACATGAACCTCCAGATGAGAACGGGGATTGGGACATGGACAAAAGGTGTGTATGAAGACCTCATTAATTAGCTCAGTCGTTTTGCCTGGTCATTATTTGTTGATGTGTGAGTTACATAAGAGATGGTTACTGCATGAGCGAATAGCATTGTAGGCCACAGGCCAGCCAGGGCTTTTTGGATGTAGTGTACTGGTTATATTGAGCTCACCATAATGAAAGAGCTGACAAATTATTTGTATGTGGCTACGTTGGAGCTGGATATGGAGTTTGGAGCGGGGTGAAGAGACAACATGAAATAAATTAATGACCATCAGTACATAGAGACCTGAAATAATTTTAGAACTGAAGGAAAATATGTACATGCAGTAATTAGGGATCTTATTAGCTAAAACACAATGACACGTAAACAGACAATTCCAACCGACTCCAAAAGCGTGCTCCAAGCCATCTCAAGCTCCAAACTAGATAGACTTGTACACGAAATAAAATACACCATTTGTTTGTTGTTCTAAAAACAGATCTAGTCGTATAGTGGACTCCGGCACAATGCGGGATTCTTTGAAATGAGAAAGCCGATAAGCTCGCAAAAGCCGGAAGTGACGACACTCATACTCCCCATCCAACGCCCTATAATTAAGAAAAGGTTATCAAACAATCTGTTATTACGGAATATAGAGACCAGCACAAAGAATTCAAGCTAGACAATGAGAGCATAGACAACCGGAGCTGACATCGACAGACACAGATCTTCAGACTCAGGACAGGACATTGCAGACTCAAGGCTCACCGGCACAGACTGGGTCTCAAAGAGACTGCTACGTATGATTGTGGAGTACCCCAGCAAAAGCCATAACATATTTTGCAAGACTGCCCTACATTATACAAACCAAAGAGAGGCAGTCTGGCTAAAATTGAACATTCTCTTTTGTGAACCTCTCTGGGCTAGAATCATTATATCAGTTGATCGAAGAAGAAGTTGGCATGTTGCCTATAAATCAACATATCATGTTTCTGTTCAGGACAGTGCTATTGGGCCCAGATGCATCTAATTTGTTGCAGGTACGTTATCTTGTTTTTAATTTCTCAAACGGATGTGGTCCTACGGATTCTGCTATGATGCGTACTGCCTAGATTCATTATTTTATCAAAATCTGAATTGACTGCTGATGCTCTTGCTGCTATGGCATTCCATGTCAATTAGGTCATAAAACTTCAGTTAATGCAATTGGGATAGACAGAATACTGAAGTTAGTTTAGGTCGAAAAGAATAGGGTGTCTGAAAGGCAGAACTGGAGATTGTCAACCAGCGAGCAACACCAATTATTAGTGTCCAAATCATTCTTTTATAAGAGAGGGAGAGAGAGAGAGAGAGAGAGAGAGAGAGAGGCATAGAGATAGAGAGACTGATCACTTAATAGTTGGCATAGTGTAGTGATATACAATCCGAGTATCATAAAAAGTAATGTACATATTGAAAATACGATGCCATGTACGATACCGGATATAATCAGTGTATTCATGGTAATGGAGAATGAACAGAATCATTATATTGGGAGGTACTCAATGTAAGGTCAAGTGGCATGTGTAGAAGGCTTGGTTTTACTTCACACGCAATTTGGAAGGTGTGTTTGTAAAAAATACATAATTATGGATTATACAAGTTAACATATGAAACGTAATGCTGTGTGTTACAATGTTTACTCATGATACATAATTATGGATTTGTATCTTGATTTTACGCTTCCAGACATCTTCATATAAATATGTAAAATAAAAATTATCGAGCCTCAGGTTCTTGGTATCTCCAACGACCTTTTCCAGAGATAATGATTTTGATGGCCTTTGGGATTTTTCTGTTTTCATTATGTTTTCAGATATTCACCGGTTTTTATATCAGTTGTACAGTTACACTAAGCGGTAGTTCGTATCTTTAGTTGGTAATAACAAAAATTCAGTCTGATTCACCACGGGGTACTCACGTTGTACTTAATAGTTTCACTTCAATATTCCGCGTACGAACCAGCAAACACATTTTGAAAAACCGTTGCTATAAAACCGACACTGTAAGTGTTTCTATTCAGGCGTCCCGTACAGTAGTCAACTGTATTGATTGCTCATATGCTTCACTTTGAACAAAAAGGCGACCCACAGAGAGCACATGAAGTCTTTAATGAAGGAAGCGTATTACTCCATGTCAAGAAGCGATGAATGGACAATATCCAGGACATTGGAGGATCAAATATCAGTTGTTCAACAGATATAATACAGACACACAGAAATGTGTAAATGTGGGGCAGGACAAGCAAACAGGATAACTTCCACAAGAAAAGCAGAGGGTCTTACAATATTATAATAAGCGATGAACTGTGTTGCGATACATGAGGACTGTTGTAGGAAGCACATATATTTTGTAATGTGAGAGTGAACGCCAATGTAGAGCAGAACATACTGTTAATGTATTGCTCATTCTATGAGAAGAGTCGTGTAACAGCATCTTCGTTCTCAACCGTTACAAGGATATAAACTGTATTGTGACGGGATAACCTTGTGATAAGCAGTCAAGTTTATGTGGAACGTAGATGTGAATATGTGAGTGCTAACAATTAAAAAGATACAAATATTCACGATCGACGCAATATGTTCAGTTGATGTTAATGCCTTTCTACTATTCGAACCTTAAAAGGAGGTGGACAAGCTGCTATCCCAATTTGAGCTACAAGCGAAGGCAGCGACCCCGAGTCAGCAGGCAGAAACTTGAACCTCTGGACCATTGATGAAAGAAAAAGAAACATTTCCACTCTAGCCATTGTCTCGCCAGGACAAGCTCTTTTCCCCAAAGAAAATGGAACAAACTCCTCGTGAGTCTTAACTTTATCTTTTTCATCAAGGAATCGTTCAGGTTTGAGTACATCTGCGTCCTCCCCCCAGATCTTCTTGTCAAATAAGATGGAATCTAAGTTGGTTATTATTTGTGTTCCTTTAGGAATTGTGTAACCTGCAATATTTAAGTTGCCAGAACACATGTGTTGTAAATTCAGAGGGGCGATGCTTGCAATTCTCTGAACCTCCATAATGTAAGCATTCAAGTATGGCAGCTGATACTTGTCTGACATGTTGGGTATTCTCTCTGTCCCCACCTCTCTCTCGATCTCTTGATAAATCTTCTCCTGTATCTCAGGGTAGTGAAGAAAGTAAAGTACACACCAGTGGATTGTCGTGCTGGATGTATCTGTACCTGCACCGAATAAATCGAATATGACCTTCATTAAGTTATCCTCACTCATGGTTGTAGCTTCTCCAGCCTTCAGTTTTTTGTTCATTTCACAAACATATCTGGCAATGTAATTGTCTAAATTATTCTCATCAAATTCATCATAACCTTTCTGCTTGATGTAAGGTTTGACAAAGTTTGTCATAAAATCTATCGCTCTGGCGTGTATTTTCTTTGCCCCAAAGAGATCTCCAGGAAGATATGGCCAGAATTTGAAGTAATTGGCTAGGTTTCTTCCATCACCTTCTAAAATATTCTTTCTGAAACGCCTACATGTGTGCATGAATGTGTCATCATCGTGGTGAAAACGATGTCCAATTATGAGGGAACAGATGACGGATGCAACGCTGCAGGTTATTATGTTTTCTAGATCGGTAGGTACTCCTTTGAGATTTGCCAAGACTTCGTTGTTGGCGGCGACTACCTCAGTAACCTTATCAACCAGGACGTTGTTGCCCATTCCTAGAGCTCGCAGGATGTTGACTGTGACTGCTCTATGTTCCTTCCATATGGGCCCCGATGAGAACGTGATTCCCAAGCCGGAATGACCAGTTACCTTAATGTGGAGGGAAACAAAATGTTTAGACAACTGATATCATAAAATTGTCGTGCAGATTATGATTCTTTCCGTACTAGATCATTGACAGCATATATGTTGATGAGTAATTTGTTTGCAACAGACCGCTATGTTCATTGAAAGGGAGGTTTGTGGGTGTGGGGGGAGGGGGGGGGGGGGGAGAGGAGGGGGTAGTATAACTAGATTTGAACCAATAAGTAAGAAAAAGAAAAACGAGAATACATAATGGGTAATTGCGTTTTCATTTAACATTTGCCAATTTTATAAATTCAAGGTCTTCGTCAGAGACATAACGTAACAAACATAAACAACTAACTAATCGAACTATGCAAATGGTAGGCTAGATAATATAATGATGCATATATGTAAACCATTAAGCTAATATAAACTTATAACTTACTTATCATAAACCGTTACAAATCTCAAGTATCAATAAGAAAAAAAATGAAAAAGAATGAAGAAAAATTAGTTTTGAGGTCAACAAAATATGTGACATTAAACGCACACCATAGTCTAGGTCTCAATAGTTGCATGCCAAATATACTATTTATGTGAACAAATCGTGGCATTGATCACAAGAAAAGTAATTTTCTGTACATGGAAAACAAATCTAACATAACAGAGAGCGTATTACATTAACAGTCAGCCTGGAATTAGAGCATAGGGATACCAGGTGACGGAGGCGCTTTGATGGAGTGATGGAGGAGACATGTTTACCGATGATATAGTGTGACTCGAGTATACAATTTACAGGTGATACATAGTGATGGAGGAGACATGTTTACAAATCATACCTGACGCTGACAGGCACGTGCAGGATACAAGCGAAAAAAGCAAAAGGAAGACATAATTATGGATGATACACGCTTACACATGATACACATTTATGAATGAAACATGATACACATGTTATAGAATTAGTTGTTTTTTAGCTTATCTGTACACTTTGACCCATATCAAAATATGTGATAAAAGTAATGATCAGCCCGGTGTTATTTGTATCTCCACAGAGCTTGTTTAGGGATAGTACTGATGATGACCATGTGGGCTTAATAGTTGTCCATCACAAGTGAGGAAGACTATTCTCTTTGTTCAGCCGTGTGGACAGTCGTATCTCTTGCCGTGTCCGCTGAAATGGGTGACTTACGCGGTGATTTGGATTAAAGTGAGGAAGAAACTGCGCCTTTTGTCAACCTCCCTCACAGAGCCTAAGCTATCTTTTGCCAGTGGCAAGACATTAATCGAGACGACTGGAGATAGCATAGGATGCAAATTTTGCCTCAGGGTTACCACCGAAGCCTTTCCGTAAACATGTAACCCACAGGGTAGAAAGGCGGGATGGCATCTAACGCAGTTTGTCGTGCCTTTTCGATAACCACAAGAGGTCGTATGAACAACACTCAGCGTGTGAGTGAGTCTGGCATCTCTCCCCAGCTGTTTTCAGCTCATCATAGTAGCATCTAAAATTCCCACAGCCAAATTCGTGAAGGTGAACCGGCAGAACTAACCCGTGAAATACGACACAGGTATAAGCGTAGTGTCATTCAGCCGGAGTCCAGACCAGGATAAACGGATGGAAGAAATCACAAAAAAAGAACGAAATAACTAGTACAGATGGAAAACAACACCACATTTCCGTGAACACAGGTGTAAGTCGTCGACTAGTGTGAATTCCAGGCAAAACCGTGGTCTGGCGGCATCCATAATGATCCAAAACAGTAGAGAAATGTAGACTTGCAGTCAGTTATGGCGCCATCTTTGCCAGATGTGGGCTTATCTGTTTCTAATATACTGAGCTCTTGTATAGCAACTATTCGCCCATCTTGATGTCAGTACCACAGTTACACTAACCGGTAATTACTAACTTTAGGTGATTAAATATATGAATTGTCATTCTGCTTCGGCTTAGGTGTACTCGAGGATAACGAGGTTGTCGATGGAACTAGCAACCACATCAGGTAAAATTATTGCAAAGTCACTGACAATGTAATTTATTTAATTTCGGGGTAACTTTAAAGGGGTTAGCTGTAATGGTATCTCCTATGCTTCACTTGGAGCAAAAAGGCGACCTACAGAGAAAAAATGGATTCTTATATGAATGTAGTATATTATTCTTTGCCAAAAAGTGATCAAGGGGCAATATCCAGACTGCGAACCCAACCACTGCTGACTAAAATAGCAGCTGTTCAATAACTATAAAACGCACACACATAAATGTGTCCATGTGGTGGAAACACACACGCGGGAGAATTTTTCTCCAAATTGAAGGAATCCACGAGAAAAGCAGAGGACTCATGCAATCAGTTTGTAGAAACATGTTAGCTGCATGAGATGCCTGTTTTATTTGGGGAATATAAGTTGTAACGTGAAAGTGGGTTGGCTTGGCTTCGTTCATTCGCAATCCACCACTACCTAACATTGAAAGGGCTTAAGTAGCAGAATGTAGTCTAGAGAACGGAATGCGTTGTGTCGTAGTTTACAGCTTGATTGCGATATTTGCACCTTTCGGTCCAACACATCCGACTTCAGCAAGCATGTTTTGAGTACCGGGTTAGCATTTCCTCTTCGATCCCTTCTCCTTAGCCAGTCTACCCTGCTGCAGCCTGTTTTCCAGAATCACCGCGTGGAGGTATATAAGGGTCTTGGCAGCTCTGTTTCGCTGGCCCTGACGCTAGCAGTCAGCTTTGGGTCGCTGAGCACTGCAGCTCATGCGCTGCTCAGCATCTTGATCCCTAACGTGAAAGTGAAGAGCGATGAAGTAAACGATGTACACGAGTTGTTGCTTAGGGATACGAGTAGAACGTACTGTTTTAGTGTTGCTGATTCCTTCAGAATAGCCGATAGACAGCATCCATCTTCCAAAAATTAGACATGGATAAACTGTAACGTGCCGAAAGTAGCCTGAGACTGGCCGTCAGATTGATGTGGATAATAGTTTACAATATTTAAATGCACGTAACAAAGAAGTAGAATACACGAAAGTTGATTCTTCGGATAAGATTTGTTAAATTTCAATTCTTAATTCCTTTTTACAGCCCGAACTTTGAAAGGAAATGGAGAAGCTGTATTTTCAAATTGAACTACAAGCGAAGGAAGCGGCACATAATCAGCAGGCAGGAAATTGAACTCCAAGGACATTGAAGACAGAAAGTGAAACACTTCCACTTTAGCCGTTACCTCGCCAGGACAATCACTTTTCCCCAACGGATTAGGGACCCAACCGAAGGAATCGTTCACATCGTTTACACATGATCCAGAAGTTTCGTAGACCCATGTGTACACGTAATATAGAATGATATGTTATTTATATTTACACATGATACAGGCGGGCGGATGATGCATGTTTTACACGTTATACCGATTTCAGAATTGTTGAATTCATATACCAACTCAATAATACGTAATTCGATATTCTGATACGTTAAGTTCTCTATTGTGACAAATCACTGAAGGTTCGGTGTTCGAATTCCGTAGCGTCCAATGTTTGGCAGGCTGCTAAATCATCTTCGTATTGCAGATGACCTAGTACTTATCCCGTAGGCAGCCATTTACGCCAATGAAATGCACGCAGCGCTCCACCGAGAGGGAAATAAAGATGGACTCGAAGTGATCACGTCCAAGACGAAAGTCATGTGCAATCGATTCGCTACCCGCGACCCAGTCTTCCTAGATGAACAGAGACTCGACGACGTGGACGAGTACATCTACCTTGGGCGTCTACTCAACATACAGGTCGACTTAAACCAAGAGTTGATAAGACGGCGACCGTGGGTTGGGGAGCTTTCACGTCGATAAATCCTGTACTGGACCACATCCACGACCAGATCATTCGCACCTCTCTATTCAACTCCATAGTACTACCTGCAATATGCTATGCGAAGGAAACACTCACGAAAGAGATGGAGTCCAAACTTAGAGTGACCTTAGTCTCCCTCGAGAGACGCATGGTCGGCGTCACACTTCATAGACAGAACACAAACAAAAATATTTACAATTCGGACATACATCAATTGTCCCTGGTGAAAGATCCAGTTATGTATGCAGACAAAATGAAACATCACTGGGGGTGGGGAGCACGTACTGCGAAGAACGGACACTCGTGGAAGCACATCGACAGCAATAGGGTACCACAGAGACAAGAAACAACCACTGGGACGATCACCAAAACGTTTGTCCGACTAATTTGCATCCCGCAACAACAGTCACAGATGGACGACTCATTATCAACTGGTCCATCGTAGCCCAAGACAGAGACCGTTGGAAGAGAAGTTGGGACCCGCAAGGGTGTAACCGCTGCGGAAGATCACGTCACCCAGTTATCCAGTAATCCATTACCTCACCTGGTCTTCTATTGTTCTTTTTGTTATTCTAAAGACTAAATAAATACTAGTTATGTCATCGCTGATATGAACAAACATTCTTTGTTTCCGGTTGAAAATCCTCTACATAACAGATAGACTAGAACATAATGAATTATTTGATTTTGGCCCTTTTATACACATTTCTACACTGAATCATTTTATTTGGTCCCGTAAGCTGGAAAGTCATATCGCATTCTGATATTTCTGTTTGCATATGTATCTTTAAATAGCCACTGTTTCTGTCTCCCAAAGTCTGTCCATTGTGTTTCTAAATATTTCTTGAAGAGGATTTGTTTCAATAGGCTGGAGTCTTCATCCACCACACACATTTGACTATATCCTTGTCATTTCTATGTTTTGGCGAGCAATTTCCCACGAGACGGAGTACTTGGATGATGTAATATGCAGCAGTCATGTAACCATAAATCCTTCTTACCATTACTAGTATTGTGGATGTCTCTTGTTTTAGTGGACAGTGCGGATTATTTCTGCCATATTTGGAGACATATAACTTTCCTATCACAAAGACTACCAATGATAAAGAAGGCTGAACACTTTTATTTTGGTTGTGATCGGTGACCATGATCGAGATTATACCCCGCACTCGTCACGATGGAACCAATACATCCACATAATGATTGTTTCTTCGGCATAGCACCTTCATTTGAACATGGTTTTTCTAAGAGGAAAATTCGAATATTCCCTCTGCTATGAGACCAGTGCGCCAGGAACTATACGCAGCGTATATCCTGAATATGAAGAATATACTAATGCCAGTCGACATATATGAAAGCATCTACATCAGGAGATCATGATTTCGTGCCCACTGAAGAGTATGCACATCCACCCAAAACTACCCAGATAAACATTTGTCATCTAGTGAAAGATTTGTCCTAAAAAAATTAAGCATAGCTGTTGAGGGTCAAGCGTGCGGCATTGGAATTATCTAGAAAAGTACAGTCATGTCTCCAGTACAGTCATGTCTCCTCTACAGTCATGTCTCCAGTACAGCCATGTTTCCAAACACCCATGTCGCCAATACAATCATCTCTCCAGTAAAATCATGTCTCCAGTATAGTCATGCCTCTAGTATTGTCGAATCTCTTGTAAGTCAATTATCCAGTACAGGCATTTCTCCAGTACAGTCAAGGCTCTAGTATAGTCGAGTCTATAGTACATTCATGTCTCCAGTACAGTCATGTCTCTAGTATAGTCGAGTCTCTAGTACATTCATGTCTCCAGTACAGTCAAGTCTCTAGTATAGTCGAGTCTCTCGTACAGTCATGGACTAATACAGTCAATTCTCTGTTTCATACATGCTTCTTGTACAGTCAAGTTTCAAGAACATACATGACTCTAGTTCATCCGAGTTTTCAGTATATTCATTGCTTTAGTACAGTCAATTCTCCAGTCCATTCATTGGCTTAGTACAGTCAAGTCTATATTTCAGTAATACCATAGTACAGTCAAATCACTAGTAAATTAAATTAAATTAAATGTAATTCCATTAAATTCCGATCGTCTGAGCCACTTGTGTCCGCTGTTTGCTTGTTATGCAGATTAACTCAAATGAGCCACGAGTCCAAAAATGTAAACTCCCTTCTAAGTGATCCAGAAAAATGAAAAAAAAATAAAACAGTTACGAATATATTTTATGTAATATCCTCCAGTTCCTCTACTAAAGCTTACCGCGTCAAAGAAAACATATGGTCTGTCACTGCAGATCTCGGCGTTCGTCACAAGAGCTTCTTTGATCAGATCATAACCATTCAGGACGATCACCAGCGATTGACCCATGTACAGGCTGTAGAAAAAGAAAAACTAAAATGAAGATAATAATGACATCCATGATATAGCGATTTAATTCTAATTCTTATCAGTTTGTTTTTACTTGTTTTATTTTGAGGAAAAGAAGGACAGAAAGCCGAATTCTTAGAATACCGGCCTCCTAATCAGAAAGATGCTGTTTCAAACTTAGGTAAGCACACTATTAAAAAACCAATAAATGATGTAGATAAACATCCTTCACACTACATGTCAACTGTTAGTGCAAAAGCCCTATTTTCTTATACCTGTACATTCAATCCAGCAAACAATAGTCTTTAGGCAATGCTTTAGTAAATTAACAACAAATAAAAGCAAATGTTCTTGGGATGGAGAAGGGGAAGAGGGAGAGGGGGGAGGGGGAGTCGAAAGAGATGGCAGTGACAATAACATTAGTTATTGCATTTTCAAATAATTATAAAAATGAAATACCAATCAACAGAACTTCTTCTTCTTCTTCTGCGTACACAGTCAGACAGTAACCATTATTTTCTCGAAAAAAGCGGCGGTCATCCTGAGACTCTCGCCACTACCATAGAGCTTGTCTTGCAGTTCCACTGGCAATGGCCACATCTGCTCTCTCTGATCCTCGTATGTCGGGCAGTTCTGCAGCAGATGTTCAGTGGTCATTTTACCAGTACCGCACGGGCATTCGTCGGTACACCCTATCTTCAATTTGTTGAATAGGTGGTACCTCAGTCTATTGTGGCCAGTGCGAAGTCTGAAGACAACGACCTGCTCTCTTCGGTTCAACTGGTAATAGGCATCGTTTTTGGTGTAACCAGTATGTTCGGTTTCCCATTTAGTCATGTACCTGGCTTTGATAAGCCGTTTTGACTCTTCGTACGTTATACTGGTATCTGTTTGTGGTAGTCTTGCACCTTCTTTTGCCAGTCTGTCTGCCTCCTCGTTGCCTTGGATGTTGCAGTGTGACGGAACCCACTGTACCACTACCCTTTTTGGTACGGACAGCTGGCACAGTTTGCAGAGTGCTGCTCTTAAGTCATTAAGCTCAGTGTTTTTCTGGCTTTTTAGCGCTGTGACTACGGCGAGAGCATCTGTCAGCAAGACTATGTGGCTCTCGTTTTCACTGTGTGTTGCCATTTCTTCCACTGTCGCCCTCAGTGCCTCTGCCTCCGCTCTGAAATTGCTTGTGTACTTACCAGTAGCGAGTGACAGTGTTATTTTTCTGCCATTTGGTAGGTTCAGGAATGCTCCTGCCCCTCCGTTCTGTGTAGCGTTTGTTACAGAACCGTCGGTGTATGCATGGGTCCAGTCCATGCTTGGGTAGCTTTTCGTTATGAAGCTTAGGGTAGTGTCTCTCCTTTCTTTTTCGGTCTGGCAGTTTTTGTTTGCAATACCTGGTATATTTTCTACCACCTCTGGAAATATATCCTGCCTCCAAGTAGGTTTTCGTACAGTAGTGATGGGTTTTGGTGTTGTTAGTGCGTTTATGGGATCTTCGTGCATCTTTGCTTTGGCTATTTCTGCAAAGTTTCTCCGCTTTAGTTTCCCAGTTCCCAAATTGTTTAGTCTCTGGTACATTGGATGGTCCGTCAGTCTTCGGAGTTTCTCTGACTGCAGCTGGGCTCTGCAGTCTCTTCTGTCGGTCATGGATTGCAGTTTTGTAATCTTTTCAAGTTCTACAATTGGCGTTGACTTCATGCCACCTGTTATAATTCTCATGGCTTGGTTTTGAAGTTTGTTAACTTTATCGAAGTTCGCCTTCGCTGCTGTTGTCCATGCCGCGATGCCATACTCGAGAACTGGTCTCACTCTTCCAGTGTACAGTTTCTTTAGTATGCCTTCGTTTGCTCCCCAGCTTGTGCCAGCAAGTTTCCTCATGATCGCCATTCTTTCTCTGGCTTTCATTCGGTTTCTCTCAATCTGACTTTTCCATGTCATGCGCCGATCAAATGTGACTCCCAGATAGGTTGGGTTGGCGTTTGGCTGCAGGATTTTGCCATTCAGACTTAATTTGGTACTTTGGGGTTTTAATGAGAGCGAGAATATTGTGCACGTGGTTTTCTCCTCGTTTATTTTGACCAGCCATGAGTTCGCCCACTCTTCCAGCGATGTTAGGGCCGTTTGCATCCGATTTCTTGCTATAGTGAAATTCTTTTCAGAGGTCCACATAGCCAGATCGTCTGCAAACATTGAGCTATGGACTCTTCTTGGTATACTCTCTGTAATATCGTTTATATATACCAAGAATAGTGTGGGTGACAATACTCCCCCTTGGGGTACTCCCTGCTCGAGTGTCACCTTTTTGCTCATCTGCCCTTGTACTTGGACTCTGGCCGTTCTTTGTTTGAGGTAGTGGTTGATCCACTTGTACATCTTCCCACAAACATCACTTCTTCTTAGCTTGACTCTAAGTCCATCCTTCCAGACTTTGTCAAATGCCTTTTCCAGATCCACCCAAACAGCTACTGTGTGTTTCTGTGCCTGGTAGGCATCTTCTATCTCCTGGGCTATGAGGATGACCTGGTCCTCAGTGGATCTGTGCTGTCTAAAGCCGGCTTGCTGTGGAATTAGTATTCGTTTTTCTTCCAGATGCCACATCAGTCTGGTGTTTATCATCCGTTCCATCAGCTTGCCGACACAGCTCAGTAGGCTAATGGGCCTGTATCCATTTGGATCTGTTTTGTCCTTCCCTGTTTTTGGTACTGGTACCAGTATTGCATCTTTCCATGCCTCAATCAACAGAACAAAAATATAGTTTTTATAGTCGATATCTCTAATCAGTCTTAGGAGATAAAATGTATCTGGTATCAAGCTATCTTGGACCAGTGGAAAGACATCAGTCAAGACGACTGGAGATAACTCAGGATTCAGGCACCAATAGCAAGACATCAGTCGAGACGACTAGAGATAACTCAGGATTCAGGCACGCTGGTTCCCACCTTCGTTGAGGTCATGAGTTGCTAGAAACTTTCAGGATTCGATCGACCAACATTTCCGTTCATCGCTTTGAGAATCGACTGCCTTACCTCTCTATCACATCAACCTAGCATTAAGAACCGTTGCTGCGGACTTCAGAATAATATAATAAAGAAATTCCACAGCTAAAATGGGATAGGTACATTGTATGGAGGACATACACCCAATGGAGCATTTCTCCGGTTATGTCATATCCATGAGAAATGAAGGGATAAGCATGACCAAATTCAACACAACAATTTTCACTGAAAGATCAGCACCAATGTCAATAAACTCGTGATGGTTAACTATCACTTTAACGAAGTTCATTCTCTTTGTTCAGCCGTGTAGCCGTGTGGACAATCTTTTCATTTCGTCTGTCCGCTGAAATGGGTGCCTTGCGCGGTGATTTGGATTAAAGTGGGAAAGTTTTTGCACAATATGTCAACTTCACTCTCTCGTTCTGAGCTACATTTGACCAATGGCAGGACATTATCGAGACTACTGTAGATATTAAATTATGCACATTTTTCCTCAGGGTTTACTCCTGAAGCCTTTTCGGTAAACATGTATTCCGAAAGAAAGCGGAATGTGACATCTAGTAGCTTGGAAATATAGCATGACCAGGACTAAATCTATATGTTCATAACAAATAGCACATGAATATGTACGTACCAAATCATTTTCCAGATATTCACAAAATGTTGTCACAGAGTAAAAGTCAAAGCCACCCACAAAGTGAGAGGCACTTTCGTACACCGACTTGCCTGAAACTCACAGCAGGCAGCGGGATGATGTGCGCGAACCAAAGAAGCAAAAAATAAACATCTCATCAATAGGAAGGACACACAAATAACTAGTCGATCGTTGCTGGTAATCCATTACTTTATCTTGACTAATCTGGCTTGTCACTAGATGTAGAAATATAAACCTGCCAGTAAAAACGCTCTTCCAGCCACTCTACCTTATTTTTAAAGGCCGATCATATATCAAGAGAAACCGAAACATTAATATTCAACCCTCTTTTGCGGTATACACAAAAATGTACCCTCATATTGCTCATTGCGCTTACATCAGCTCAGGAACAAGTAATATGACTGACATGATCAAAACAAATGTGTACACTAAGCACACTCTACATAAACAAAGATGCAAATTCACAAATATGCTTACTCCAGCAGCTAGGAATAAAAGACAAGCATGCAGGTAACGAAGCGAAACAGCTATGAAACCGAAATAATTCAATTTAAGTCGTCCTAAGATAATCTGAACCAAAAACGTTTATTTAAAACATAATTCAGGAGAAGTGCACAAAATCATGAAATAATATTAGAAAGACACGACATACCTACTCGAGGAACACAACAAATCTGTTCCGACTTGAAATTTAACCTCCTTTGTCCAAGATGAGCAAAAGTGTGATGATAGCAGCGAACATAATGGCGTCAGTCATTTCTTTCTGGAATACTAGGGATTCGAGCCATGAAGTGTCATACTAGTTGCTTAAACAAAACTGCTTATTTTAAGACTTTTCAATGTTGTCTTCATTTGAAGTGTGATCCTCCAAGAGGTAGCGTTTGATTCACTGCAAAACTACACCCATATACATTTCAAATATCTTCACTGCTGGTACATATGAGAGCAGTTTGACAGCCATTTCATTCCCTGAAACACCATTGTGTGGATGTAAAATAACACTTCATACAGAAACACGTTTTAAAAAATGGGTACTCCTAACGAAAGTAACAATATAATACACATATGCATCAACACGAAAACATAATTTTAGCAACGTGTAAGTTACTTTTTTTAATTTGCGTTCGCCTTATGTGTGCGTTTCACTACGTTATTTATTTTGCGCCTGTCGGCCCAGTGCATCTGACTTCGGCATGCATTTTATGTAAGGGTCTGCATCCTCCTGCATTTTCTAAGGGTTTTCTTCCCCGGGATAACGGCTGGTTCTGTGATAGGGATCGAATCCAGCACATTTGAGTTGTTAACCGTGTCACTTAACCACTTCCCCACACCGTACAATACTTTTAAATCTTCCCATTTTTTGTGTGAATGTTACCTGTAAATCTCTCCGCATTGCTTCCTCCACTGCTTAAACTGCTTCCTGGGATTCTTGTCCATATATGGCAGGTGACCGAGGATAGGAAAAGGCATGCGCGGGCAAGGTGGCAGGTTGGAGTCGTGACGCAGATAGTACAAGATGGCTACCAGCAAGATCAAAGACACCAGCAGCAGAGTGATCATTTCCATTTTGCTAAAAACTTTCTGTAGAAAGATAAATAGTCCATTATAATTTGATTGTCATCACCAAACTGATGTCTGTTATTTGTTTGTTACTATTTCTGAAATAACAGTTCTTTTGTAGAAGACTCTCATACTGATGGAATTGTACATCTCGTTATACATACACGAGTCAGCAGTTCGTTTAAACTATATTTGGAATGAGAAAAAGATGAAGAAAAAGAAGAAGAAGGAGAACGAGAGGTAGAAGAAAACAATAATAATAATAAGAATACGAAAAATAGCAAGAGTGATTAGATAACGTTTATACAACACGAAAATAGATCATGATGAGGTTCACGACAATGAATTAGATAATAAGCTAACCTCTAGAAAATACGCATAGGAAATATTACATCTTAATAACGATATTGGTCATTTCAATAAGGTGGAATATTCCGAGTATGAAATATACCGAGTGTGGAGCATACCGAGTATGGAGTATACCGAGTATGGAGTATACCGAGGATGGAGTAAACCGAGTGTAGAGTATACCGAGTATGTAGTATACCGAGTATGGAGCATACCGAATATGGAGTATATGGAGTGTGGAGTATACCGAGTGTAGAGTATACCGAGTGTAGAGTATACCGAGTGTAGAGTATACCGAGTGTAGAGTATACCGTGTGAGGAGTATACCGAATATGCAGTATACCCATAATACCCCTTCCCCTTAAAGCACGCTGTTGATTATTTAAATGCTCTTCGAGTACGGAATCTATTGTCTGGCTACATTGTACACTTGTATACCACACACAGTGTCCTCTACCTAAAATAATGACAGCGATGGATATTGCTGTATATATATATATATATATATATATATATATATATATATATGTATATATATATATATATATATATATATATATATATACATAGTAGACGTGTTCAACTGAAACCGAAATGAACTGCAACGATGCGCATGATGACGTCACTTCTGGGGTAAATAGCACATACCAACCGTCAAGTTTATACATTTCTTTCTCCTGCGACTCATGGTTTATTTAGCAGATTGTTAACAATATGACGGGTGTGATACGGAATGCGTCCATAGTTTATCAGAGAGCGATTATTCGTTTCCTAACAGCTGCAGGATGTTAACCAATTTACATGTATCGCAGAATGTAGGCAGTGTAAGGTGGCAACAGTATGTCGAAGGCAGCAGTGAACAACTTGACAACGATGTTTAAAGAAGGACCCGAGTTAACCCAGTAATATACGCCTGGCCTGGCCTCAGAAGCCCTTTCGTTAACTTCCGTCAATCTTTAAACATCATTGTCCAGTTCTTTACTTTTGTCTTCGACACACTTTTGTCACCATCAACTGCCTGCAATCTGCAATGAATGTCAAATGGTCGATATCCTTCAGCTGTTAGAAACCGAATCACCACTCGCTGATCAACTCTTGTATGAAAATTTTAAAAAATCATCGATTAGTAACTTGCTGAAGGCCACAAATGAATGCTTAAAATGATCCACCAGCTAGATAATCTAACGATATTCCGTCCTGTCTGGATTATAGTGTGAATACGATTATGGGGATAGCTGGAGTAGTATATTGATTATCGTAAAACGGTATACATTCTAGTTTTACTGACATAGATGCATTTATATGTAATACAAGACTATGCATTAGCAGTTAGGATCTATCTTCATGTCTTAATCTAAATACACACAATTGCGACATATGGCATTTAGTCGAACTTTTAGCGATACCTCTGGGTTACTTAATCTAATTTTACCTATAAGTTACAACATGTATTATTATAATATGAATCAATAATTGTAACATAGAATAGTGTTATAATAACACAGAGAATAAATCTATCATAACTAATAATATCTCAATTAATGCATATTGTAGTATTTGACTTTGCTTGGTCCCTTGCAAAATGTGGGTAAATCCAGTCTAATTACAATGTTTTTCAACTGTCAACATATTTTAATTATTGTTTTATCAATAATTCATTTACTGTTATTTATTACCAATCTTTGACGTAATATGGTAGTATGCTAAAATGTGGTTGTGTTTAGCAAAATATGTAACACACCATATACTTAAATATGGTAGCATATAGTAATTTATGTAACACACTATATCCTTAAAAATGGTAGTATTTAGTAATATATGTAAAACAATATATCCTTAAATGTGGTAGTATTTAGTAATATATGTAACAAAATATATCCTTAAATATGGTAGTATTTATTAATATATGTAACAAAATATATCCTTAAATGTGGTAGTATTTAGTAATATATGTAACAAAATATATCCTTAAATGAGGTACTATTTAGTAATATATGTAACAAAATATATCCTTAAATATGGTAGTATTTATTAATATGTAACAAAATATATCCTTAAATGTGGTAGTATTTAGTAATATATGTAACAAAATATATCCTTAAATGAGGTAGTATTTAGTAATATATGTAACACACTATATCCTTAAATGAGGTAACAGTTAACAATATATGTAATACATTTGCCCATTAATTCTTGAGCTACTGAATAATACGTGCAATACATTCTATCAGTAAGCAAGGCACCAAATAATATCATCTGTCAGACATACCCTTAAACACAGCACCATTTCATAACATCAGTCCTACCATAAGGAAGTCCTACATTTGAGCATAGCACAATTTATTATCATAGGACTTTGATTGCATAAAACACATAATAATTTAACAACTTTGGATAATCGTAGCAGTAAACACTGCATCGCATACTTTAACGTGAAAGTCCTAACATTAATCACGGCATCATACAATAGCATGTTAAAGTCCTACCTTTAATCAGTGCATCATGTAATACCATGTGTATACCATGCAATATCATGTGAAATTCCTATACTATTCACGGCATCATATACTTATATGCGAAAGTCCTACAATTGAACACGGAATCGAATAATATCACGTGAAAGTCCTACCATTAATGAGTGCAGCATTTAATACCACGTGAAAGTTATACCATTAAACTCGGTATCATATAATGAAATGTGAAAGTCCGACCATTAAACTCGGCATCACACACTATGGAATGAAAGGCCTACCATTAATCACGATTTAATATAATACCATGTTACAGTCCTGCCATTAATCAAGACACCATTTAATTCCACGTGGAAGTCCTACCAGTAAACACTACAATCATAACACGCCATATAAAAGTCTTAACAATAAACAAGGCCTCATTTAATAAGATGTGACACTCATATCATTAAACACGACACCATGTAATATAATTTGAAACTTCTACAATTAAACGCAGTGCGATTTATTAGCACGTGAAAGTACGACCATTAAACACGCCATCATTAATGTCATGTGACAATTCTACCATTAAAGACGGCACCATATAACATCATGTGAAAGTCCTAACATTAACGACGGCACCATAACACATCATGTGAAAGTCCTACCATTAAAGACGGCACCATAAAACATCATGTGAAAGTCCTACCGTTAAAGATGGTACCATATATCATCATGTGAAAGTCCTACCATTAAAGACGCACCATATAACATCGTCTGATAATACAGATAAAGGTAAAGCCACAACAGATAATGTGGTCGTTGATGAAGCGATTTCAATGTGCGATCGAACAATATGTCTATGAGGTAGAGTGGCCAGTTTCTTTCACAACTATCTTTCCTTTGCTATCAGTATGCCAGGTTCCCATTTCCAGCTGGGTCTAGTGGAAGAAGCTGTTATACTATGTAAAAATATACTTTATACCTGGTCAATAAAACAGAGCACGACGTGATTTGAACCAGATTCGTTGGTTTTGTAAACCAAACTTTCAACAACTTAGCCACGAACTACGTATGTGACATGTCTATCAATGAACACGTTACAGTTTGATATGGTGGTACCTGTTATGTTTCTATCACTACAACTCACACAGACGTTAACTATCTAGGGCATATAACTCTTGATTCTTGGTCGCATTACCGTTGCGAATGAAAAGAGAAGTAGCCCTTCTTAAAAAGGTACGTCCAAATTCTCTGCAAGTTGAATGTTATCTTAACAAAACACAAGGGCACTTTAAACAACAACATACATTTATTATCAGTAAAGACATACTAATATGTAGGGTTATTGCTATAACTCTACTAACCCCGGCTCGCGGTTCTCGTTTAGTTTCGTAAACAGCAACTTGCAATGAGCGACTGACTTCTATTAAAATGTCTTGAACAAAACAGACCTCGTTTTCTTATGAGGGGGTCGTATGAGGTATTGGTAAAATAAAACTCTCGTTTTCAAATAAAGGATCACATGAAAGCATTAAACGGTAGTGTTTCGAAAATCTTACAAGTTTCAAGTGCTCAATGGTCTTAAGGCAGATGAGATCGATGTCTAGTCCAATCGAAGACGGACGACACATTATGATGTTTTGTGTACGCAATGTGCGGGAAAGAAAATAAGTCGTTGTCAGTTGAACATTGAAATAGCAGGCTCTTAGGCCCATGTCGGTGCACAAATGGGACAGGTAATGAAGTTCCTGTCAAATGGTTGTCTAGATTAAGATGGAACAGGAGACGGCCCTTCCATAATACCAAGACACAATCGAGTAATCATCCGTATGTCTGTGCACTCGATTACAAGGATTTACTGAAAAGAAGATAATGATGTACAAGGCCAGCTACTTAATAATGTCGGAGTTCTGTATCGTACGAGAATAAACGTTTTAAGAACGATTGATGGTGTCACATTTACTTTTGAAATCATTACCATCTGGAGACAGAAGTGTGTGGTTTCTCCTCTGCTGTTTACCATCGACATGGACAAAATCGCATAAGGATTAGAGAAAAAAAAAGACGGACGCAAAAAAAATTAAGACGGAAGCAAAAAAAAAAAATACGGACGCAAAGAAAAAAAAGCCGGACGCAAAAAAAAAAAAAATGTAATAAAAAAATAAACTGCTATTGATGGCTTACAACACTGGCAGATTTGACTTACAGAGCAAATGGATAAATAACATTGTAGTGATTGTGCAACGCCACGGGCTTACGTTGACTGACGCAACCCACATGGCTCAGGACGAAGGACTTTAAGCACCGCACGACGCTTAGAGGAATAGGAGAAAATAATATTAACTAACCAAATGAAGGAAAACGAGAGGTGTAGTGATTACCGCGTTGGCTTCGCATGTGAGTGGTCCTGGGTTCATTCTCCAGTTGAGGGGGACATGGTTTTTTTTAGAAAGCAACGGATCCCTGGTCGACCCAGCCTTAAATGGGTACCGGTTTAATGGGAAAGTAAAGGCAGCCCGCGTAATGCAGCATCCACTAAGTACAGTGGGTGCCAAAACAATTTTGGCTTACGCCATTTTTCCCTATGCACTGCATGGCGTGACGTGATCTGTACTTTCTTTACTTAACTAGAAAATCGACTAATATGAGATATACATTTATTGAGTCTACGTCATTCCAATCGCTGATAAATGCTTAATTTTTCAAAACCATCTAAAACATGTCAGCAAATCAACTCACTAATTTCAAGAACACAACACTGATTGTGTCTTTCTCTTAGACACATTTTTCTATTTTTTTCTCTCCCTAGTTTCCTAGTTCTCAACTCAAATCAATATCATTCTCTCTTCACAAACATGCTGAATCGATCTACATGGCTTCTCTCTATTTTTAAAACAATTGTTACCTTCACTCGATGTCAATCACACGCGTTGAGCGCCAAGACGCGAGTGTACTCATTTCAACCTCATAGTATTTCTTGTTATCTCTGATCACGTGAGTCATTAGATAATTAGCATAAGCCCCAACCAATACTTTTTTACAACACTCGTGATGTACACATGTCGTTTTAAGTTTAAACTGGTTAGAATGGAGCGAACCTGGACAATCACCATTACTTATTGTACTGGGGTTGGACCAAGTCAGAGAACTCTAATCTGCTCATTCTCTGACTGCTTGATTACAGCAGGCGTTGTCTGTTCCCTTCACAGTACATGATGATGATATAATCCCCTTAGCTGTGAGCTGGCAGCTCTTGACAGCCCAATGCCTCCTTAACAAAAGCACACGTCCTTCTCAATTGAGGTAGTGCAGTGTAGAGTGTGTTGAGTATTGTGGGGTATGGTGGTAGCAGCAGGTTCCACAGATCAGCCAGGCCTGGGCACAAGGTCAGGAGGTGCTCGACTGACTCCTTGTGGTCATAGCAGAATCTGCAGTTTGGTTCACGTAGTGGGTCAAATCTGTTCAGATGTTTGTTGACGCTACAGGACTTACATTATGAGTCTCTTCTCACGTGGAGCAAAAGCATTACGTTAACCGTTAAGCTAATAACCCAGCACTTTCTCACAAGCTCGCCATGTTAATGCATATTTTCGCAAATGGTAAGCCTAGAACCAGAGCAGGGAAGAATTCCTCTTTGAATCCGTAATGTTACTCAGTCACTGAGGAAATAATCACACACCTCGAAGGGTCTCCTAAAATCTACACACCGGACTCTATTTTTCGCCTAATTTATGCCTAATTATCCGCTAAGCTTTTTAGACTGAATCATGCAGGTACGCAGTTGCATAGGCAATCGGGTTCATTACACGGCAGAGGAATGACTTCTATGACAAAATGGCATAAAAAGTCACATAATAACGGATTAATAACAGTTTTATTTTACATAAATGACTTCCTCCGTGTGGGATTGCGTTATTTAGTTATTGATCGAGCGCTGTTGTTGGTACAAATCCAACATTGCATTTGACTCGTCTAACGGAATTTAAAAAATCCTGATTCTAAATATTTTCTGCGCAGTTTTATAACATTGACTTTCGCATGGTGAGGCTGTTATTCACAACCGTCCAAGGTCGTTTATTACAGAATGCAATGAATGAAAGCGTGGATCCATTCTCCTTGCCATTAACCAGTCAGGGGGGGGGGGGGGGGGGGGCATACCCGTGTTTCTAATGTGTGAGATATTCCAATTCAGCAAATTTAAATTTTAACAAAAAAATTGAAGAACACTAGTAATAAGAGTGATTCATATAAGCTTTATAAAAGAAGAATGTTCCAGTAAATTGAATATCTTGTGAAAATTCTAACACAATAGCTTCGAAGGCCCTAATGGTACATTTGAATCTGGCTAGATTAACTCCAGGCAATTACATCGTTATATTCAATGTGCGATTGTATCAGTTCTATGGAACAGTAAACATCGCAGATAGAAATGTTCCCTAAATCCTAAAAAAAGGCGATATATATGTTCAAACACGGCGCATTAGGACGGCGTGAGCTAGTGGTTAAGTGACACGGCTCACAATCAGAAGGTGTTGGGTTCGATCTCCATCACAGCACCGGCCGTTACCTCGGGGAAGCAAACCCTTAGAAAATGCAGGAGGAAGCATACAATAAATGCTGAAGTCGGATGCACTGAGCCGACAGGCGCAAAATAAACGCCACAGTGCAACGCACACCGCCTATGGCATTAGAAAAATAAGGTAAAACAAAAAAAGCAAAACACGGCGCACAATGCAGAACTCAGTGCTTTCCAGGATAGATCGGTCTGTTGTCACTCGCAGTAGCTCTTTTATGTTATTGAGACCCATCATGAGGACTTTTTAGTGATTCTCCATGGCAGTGTGTCTCTCGAGTGGCCCTCTTTCTTGTGCCATTCGGTCTCCACATAATCTATTAAACTGTTAATTTTAGTTCTAAGGTAATGTTCCATGTATACAGACGTATGTTATCCTTACTATAGTATGCATATATTTCTGTTTCGTATCTAATCGTATTTTTTTGGTTTGACATACATTCGTTCTACTCAATGTACAATTTACTATAAAACTAAAAAGCAAAGTATACTCAGCAGCATTCGCCACTAGGAGACGCTGCAGCAACTTCAGTGCCAAAGCCAGTGCCCTGAGGCAAGCAGCTGAAACCCTTATAGACCATAAGGAGCAGGCAAAAATGAACTTGGTGCTCTGGCAGACTCGCTCGAACGCCAGTCCCACTGCTTCACAAAAAAAGCACAGTCCAGTGGATACTAGTCCCCTGTAGCATCCCAGGCAACGAGGAGGCAGACAGACTCGCCAGAGAGGGAGGAATGATGCAGCAGAGTGATACAGAGACCACATACAATGAGACAAAAGCATTTGTCAGGGCAACGTACGGTGCAAAATGGAAAAAAAGACCACACTGGCCACATAGAAAATGATGCTTAACATCAACTCTCCAGGCGAGACCAGGTGATAATTCTCCTGCTACGCACAGGTCCCAACAGACGTATATGCCATCTGTACAACACGTTCAAGATTGGCACTACAGACCTTTGTGGCTGCGACACAGCGCCCATGAAGGCAGAAAATATTTTGCAGTCCTGTCCACTGTATATACCGACAATAGAAGTAGCATTTGGCTACAGCCAGTTTCCTTCCACGAGAAGCTGTACTGAAACGTACAGCGCCTTGAGTCGACTGCTGCCTTTGTTAGAGTCATTGAAGTTGAGATCTGAAGACGAACGAGGAAGAAGAAGAAGAAGAAGAAGATGTTCCATGTATGTTATTCTTACTATAGTATGCATATATTTATGTTTCGTCGCTAATCGTACTTTTTTGTTTGACATACATTCGTTCTACTCAATGTATATCTTATCCGTCAGAAATATGATAGAACAATGATTAGAATGGAAAAGACAAGTCTACATAACTGTCTATTGATTTTGAAAAGGTTTTCGTGCAGCGTACACTAGCGTACGGTAAGATGGCGACCAAGCAACAGCTGCTCTCATGGTCTGCGATATTCGTGGGGTTTGTTCGTTCCACTTCATGTGTGGGGCGCGGTGTTGTGTGACGGTTATTTTCTAGCACATGAAGCCTATGTGTGTAAATTTCATCGGAATTCGGAGATACATGATCTGTTCTTCCTGTGTAATAGAATACGCGTTGTTGGATAGGACGTCTCTACGGATTGCGCATCGTCCTTTGTTGGTGTGCACGACCTGCTTGGAAATTGCGTGCCATGACCGGAAGGTGTAAGGTGTGCTCATACTTGGCGCCGCATTCCAGTGGCGCTGAGGTCGGCTAGCTCTTTCCTGGAGGAGTGAAAAGTGAAATTAGTAGCCTGCCGATTAAAGTGAGCTCACAAGCCAACCTCACCTCCTCGGGATACACACTGGGCAATTAGAACCGTGATGCTCTAGGCTAACGAGGCAATGGCTCCCCTGGGGGGGGGGGGGCGGGCTCCTTCAGGCTTCTTGCAGATGTTGGCCCACCGCAGCTTGGAGAGGAGATGGGCGCCACCAGGTGATTTCAAGCCTAAGAATCACACGTGAGGACAAAAACGAAATATATTATACCGCATTGGTCGCAGCCCGGACAGACAGAGAGGACTGGCGTGGGATTGTCATGTCTTCATGTGTGCCCCAACGACCTGATGGGTTACAGGATGAACTGCACTGAACTGAGCACTAGGATAGTCTATGTTTGTTACTAATAGCTTACGGTATCCCTATCAACGTTGTATCAATCATTGAAGTCTATATACAACATTTACATCTAGTGTTGGACAGAGTGACAACACTTTTGAGGTAGTTTAGGTTTCGGTAGGAATTGGACAGATAGACCACACTTTTGAAGAGATGACGTAAGTACGACAAGAACTGGACAGGTCCAACTTTTTAGATATTATCGAGACGACTGGAGATAGCGAAGGATTTCGTTTTTTCCACACGGTTTTCTCCCGAAGCGCTTTTCCCAGTAAACATATTTCTTGTTACGCAGCGAAGGTGTGACATCCAATAAGTTAGAAATGTGTGATGACCAGTACTAAATCTCTATGTTCGTATCAAATGGCACATGAAACTGTAAGTATCAAACAATGTTCTAGATTTTAAGAAAGTGAAACCGTAAAATCCACACAATCGCTATGTTCACTTCAAATTCCACAAAAATATAACGACAAATACATTAATCCGGATGCCTATGAGTGACATAATACACAGGAGTTGGTAATAACAGGAGTACAGTCAACCACGTATCAAGTGTCACATGTCCAGACTTTCTATTTAAAGGCTGAATCATATCCAGTTTATAACTCAAGACAAACCAAACATAATTTGTTATCATCAGAGTTATGTGACTAGAGAATATTGCTGAAGAGGTCGAAGAATACCCTTGGTGGGATTACGAAATACCGAGAGATAAATGAAAACATATAATGCGATATGAGAGAAAGGCCAAGACAGAATTGATTACTGATCAGTGCTCAGATATCGAACACTATCTAAGAATAAACGATGCCAAATGGGTATATAAAATAGTCAAGGACATAGAAAGACCTTTACAAGTTCGCAATACAACGATTCAGGATAAGAGAGGAACATGTCTCACAAAAGCCCAAGACATTCAGGCTCGTTGGACCGAGTAGTGCTCTGAATTATATAAGCATGAGGGTCGATGGACCCAGGAAATGCAATCTCCCCAAAAGTGGAATATGTTAGAGGAGAATCAACCGATAACAACAGAGGAAGTAAATGAAGCTGCGAAGTTGATAACAAAGGGGAAATCATTGGGTGTGGATAATATTCCACAAGAGCTCTTACGTGAGTGGGGAGGTAATAATTGAGGCTATGACATACATCTGTAACATAATTTGGCAGACATGAGAGGGGCGAACACTCTGCACAAAATAAGTGGTTTTACAGCTTCATAAATCAGGGAACCTAAAGATCCGAGCTATATAATAATTAACTTCATTTGTCATCCTAGCAAAGATCTTGAAATAATAATGGGCAACATATTAAAACAACAGGCAGAGAATGTGATTGTTGAAGATCAAACATCGTTTCGAGCAGGAAGAAGTACTTCTGAACAGATATTCAATCTGCTGATATTAAATGATAAATACATAGAGTATCAACAACACATCTAACATATCTTCATCCATTTCAAAAAGGAGTTCGACAAAGTATGGCATGTGGCGCTATGTGTAACAATGAAGCATTACACGATCAATAGTAATATTGTGAAATTAATTGATAACCTTTATGAGAAGGCGGCAAATGCAGCTTCTGTAGACGGAATACTACGGGAATGGTTCCGCACGTCTGGTGGAGTGAGACTGGGATGTATACTCTTTTCAACACTCGTCAATGTATTCTTTGTCAGAATAATGGAGACGGCCCTGGGCGGACATGTTGGTACAGTCAGAATAGGTGACAAGACGATTACAGACCTACGATTTGCACATAGTTTAGATGGTCTGACAAGCACGGAAACAGAACTCCATTAGTTGATTATGAGATTGGACAGAGCGGCGCAGGCGTATCCAGCTCCCACCTTCAAAAACGTTGTCGACCATGTCAATCTTCCTTCACTTCCACCAGCAGCTTTGCCTATTGGTCAGGGGTGGACTCCCCTTCTTGTCCTTTCACTCACGTAGCTTAGCCGGCCAACCACAGGCCGTTGCCAGTGGGCAGGGGAGAGTGTGGGAGGAGATTGGGGG
This sequence comes from Ariolimax columbianus, assembly GCA_036924085.1. NCBI lineage: Eukaryota > Metazoa > Mollusca > Gastropoda > Stylommatophora > Arionidae > Ariolimax > Ariolimax columbianus. The sequence goes on along the minus strand of JAVGWX010000016.1, from coordinate 26,479,252 downwards.
TGCGGGTGGTGCTGTCGTAAAAAAGCAGATTTCAGAACCATACGTGAGCTAGGCAGAAGTGATGGAATCAAAAAGGATCCTAGCCATCAAGTATGTGGCTGTCTCTCGCCGTGAGCTACTATCCCTTACACACTTATGTACTCCAAACGTCAACATTATAACAATTAGAAATGCTGTAACGTGAGCGCTCAAAGTTAGCAGACATTCCTAGACGTAACCAGGAGCGTGTCAGCTATGGTATTCACATTATTAAATGGAATGGACCCACGGCGGATTGGGCGATATCCTTATACGAAGCAAAAAACAAACCCAAAGAGAAGTGTAGGCAAACGTATGAAATGTATTAAAACAACACGGTTTAATGCATCTCATGTTCATTTCCACAATTTTCAAGCTCAAGCTGGTATAAGTCAGATATAGATCAGGAGGCGATGATAGTGACAACAAAATCTGATATACGATGGAAAGTAGCTTGGTATTGCAACAACTTTATTAACCCAATATGCTACCAGTTAGAAGACATCACGGAGCCAGTACACAATTGTAATTTCACGGTATTTTCAGCAAAGATTTTTGGATGCGAAGTGTGGAACTTGCGCAAAAGAGATGCTGGGAAACTAAGGGCTCCTCAGAAAGCGACCACTGGGGTTATTTGAAGAAAGGTATAATGATATGTATATATGTAAAGTTAATGCCCATCAGAAGCGATGATGACCCACCATCAGACGGTTTTGTCTAATAATGGGATGTGCGCTGTTTTCAGATTATAGTGAAGAAGAGGCTGCGCTGGTCATCAATATCACTCTCTTCTCCCGAGTTAAAGTAGATCAAGGGCAAGACTATTGGTCGAGACGACTGGAGGTAACTCCGGATGCAGGAACCAGTGCAAGAATGCAACTTTGCATTAATCCCCTTTTCATTGTCGTATATATCCACACATTTCGCCATTTGGTAAAAGAGATTGCTTATTTACTGTAAATCTGCCGGAAGTGCAACGATACCAATTACAAGAAATGGACTTCATTTTTATTCTGCTTAAAATGGATGTCAGTGCAATACAGAAATACCCATAGATGTTGTGTTAGCAAATTACGAAGGTGTAGCCACTGATGATCCCCGTATCGCTGTTCTCGCAGACGACATCTCCATGAAGGATCCACGATTGGTAAGAAAACATTTAAATGTGTTGTTTGCTGGTTCGTCGATTTCAGTGTCACCATCAAAAATAATGTCACATTATCCATTTCCAGCGTTCCCGCTACAAGCGGTCTTTTTTAGACCAGGGTATACTGACTAACAATTGTTTAACAATATATCAGAATATATCTATGTTAATACTTAAGAAAAATCTGCACTGTTTCTGTTTTCTCTTTATGTCACTTGCCATGAGCCAGCCAGACAAACATCCTTTTCTCATTTTGTCATATATAGGTCACGCTTATTTGGAAATGCATGTGATTATTTTTTTCTTCAAGACAATTTTTAGGAATATGCTAAAAAAATTATTTGGTGATGTGACACGTTCTAACTTAGGATACTAAATAACTTCCATTAGAAGCATTACATTTTAGGTTAATAAATACATTTTAAAAATGTTTTCCTACTTGCCTTGTTGAATGTAATAAATTAGTTGATATAATGGTGCGAACACAGGACATTTTTCGAGAAAATAATGGTTACTGTCTGACTGTGTACGCAGAAGAAGAAGAAGAAATGGAAAATAGTTCTTCTTCTTCGTCTTCTGCGTACGCAGTCAGACAGTAACCATTTTTTTTCGAAAAAAGTGGCGGTCAACCTGAGGCTGTCGCCACTGCCATAGAGCTTGTCTTGCAGTTCCACTGGTGATGGCCACATCTGCTCTCTCTGATCCTCGTATGTCGGGCAGTTCTGATGCATATGTTCAGCGGTCATTTTACCAGTACCGCACGGGCATTCGTCGGAACACCCTATCTTCAATTTGTTGAATAGGTGGTACCTCAGTCTATTGTGGTCAGTGCGAAGTCTGAAGACGACGACCTGCTCTCTTCGGTTCAACTGGTAATAGGCATCGTTTTTGGTGTAACCAGTATGTTCGGTTTCCCATTTGGTCATGTATCGGTCATGGATTGCAGTTTTGTAATCTTTTCAAGTTCTACAATTGGCGTTGACTTCATGCCACCTGTTATAATTCGCATGGCTTGGTTTTGAAGTTTGCTAACTTTATCGAAGTTCGCCTTCGCTGCTGTTGTCCATGCCGCAATGCCATACTCGAGAACTGGTCTCACTCTTCCAGTGTACAGTTTCTTTAGTATGCCTTCGTCTGCTCCCCAGCTTGTGCCAGCAAGTTTCCTCATGATCGCCATTCTTTCCCTGGCTTTCATTCGGTTTCTCTCAATCTGACTTTTCCATGTCATGCGCCGATCGAATGTGGCTCCCAGATAGGTTGGGTTGTCGTTTGGCTGCAGGATTTTGCCATTTTGACTTAATTTGGTACTTTGGGGTGTTAATGAAAGCGAGAATATTGTGCATGTGGTTTTCTCCTCGTTTATTTTGACCAGCCATGAGTTCGCCCACTCTTCCAGCGATGTTAGGGCCGCCTGCATCCGATTTCTTGCTATGGTGAGATTCTTTTCAGAGGTCCACATAGCCAGATCGTCTGCAAACATTGAGCTATGGACTCTTCTTGGTATATTCTCTGTAATATCGTTTATATATACCAGGAAGAGTGTGCGTGACAGTACTCCCCATTGGGGTACTCCCTGCTCGAGTGTCACCTTTTTGCTCATCTGCCCTTGTACTTGGACTCTGGCCGTTCTTTGTTTGAGGTAGTGGTTGATCCACTTGTACATTTTCCCACAAACATCACTTCTTCTTAGCTTGACTCTAAGTCCATCTTTCCAGACTTTGTCAAATGCCTTTTCCAGATCCACCCAAACAGCTACTGTGTGTTTCTGTGACTGGTAGGCATCTTCTATCTCCTGGGCTATGAGGATGACCTGGTCCTCAGTGGATCTGTGCTGTCTAAAGCCGGCTTGCTGGGGAATTAGTATTCGTTTTTCTTCCAGATGCCACATCAGTCTGGTGTTTATCATCCGTTCCATCAGCTTGCCGACACAGCTCAGTAGGCTTATGGGCCTGTATTCATTTGGATCTGTTTTGTCCTTTCCTGTTTTTGGTACTGGTACCAGTATTGCGTCTTTCCATGCCTGGGGTACAATTCCCCTTTTCCAGCTTTGGGTCAGGACCGATAGCAGTTTCCTCTTCGCTGTTTGGCCCAGCCCCATCAGCATTTCGTTTGTTATCCCGTCTTTTCCGGGAGATTTCCTTTTCTTTAGTGTTCTCATAGCCTCTTCCAACTCGCGCATTGTTAATTTGGACATCATGTGCTCTTCAGGTGCCGTATTCATGTTTTCGGGTCCCTTTAGCTCTTCGCTAATGTCTGTATGCTTATCTGCAGGGACCTCGATGTGGTTTGCACTGGGATAGTGATCGACAAAGGCGTTTGCGGCTTTGTTACCTGTGATCAAGTTCTCGCCCTGCTTGATAGTAATTTGTTTATTTGACGGGATTTCGTCGTTCATGGCTCTGACTAGCTTCCATAGCTTGTTCCCGTCTTTGTCCAGGTTTAGGCTTTCCGTTTAATTTTTCCAGCTTTCTCTTGCTGTTTGCTTGAGAGTGTGTTTGTACTTCGCCGTGGCGGCTTTGAGGGCGATGTTTGCCTCCGTGGATTTTTCTCGCTCTGCCATGTTCCTAGCAATTGTTACTGCATCTTCCACTTTCTGCAACTCATCATTCCAGTAGGGCTTATAGTTTTTCCTAGCTCCTCTTGGGATGGTTTCAGTGGCGGCTTGCATTATTGCCTTGCTTAGGCTTTCCACGATGGGCTTCATTTTGGTGTTTCGTGTGTTGATGGTTTCACACAGCCCATCTGTCAGGATTGCAAATCTGTCCCAGTCGGCTCGTTTATAATTCCAACGTGGGAGCGGTTTTGTTTCCTGTGGGCCTACTTCCATGTCAATGGTTAGCCTGATGGGCCTGTGGTCGCTACCTGCCAGTTGGTTAAGCACCTGGTGGTCTATTTTATGGTGTATGTCCTGTGTGGAGAAGGCCACATCTGGAGTCGAGGTGGTATGCCATGTTCTTGAATAGAAGCTAGGGCTATCCTCCGGCCTATTGATTAGGGAGAGATTTGCATCTATCTCCCAATCTTCCACTTCGTCACCTCTGCTGTCTGTGTCAGAGTATCCCCATCTCTCCGAGTGGCTGTTGAAATCTCCAACTACTATGCAGTTCGAGTCTCTGACCTCCATACTCGAGAGCGATAGGTCTCTATTTGGTGGTCCGTACAGATTGAAAATGCGGAGCTTCGTCTCTTGAGCCATTATGTCCACTCCTACAATTTCTGCTTGTCCGGTGTGATTGACGGATACCGCGTTACTCGGTATGCAGTTTCTGGTCAGTATCAGGACCCCTCCTTTATGGCCTTCTCTATCTAGACGGAAGGTCTGGTATCCTCTAATTGAGAATTGATGATTATTGTTGAGGTGCGTTTCCTGGATACATGCCACGTCAATCTTACCTTCATGCAGGTGATGTGTTAGGGAAAGTTTTTTGTTAATGACTCCCTCCGCATTCCACTGTAGTATTTTGAGGGTCTTGAGGTTTTGGTCAATAGAAGTTGCCCCATAGCCATGTTCCTTGACTCCACTTTGTTTATGATCAGAGTTGTCTCTCTTATGGAAGTTGTCTTACCAGACTATCGAGTCTTCACTACTCGTGTCTATAGGGTGCAATGATGATATGTGAAATGATATATGAGATGGACTGGTTTCGCTGGAAGAGAGGCAGTCCAGTGTGTCTGTTTTTCAGGATCGTCACGTCCTGCCAGAAACGTAGCATTTGCATGTGAGTGGGGTATCTCTTTCTCCCTTTATTTTCTTGGCTTCTATGCAGAGATGGTACGCCTAGCATTCCCCGCCACCTGGGATGTTGACACAGTGCGGCAGGTGTGCAATGTCCGCTGGTCTGCATCTCTTCTGCGTCCAGCATGATAGTTATATGGCTGATAACGTACAGAGGTAGATATCGTAGCCGAAATGCATTTAACCAGAAGACAAGCCTGGTAATGTCACAGAGATGTTGTTCGCCTGGTGTGCGGACAGATCTCATGGTCATTGGTTGAGTCTCGACAGTTCACAGTGAGGTGGCTGCTCTACTGTTTTCGACACCCCGACCAGGTACTAAGTCTTGGGTTGGTGGTTTCGCACCCCATCGCCGTATAAGGTGAGTATCAAGCAATTGTCCGAACGCTTTGATCGGCGGACGGCAAAGACCTCTTTCTGCGGCTCTACCGGATAGGGCTGGGGCGCAAGCCCCAGGTCCCGAACATGTAGGAGCCTCCCATTGCAGTGGTGCTGAGATTTTGGGTGGGATTGCGGCTTACAAGGGTTCGGCCGTAATCCCCCACATGGTAGCCTCGCGCCATTAGCTTATCAGCCTGGTACGTGAACCAAAGTGTCATGCGTCTCCTCTCGATATGAGCTGGTTTTCCGTAGCAATGCCCTGTCATTAGTAGGGTAAAACTGACCTGTCTTCAGATGGTCTAGTTCCAGCACCCGTTCACTATTTGGCCAGACGAATTTATTGAGGGCTTTTGTTTGTCAATGACCAGGTATTTGAAATCTGCGGTTTCTGCGGAGTTAAACACGATTTCAGTAGCGTTCTTTCATTAGAGTGTTAGAGAGCTGACTTCTCTTCCGTGAGTCTAATACCAGCGTACGTTCATTATTAGACCCAAACGGTAGTGCTCTCGATTTGTCAGTCGTTCTACAGTATTGGCGTGTTCAGTCAAATTAAGCTGCAGGTTCCACTCCTGGTGGTGCCCTTCCGTCAATTCCTTTAGCGAGACAATCAAGTTACTTAGAGGGTAGCCCCAGATTTTCGAGGGTCAAATTCCAGCACATGATCACTATTAAACCCCACGAAGGTGCTCTCTTTTTGACAGTCATTTTACAGTATTGGCGTGTTAAGTTAATTTAAGCCCAAGGCTCCACTCGTGATAGTGCTCTTCCGTCAATTCCTTTGTCAGAACACTGGATGCAGATCAACCGATCCACAGGGGGCATAACCCCAGATTTCTGAGGGTCTAAATCCAGCACCAGTTCCATATTAGACCCCAGAAAAGTGGTCTCGGCATGTGAATCATTTCAGTGTTGGCCGTGTTGAGTCAAATTAAGCCGCAGGCTCCACTCCAGGTGGTGCCCTTCCGTCAATTCCTTTAAGTTTCAGCTTTGCAACCATACTTCCCTCGGAACCCAAACACTTTGGTTTCCCGGAAGCTGCCCGCAGAGTCATCGAAGCAACTCCTGCGGATCGCTAGTCGGCATCGTTTATGGTCAGAACTACGACGGTATCTGATCGTCTTCGCGCCTCTGACTTTCGTTCTTGATTAATGAAAACATTCCTGACAAATGCTTTCGCAGTAGCTCGTCTTGCGGCGATCCAAGAATTTCACCTCTAACGCCGCAATACGAATGCCCCCGTTTGTCCCTGTTAATCATTACCTCCAGTTCCGAAAACCAACAAAATAGAACCGAGGTCCTATTCCATTATTCCATGCACCATTATTCAGGCAGCCGAGGCCTGCTTTGAACACTCTAATTTGTTCAAAGTAAACGCGCCGGCCACCCATGACGCTCAGCGAAGAGCACCTGTGGGAGAGAGCCGGCAGACGGTAGGGCAGGAGACAACGGGCAGTGAACCGGCGCGAGCCAAACTGCCCGCCTGCGCCTGAGATCCAACTAAGAGCTTTTTAACTGCAACAATTTTAATATACGCTATTGGAGCTGGAATTACTTCGGCTGCTGGAACCAGACTTGCCCTCCAATAGATCCTCGTTAAAGGGTTTAAAGTGTTCTCATTCCAATTACGGGGCCTCGAAAGAGTCCCGTATTGTTATTTTTCGTCACTACCTCCCCGTTTCGGGAGTGGGTAAGTTGCGCGCCTGCTGCCTTCCTTGGATGTGGTAGCCGTTTCTCATGCTCCCTCTCCTGAATCGAACCCTGATTCCCCGTTACCCGTTACAAACATGGTAGGCATGTCACGTACCATCGACATTTGATAAGGCAGACATTTGAAAGATGCGTCGCCGGCACATGAGGCCATGCGATCAGCACAAAGTTATCCAGAGTCACCAGTGGGGACGCCGCAACCCCGCGAGGGGAAACGACGATTGGTTTTGAACTAATAAAAGCGCTCTTTCCGCGAGGGTCGGAGCTTGGTATGCATGTATTAGCTCTAGAAATGCCACAGTTATCCAAGTAGGATCGTGTCATCTAAGGAACCTCGACTGATTTAATGAGCCATTCGCGGTTTCACCTTGAGACAGTGTGAACTTAGACATGCATGGCTTAATCTTTGAGACAAGCATATGCCTACTGGCAGGATCAACCAGATATCTGTCGGAGACGTACATACAGCACACACCAGTCGGCGGAGGAAGGGTGTGTAAAAAGCCTCACTGGGACGGCCTTAGAGACCGACTGACGGGACGGACGGACGGTTGTTCCACCCGTCCCTCACTCCGTCGAACTAGGACCGCCTGACAGGGGCCTCCCACACGCACCAGACGACCGACCGACCGGGCTCGCTCGAGGAGGGATGGCAGCGCTCTGTGCAGAACGGATCCCAACGACCTCGGCGATGAATTTCACTGCGACTAGAGACAATTTGGTCTGCCCTTCTCCCGAGGAGAACGCAGGGCCTTGAGGCACAATTCCTGCTTTCCATTTGCCGGTCACAAGCTCTTTGCGAGATTCGGACCACCAGCGAGACGTACTGTCGAGCTCTGCTATAAGCCTTAGATAAATCACCACGGACGGACCACGTTTCGTGATACGGATCAATCGAGCGCACCTCGGTGGAGGAGACGCCACAACAAACCGCACCCCAATAGCTCTACGGGGAAAGGCAGGCGAGCGTTTTCCGCAAGCCCGCGCTATCGCTCCGCCTGGCGGGACTGAGATCGCTTTACGAACACTGGTTGAAATTGAATCGCGGCGGCGAGACAACTTCCCCAGATTATTTGACTTCTGAATCTCACTATTTGAAATGTTACTTTAAAATATTGTTAATATTTTTTTTAAATCTCCCAGCTTTTTGTTCAAAACGTTACCTGTAAATTTCTCGCATTTCTTTCTCCATTGCTTAAACTGCTTCCTTGGGTTCTTGTCCATGTATGGCAGGTGACCTAGTATAGGCAGGGACAGACGTGGGCAAGGCGGTAGGTTAGGGTCGTGACGCAGATACATGAACATGGCCACCAAGAAGACCAGAAAACCCAACAGGAAGGATATTATTTCCATTGTGTAAATCTTCAACTCAGAAATAAATTGCACAATAAAAGTCTTCTCATCACCAGACTGAGGTATGTTAGTTGTTTGTTTATTATTTACGAAATTACAGCTCTCCAGCAGAAACGACTCTCTAATTCGATTGTTGCGGATACTGCTAAGCGTACATGGCTGAATTCCTCTTTGTCACTAGGAGTATAATACGAAAAAGTAGAAGAAAAGACGAAGATTAAAAAAGAAAAAGAAGAAGACGAAAAAGTAAAAGAAATAGAAAAGAAGTAGGCGATAAAGAAAGAGAAATAGAAAATGAAGAAGAAGAATAAGAAAAAATAAGAAGCAAATAAGAAGAACACGGAGAAGAAGATGACGAAGAAGAAGAAGAGAAAGAAGACGAAAAAGAACAACAAGAAGAAGAGGGAAGAGACGAGAAAGAAGAATGCATGGGGGTTTATAAAAATAAGATGGAGTCTTCTATAAAAAATAAATAAATCCCAAAGTTTAAGTTGACATGAGTTGGCCATTAACTTTTTCTAAGCATGTCGATTTTCATGGCAATACATAAGCTGGTATGAAGCTCTTCTGATGAAGATGTTAAATATTTTACAGAAATCGGTCATTCCAGGAATTTGGAATATACCAAGTGTAGAGTATCGCAAATGGTGAGTACAGCGAGTGGTGCGTATAAATCGATTAGTATGCATACCGAGTGGTAGAATACCAAGCGGTGAGTATATCGAGTAGTGCATATACTGAGTGGTGATATACCGAGGGGTGAGTGTACCCAGTGGTGAGTATACCGAGTGGTGAGTATACCGAGTATTGAGTATATCGAGTGCTGAGTATACCGAGTGGTGAGTATACCGAATGGTGAATATATCGAGTGGTGAGTATAACGAGTTGTGAGTATACCAAGCGGTGAGTATATCGACTGCTGAGTTTACCGAGTGGGGAGTATAACGAGTGGTGAGTATACTAAGTGGTGAGTATATCGAGTGGTGAGTATACCGAGCGGTGAGTATACCGAGTGTTGGTAAAGTATTTTTCAAATGAATTCAACAACAGTTTTCTCATGTTGATATTGTATAAATTATTTTAGTATTCACAGAATTACCGTACCACTGATGACAATTTGAAATTTATAACGTTAAATGTTTGTATTTGTATCTTCCCTTATAATTACATTAATAAAATGTACCACACAGAATATCCTTAAATTCAGCACCACTTTAACATCCTGTTAGACAGACGTGTATTGTCATTGTGTTACACACTATACCGTTTGCGCATTATACGATATAACTATTGATACTTAGCCACTCTACAAATTGAATTATCACGAAAACAGTATTTCGTAAAATGAAATATCCTTATCCTATGTTACCAGTTGAACTTTCTCTTTATAAATCACAGAGTTCAGTTTGATGAATAACATCTATGTTAACTTAATTCATGCATATCAAGTGTTTATGGTTCTTTCGCTGTGGCTGTTATGTAGTGCATGACATTTTTTTTTAACTCTTTGATACATTATCACACAGAACGATTCTCCTTCTGTTTGATAAACAGCTCAAGACTGTTATCAAAATGTATATTGCATAACATACCTCATTTTTTTCTTTCCCATAAATTTATTGAGTAGTCGTTTTAGTTGAGCAGTAAGGATCACGCGTCCTAAAATGATGGACCAACGAAAGTGAGTTGCGGTGAAGATTTGAATCCCTCAAGGTTAAAGCGCTGGTTGGTGTCAATGAGCAATAGATCTGCACCTAGTCTTTTCGGGGGCATACGTCATCTTCAGAAGTGCTTCTCTTTTACTTAATTGGTTTTTGTTGAATGCATACAATGAGTAGTTTTGCTCCTGTGTTCCCTGAAAAGAAAATGGGGGGCAATTCATTATAGCTTTCATCACGTCCCGCACGTGCTAATGAAGGCGGACCGGGGTCCTCCTGGTGGCTGTGCTATGTTCGCCTTAGTCTGCGTGTCGCTCAATACTACGGAGATCACCTTGCTACCTCACATATTTGCCAGGCTGCCATAAAAACAGCCCGTTCCAAGGAATATCATAGCGAAGTGGTTATCGAGCTTGCGTTGCATCTGATTGGTCCTGGGTTCATCCGCCAGTTGAGGCAACAATGTTTATTTCAGACCGCCCGGGCTCCCGGGTCGACCCAGCCTTAAATGGGTACCGGTTCAGTTCGGGAAGTAAAAGTGGCGAGAGAGAGGCGATGGCTACCACCATCCTATAGCCGGGCCTATGAAATGTAAGATTGCTAGGACCTCACAGATCCACGACAGTATTTCTATGAGTTACTTCACATTACTTTACCAAGGAGACATGGAGGTAAGAGTCTTGGCCAGTAAATTTTGCATTGGTCCTGCCTAACATGTCTGATCAGTATATTTTGCTTGACCCTGCCTAACATGTCTGATCAGTATATTTTGCTTGACCCTGACTAACATGTCTGATCAGTATATTTTTCTTGACCCTGACTAACATGTCTGATCAGTATATTTTGCTTGACCCTGACTAACATGTCTGATCAGTATATTTTGCTTGACCCTGACCAACATGTCTGATCAGTATATTTTGCCTGCTCAGACGTTAGCCTTCTTCCACCTTTTACTTCATAATGTGACTCTTTTAAATTGGTAACAACCACCAACTTTGACATATTAAATAACATAATGAGAGATACTACCCTAAGCTTTATATCTGAAAACTACCCAAGCATGGACTGGACCCATGCATACACCGACGGTTCTGTAACAAACACTACACAGAACGGAGATGCAGGAGCATTCCTGAACCTACCAAATGGCAGACAAATAACACTGTCATTCGCTACTGGTAAGTACACAAGCAATTTCAGAGCGGAGGCAGAGGCGCTGAGGGCGGCAGTGGAAGAAATTGTGACACACAGTGAAAATGAAAGCCATATAGTCCTGCTTACAGATGCTCTCGCCGTAGTCACAGCGCTAAAAAGCCAGAAAAATACTGAGCTTAATGACTTAAGAGCAGCACTCTGCAAACTGTGCCAGCAGTCCGCACGAAAAAGGGTAGTGGTACAGTGGGTCCCATCACGCTGCAACATCAAAGGCAACGAGGAGGCAGACAGACTGGCAAAAGAAGGTGCAAGACTACCACAAACAGATACCAGCATGACGTACGAAGAGTCAAAACGGCTTATCAAAGCCAGATACATGACCAAATGGGAAACCGAACATACTGGTTACACCAAAAACGATGCCTATTACCAGTTGAACCGAAGAGAGCAGGTCGTCGTCTTCAGACTTCGCACTGGCCACAATAGACTGAGGTACCACCTATTCAACAATTTGAAGATAGGGTGTACCGACGAATGCCCGTGCGGTACTGGTAAAATAACCGCTGAACATCTGCTGCAGAACTGCCCGACATACGAGGATCAGAGAGAGCAGATGTGGCCATCACCAGTGGAACTGCAAGACAAGCTCTATGGCAGTGGCGACAGACTCAGGATGACCGCCGCTTTTTTCGAAAAAATAATGGTTACTGTCTGACTGCGTACGCAGAAGAAGAAGAAGAAGAATCCTGATTCCCCGTTACCCGTTACAAACATGGTAGGCATGTCACGTACCATCGACATTTGATAGGGCAGACATTTGAAAGATGCGTCGCCGGCACATGAGGCCATGCGATCAGCACAAAGTTATCCAGAGTCACCAGTGGGGACGCCGCAACCCCGCGAGGGGAAACGACGATTGGTTTTGAACTAATAAAAGCGCTATTTCCGCGAGGGTCGGAGCTTGGTAAGCATGTATTAGCTCTAGAAATGCCACAGTTATCCAAGTAGGATCGTGTCATTTAAGGAACCTCGACTGATTTAATGAGCCATTCGCGGTTTCCTCGTGAGACAGTGTGAACTTAGACATGTATGGCTTAATCTTTGAGACAAGCATATGACTACTGGCAGGATCAACCAGATATCTGTCGGAGACGTACGTACAGCACACACCGGTCGGCGGAGGAAGGGTGTGTAAAAAGCCTCACTGGGACGGCCGCAGGGACCGACTGACGGGACGGACGGACGGTTGTTCCACCCGTCCCTCACTCCGTCGACCTAGGACCGCCTGACAGGGGCCTCCTACACGCACTAGACGACCGACCGACCGGGCTGGCTCGAGGAGGGATGGCAGCGCTCTGTGCAGAACGGATCCCAACGACATCGGCGATGAATTTCACTGGGACTAGAGACAATTTGGCCTGCCGGCCTGCCCTTCTCCGTAGGAGAACGCATGGCCTTGAGGCACGATTACTGCTTTCCCTTTACCGGTCACAAGCTCTTTGCGAGAGTCGGACCATCAGCGAGACGTACTGTCGAGCTCTGCTATAAGCCTTAGATAAATCACCATGGACGGACCACGTTTCCTGATACGGACCAGACGAGCGCACCTCGGTGGAGGAGACGCTACAACAAACCGCACCCAATTCGCTCTACGGGGAAAGGCAGGCGAGCGTTTTCCGCAAGCCCGCGCTATCGCTCCGCCTTGCGCGACTGAGATCGCTTTACGAACACTGGTTGCAATTGAGTCAAGGCGGCGAGACAACTACGCCAACATCAGGCCGTTGCCAGTGGGGAGGGGAGAGTGTGGGAGGAGATTGGGGGTACGGGTGGTGCTGTCGTAAAAAAGCAGATTTCAGAACCATACGTGAGCTAGGCAGAAGTGATAGAATCAAAAAGGATCCTGGCCATCAAGTATGTGGCTGTCTCTCGCCGTGAGCTACTATCCCTTACACACCTATGTCCTCCAAACGTCAACATTATAACAATTAGAAATGCTGTAACGTGAGCGCTCAAAGTTAGCAGACATTCGTAGACGTAACCAGGAGCGTGTCAGCTATGGTATTCACATTATTAAATGGAATGGACCCACGGCGGATTGGGCGATATCCTTATACGAAGCAAAAAACAAACCCAAAGAGAAGTGTAGGCAAACGTATGAAATGTATTAAAACAACACGGTTTAATGCATCTCATGTTCATTTCCACAATTTTCAAGCTCAAGCTGGTATACGTCAGATATAGATCAGGAGGCGATGATAGTGACAACAAAATCTGATATACGATGGAAAGTAGCTTGGTATTGCAACAACTTTATTAACCCAATATGCTACCAGTTAGAAGACATCACGGAGCCAGTACACAATTGTAATTTCACGGTATTTTCAGCAAAGATCTTTGGATGCGAAGTGTGGAACTTGCGCAAAAGAGATGCTGGGAAACTAAGGGCTCCTCAGAAAGCGACCACTCGGGTTATTTGAAGAAAGGTATAATGATATGTATATATGTAAAGTTAATGCCCATCAGAAGCGATGATGACCCACCATCAGACGGTTTTGTCTAATAATGGGATGTGCGCTGTTTTCAGATTATAGTGAAGAAGAGGCTGCGCTGGTCATTAATCTCACTCTCTTCTCCCGAGTTAAAGTAGATCAAGGGCAAGACTATTGGTCGAGACGACTGGATGCAGGAACCAGTGCAAGAATGCAACTTTGCATTAATCCCCTTTTCATTGTCGTATATATCCACACATTTCGCCATTTGGTAAAAGAGATTGCTTATTTACTGTAAATCTGCCGGAAGTGCAACGATACCAATTACAAGAAATGGACTTCATTTTTATTCTGCTTAAAATGGATGTCAGTGCAATACAGAAATACCCATAGGTATTGTGTTAGCAAATTACGAAGGTGTAGCCACTGATGATCCCCGTATCGCTGTTCTCGCAGACGACATCTCCATGAAGGATCCACGATTGGTAAGAAAACATTTAAATGTGTTGTTTGCTGGTTCGTCGATTTCAGTGTCACCATCCAAAATAATGTCACATTATCCATTTCCAGCGTTCCCGCTACAAGCGGTCTTTTTTAGACCAGGGTATACTGACTAACAATTGTTTAACAATATATCAGAATATATCTATGTTAATACTTAAGAAAAATCTGCACTGTTTCTGTTTTCTCTTTATGTCACTTGCCATGAGCCAGCCAGACAAACATCCTTTTCTCATTTTGTCATATATAGGTCACGCTTATTTGGAAATGCATGTGATTATTTTTTTCTTCAAGACAATTTTTAGGAATATGCTAAAAAAATTATTTGGTGATGTGACACGTTCTAACTTAGGATACTAAATAACTTCCATTAGAAGCATTACATTTTAGGTTAATAAATACATTTTAAAAATGTTTTCTTACTTGCCTTGTTGAATGTAATAAATTAGTTGATATAATGGTGCGAACACAGCTGCGAAACTTTTAATGTAAATGCCATTTGGTGATAATTGTTAGTGATATTTACATTGTCTCACTATATACAATGAAATGGAAAATAGTTCAAATAGCCAACCGATTACATTGAACTTAGTTATTCCATATGCGCTAAATCTTTTTCAATGTTAAAAATGCCGACGGCAGAGAACAAACACCTTATCTCCCACGACGGCTTCGAAAACTTTCCTCTAGACTTTGGTTGGTATCCATTTACAGCTGAGTGAACTGGAAGAAGACATCATATCCTGAAATGACCATCGGTACGCTCAGTCAGTCAATTGAGCTCGACGTGATTTGAACCTGATCTGTTGGAATTGTAAACAAAGGTAACAAGGCACAGGCCATCGATTTCCGTCAATTTATGAGCGCCTTTTACTTTCTACCTGCGGAGGAAGACTAACGTCTGGCTAGGCAAAATATACTGATCAGCCATCTTAGTCAGGGTCAGGCAAAGCATACTGGCCAAGATTTTCACCTCGGCTTCCTAGTAGCCATGCCTGGAAACGGACTATTTTCATGGCATCATGGCTAACGAGGTAAGAAATCGACATGATCCCAGTAATAGTGAGTGACACGGAAATGAAGCCTAGCATAGAACAACCACCCGGAGGACCCAAGTCCATCTTCTTCAGCACGCTCAGGATGTGAAGAAAGCTACTGCAGCCCGCACTTAACATTATTTTCAGGGCCACAAAGAGAGTGACCTAGGCATTATGGGCATTCGGAAACAACAGCCTTCGACGTTGTGTTCGTCTATATACCAGATAGCCCAACAACCTTCATACTGAGGAAAATAATAACGCCAGATTCATTAAAATGATTCTGTAAGTAAGTTACATGCGTATGTGCTTTGTAATACCACTCATACAAAACATATGTTTAAAGCCACATTTTGTTAAACAAGTGGTTTTATTTTGTATGTATCGAAACTTTTAGACCACCATGTAGGATTATGTTCTACATCGTCTGACATTTGTTGTCAGTGCTCGTCAATTTCCAATATAGGTACATTCAGTAATAAGGGATCTTATTAGCCAAAGCAAACCACATTAAACGGCAATTCTAACCGACTCCAAAAGAATGCCCCAAGCCATTTCAAGCTCTAAACAAGATAGACTCGCACACGAAATATCCGAAAGTTGTCCTAAAAACATATCTGGACTCCGGCACAATGTGGGATTCTTTGAAATGAGAAAGCCGATAAGCTCACAAAAGCCGGAAGTGACGACACTCAGACTCCAAATCCAACGCGCTATAATTAAGAAAAGACGCTCATCAAACAATCTATGATTACGGAACATAGAGACCAGCACAAAGAATACAAGCTAGACAATGAGAGCATAGACAACCGGAGCTGAAATCGACATACATATTATTAGACAGGACAGGACATTGCAGACAAGGCTCACCGACACAGACTGGGTCTCAAAGAGACTGCTGCGAGCGATTGTGAAGGGCCCTAGAAAAGGTCATAATATATTTTGCAAGGCTGCCCTACTTATGCAGTCTGACCAGGGGGAACGACCATGCCCAACAAGCTGTGTGAGACTGGCGATAACCAAAAACGCACATTCTCCTTTGTGAACCTCTCTGGGCTAGAATCATTGTATCAGTTGATGGAAGAAGATGTAGAAGAGGTTGACATGTTGCCTACATGTCAGATTATCATGTTTCTGTACAGGACAGTGTTGTTGGGTCCTGATGCACCTAATAGTTGCAGGTAAGTTATCTTCTTTTTTTATTTCTCTAATAGATGTAGACCTACGGATTCTGCTATGATACGTATTGCTTGGCTCAACTATCTTATCAGAATTTGAATTGACTGCCGAAGTTGATGCTGCAATGACATGTTAATTAGGTCATACAACTTCAATAGATGAAATTGTGATAGACAGAAGGGGGAAGTTAATATAGGACGAATAGAAAAGTCTGCCTAAAAAGCAGAACTGGAGATTTTCAACTAGCGTGCAAAACAGACCACCGGTGTCGAGAACATTCATTAATAAGATAGAAAGAGCGAGAGAGAGAGAGAGAGAGAGAGAGGGAGAGAGAGAGTGACATACTAACACAATGTATACTCATGATACATAATTATGGATTTGTATCTTGATGTTACTCTTTCAGACATCAACATAAAATATGTTATTAAAGAGTTGTCCAGCCTAAGGTTATTGGTGTCTCCAAGAAGCTTTTCCAGAGATGGACTTATGGGCTTTTTCTATTTCTCATTCGATTAGCGCTTGTTTAACAGCTATTCATTGGTTTTTATATGTCCCACAGTTACACTAAGCAGAGATTCCTATCTTTAGTTGGTTACATCAATCTGTCAGTCTAGTTCATCATGGCGTACTCATGTTGTACTCACGTTGTACTCATGTTATACTGAATAGTTCCACTGCAACTTTCCAAAGCATGTCATAACACATACAAACAGAGAGGTGCATGGGGAACCAGCAAACACATCTTGAAAAACCATTGCTATAATACCGACACTGTAAGTGTTTTTATTAAAATTTTTTTTTTTTTTTTGCTTAGATGTTTGCCTCACTAGTTTCTACTGGCGGAGGCGCGCCATTTTCGACCCCAGACCGTAGTCCATTGGGCGATATCAGGACGCATAAACCAGTGCTTGGATGCATGTGTGCATCTGTATGTACCTATGCTAGGTTTGTGCGCCCTCAGAAGCTAGCCCAACCAAAGTGCAATGGAAGGGCCTCACCATGAGGGCGCGTGTGAAAGTTGTGCAAGAGCGTGAGTGTAGGACAGAGGCAATGAAACTGAGTGAGGTAAGAGGAGAGAGAGAAGGGGAAGAGTGGCCCCAAGGGTGAGCCTCCTCCCCGACCACGACATGACATATGATAACCGATGTTTGAATGAATGATGAAATGATTGTCAATGTCAGCAGCCAGGCATGACATGACAGATGATAACCGATGTTTGAATGAATGATGAAATGATTGTCAATGTCAGCAGCCAGGCATGACATCACACATGATGGCCGATGTTTGAATGAATGATGAAATGATTTTCAATGTCAGCAGCCAGGCATGACATGACACACAATGACCGATATTTGAATGAATGATGAAATGATTGTCAATGTCAGCAGCCAGGCATGACATCACACATGATGGCCGATATTTGAATGAATGGTGAAATGATTGCCAATATCAGCAGACCAATACGCTTCACTTTGAACAAAAAATGCGACCCACAGAGAGCACATGAAGTCTGATATAACGGAAGCATTCTAATCCATGTCAAGAAGTGATCATTGGACAATATCCAGTTAATTGCAAGATCAAATATCAGCTACTCAACAGATGTAATATAGGCACAGAGAAATGTGTAAATGTGGGGCAGGGCAAGCACGCAGGATAACTTATGCTACACATGAGTGGGCTCACCAAGAAAAGCAGATGACCTTACAATATTATAATAAGCGGTCAACTGTATTGCGATACATCAAGACTGTTGTAGGAAGTACATACATGGTGTAATGTGAGAGTGATCGCCGATGTAGAGGCAGATGTACACTCGTTGGTGGTGAGTGCTAACAGCAGAACATAATGTTGATGTATTGTTCATTTTATGAGAAGAGTCGTGTGACAGCATCCCTCCTTCTCAACCGTAACAAGGTATTAAACTGTATTGTGACGGAATAAGCGTGAGAGAGCCGGTCAGGCTTATGTGGAACGTAGATGTGAATATTTGAGTGATAACAAAAATAAACGAGACAAATATTGAAGGTAGATGGTAATTGTTCAGTTGATGTTAATGTCTTTCTACTATCCGAGCTTTGTAGGGAAGTGGATAAGCTGATATTCCGATTTGATCAACAAGGGAAGGAAGCGACCCCGAGTCAGCAGGCAGGACTATTGATGAAAGAAAAACAAACATTTCCACTTTAGCCATTGGCTCGCCAGGACAAGCTCTTTTCCCCAAAGAAAATGAGACAAACTCCTCGTGAGTCTTGACCTTACCGTTTTCATCGAGGAATCGTTCAGGTTTGAGTACATCTGCGTCCACCTGATCTTCTTGTCAAGTAAGACGGAATCTAAGTTGGTTATTTTTTGTGTGTCTGTGAGAATTGTGTAACCTGCAATGGTTAAGTTGTCCGTTCACTTGTGTTGTACATTCAGAGGGACGATGCTTGCAATTCTCTGGAACTCCATAATATAAGATTTCAAGTATGGAAGCTGATACGTGTCACACATTTTGGGTATTCTCTCTGTCCCCACCTGATTTCTCAATCTCTTGATAAATCTACCTGTATTTCTAGGTAGTGAAGAATGTAGAGTAAGGACCAGTTGATTGTCGTTCTGGAGGTCTCTGTACCTGCACCGAATAAATCGAATATCACCTTCATCAAGTTATTCTCACTCATTGTTGTAGCTTCTCCAGCCTTCAACTTTGTGCTCATTTCATAAACATATCTGGCAATGTAATTGTAAATGTAAATATACATGTAAAAGGCAAATGGAAAAGGGCATATAATTTTGACAATATTTTGTCATTACTAAAATCTTTCATAATGTGACAAAAGACATGGGAGAATCTTTTCTAAGAACGCAACATAGACCCATTATATGCAGTATTAAAGCAATGGTCGTTCCAGAGAACGTAGTCTGCAAAAGACGGATCAATTTTAAACGCGCCAACTGGGTTTCATTTGCATGTGACATAGACACAGAGGTGGCCAAGTTAGAGCCTAAGCCTGCAAACTATGACGCTTTTATAGAATTAACCAAATCAAACTCCAGAAGACACATCCCACGAAGATGCCGATCACAGTACATACCTGGATTAAACGATGCCTCAAAGGCACTGTACGAGCAATATAAACTGATGTTTAAAACAGACCCCTTCGGCGAGGAAACCATCCAGGCTGGAGAAGATCTCCTGCATGCCATCTCATAATTCAAATTGCAAAAGTGGCGTAGCCCGGTGGAAGACATGGACATAAAGCAAAACATCAGACGAGCATGGACACTCGTTAAGAACCTAAGCAACGACCCAACATATGCTCCCCCTGGAATAACGCAAGTTACTCCTGACCAAGTGGCCCACCAATTACTGATGAATGGTAAAACCAACTACAAAATTGGACAAACAAGGACCCAACGACAACGCGAGGAAGAGAGTGATATACTGGGTGCACCTTTCACAATTGAAGAATTATGTGCAGCAATAAAGCAAACAAAATACAATAAAGCAGCCGGACCCGACGACTTGAGAACAGAGCAAATAAAACATTTTGGTCCAATAACAATCAATTGGCTACTAAATCTCATGAACATATGCGTCAAATCCTTGAATATCCCCAAAATCTGGAGGAAAGCACACGTGGTTGCATTGTTAAAGCCTGGGAAAACTCCAACAGACCCAAAGAATTTTCGACCAGTGTCGCTCTTATGCCACCTATACAAGGTATTTGAAAGGATGATCCTGAACCGAATCTTTCCCTGGATAGACTCGAGGCTGATCAATGAACAAGCTGGATTCAGACCTGGGAGATCTTGCAGTAGTCAAATCCTCAACTTGACACAACTAATAGATGACGGTTTCGAACGCAACCAGGTGACTGGAGTTGCATATATAGACCTAAGCGCTGCCTACGACACAGTAAATCATCGTAGGTTGCAGGCAAAGGTATTCAACATGACGAAAGACTGGCGTCTAACATAATCATAAGCTTACTTAAAAACAGGCCATTCTATGTAACCTTGAGGAATAAAGAAAGCAGATGGCGAAATCAAACCAACGGCCTGGCTCAAGGAAGTGTTCTTGCTCCCATACTATACAACATCTATACCAATGACTGACCTATGGATACAGACACAAGGAAATTGATATACGCCGATGACACAGCAGTCGCTGCTCAGGCTAATGGTTTCGGGCAGGTAGAAGGTAAACTAACACGCTCTCTGAATGACCTCGCAGTGTACTATCGGGAAAACCACCTAAAACCCAACCCTAGCAAAACTCAGGTATGCGCCTATCACCTCAAGAACAGAGAGGCAAATAGAGAACTGCGGATCAGATGGCAAGGACAGGATTTTGAACACTGCTCGGCTCCCAAATACCTGGGTGTAAAATTGGATCGCACATTATCCTATATGACACACTGTCAGGAGGGAAAGCGTAAGGTACGTGCGATAAACTACATTATACGAAAATTGACTGGCACAACATGGGCTGCTCAGCCATCAGTCTTACGCATACCAGCGATTGCCCTGTGCCTTTCCGCAGCGGAATATGAAGCCCCAGTCTGGACAAACTTCGCCCATGCAAAACAAGTTGATATAGCAGTGAACGAGATGGGCAGGATAGTGTCAGGGTGCCTTAAACCCACCCCTACAAACAAAATATATCCTTTAATTGGCATTGCACCACCTGATATTGGAAGCGGTGAAGCTGCGGAAATTAAACGATGGAAACAGGAAAACGACCCTAGACACCCGATGTTTGGCTATCAGGAACAAGCGCAAGACTTAAATGAAGACAGTTTCTTAAAATCGACAGAGACCATCCACACAATCCCGGAAGGTCGACGCATCGAGAGGTGGAGCGAAACAATGCAGTATCCATGGATAGAGCTCAAGGAAGAGGTTGCGCCTGGACACCACCTGCCCTATGCTGTATGGAAGACAATGAACAGACTTCGAACTAGTGTGTCAAGATGCAGAGTGAACTTAAATAAATGGGGATATTCAGATGTCGACACATATGAATGCGGTGCAGTTTAAGACCAAGATCATCTGATGTCCTGCCCCAACCTCCCTGTAACATGTAACATTAACGAAATAATGGAGGCGAACGACAAGGCAGTTCAAGTTGCTGAATACTTAATGGATGCTTTGTGACATGGTGTTTGGACACGGAAAGTAAGTTAGTGACGTAATTGTCTACGTCATTCTCACCAAACTCATGATATCGTTTCTGTTTAATGTAAAGTGTGAAGAAGATTGGTACCTCCATAGCTTGTCTATGGATAGTACTGGTGATAGCCATTTGGGATTTTTCTGTTTCCCATTCGATGAGCTGTTATACAGCATATATTCACCGATCTTTATATCAGTACCACAGTTACACTAATCGGTAGTTCCTATATTTCGTTAGTCTGGTTCTCCATAGTGGTAATCCCGTTGAACTGAATAATTTTACTGTAACCTTCCAAAGCATGTCTTAAATAGTTAAACCAGAGGGTTGCGCGTGAAACTAGCAAGCACTTTTTGTAAAACCATTCTTTTGACTCCGCCGCTGCAAATGGTTTTGCTCATCCGTCCCGAAAAAATATGTTGTTACATTATTACACTATTATAATAATCCATGAACTGTATTGCGATACATGAACACTGTTGTAGGAAGCACATATATGTTGTAATATGAGAGTAAACGCCGATGTACAGACAGATATTCACATGTTGTTGGTGAGTGCTAACAGCAGAACATACTGTTAATGTATTGTTCATTCTACGAGAAGAGTTGTGTGACAGCACCTTCTTTCTCAGCCGTAACAAGGGATTAAACTGTATTGTGACGTGATAAGCCAAGTTTATGTGGAACGTAGATGTGAATATTTAAGTGGAAAAAAGAAATTGTAGCTGCTATGATTCACTTGGAACGAACAGGCGAACCACTGGGAACACAAGCAACCGTATATGAAGAAAGCATACTAATCCTTGCAAAAACAATTTCAAGTGACAATATCCAGGCTATGAACAGGTCATTGCAGACTCAAATATCAGCTGTTTAATAGATGTAAATGTAAAACAGTCACAGAGAAATGTGTCCATGTTGGGAAGGACACAGACGCAGGATAACTTATTCGCCAATTATATGGGCTCCACGAGAGAAGAAGGGGGCTTACACAATTATGATAAGCGTTAAACTGTATGGCAATAAATGAAAGCCGTTGTATGATGCACATGTATGTTGTAATATGATTGTAAACTGCGATGTATAGTCAGATATACACACGATGGTGGTGACTGCTTAGAGTAGAACATGCTTGTGACTTATTGTTGAAGTCGGATGCACTGTGCCGATTGGAGCAAAATAAAAACCACAGTGCAACGTACAACGCCTTGAGGTTTAGAAAAAAGAAGTCAAACAAAAAAAAACCCCAACAAACTAACTAATCAAACTATGAAGATGGTAATAGATAATACGAGTATAATTAGGAATTTATTTTAACAAACTAGGTCATTTAAAAAGATTATTTTTTGTTTATCTAAATGATTACAAGTTGCAAGTATCAACAAGAAACAAGAATGACACTACAATTATTTTTCAGCACAATTGAATAAGCAACATTAAAACACAAAACATTGTCTAGATCTCAATTGTTTTGTGTCAAGAATGAAAAATGTAAAAACATCGTGACATCAATAATAACATTTTCTGCAAAGAGATAAATCGTTCATTATAATTAGATTGCAATCACCAAACTGATGTATGTTATTTGTTAGTTACTATTTCTGAAATAACAGTTCTATAGTAGAAGACCCTCATACTGATGGAATTGCACAACTTGTTATACATACTAGAGTAAACAGTTCCTTTGAAATAGATTTGGAATAAGAAAACGAAGGGGAAAAAGAAGAAAAATGAGAACGAGAAGAAGAGAACAATAATAATAATAAGAAGAAGAAGAAGAACGGCAAGAACGATCAGATAACGTTTTCATGAAAAGAAATATATCATGATGAGGTTCACGGCAATGGATGAGCAAATAAGCTGCCTTCTAGAAAATAAACATGAAATATGACATCTTAATAACGATATTGGTCATTTGAATAAGGTCGAGTACACCAAGTGTGGCGTATACAGAGTGTGGAGTATACCGATTGTGGAGTATACCGAGTATGGAGTATACCGAGTATGGAGTATAACGAGTATGGAGTATAACGAGTATCGAGTATAACGAGTAAGGAGTATACAGAGTGTGGAGTATACCGACTGTGGAGTATACCGAGTGTGGAGTATAAGTAGTATGTATTATACCGAGTGTGGAGTATACCGACTGGGGAGTATACCGACTGTGGAGTATACCGAGTGTGGAGTATAAGTAGTATGGATTATACCGAGTGTTGAGTATACCGACTGTGGAGTATACCCAGTACGGAGTATAACGAGTGTGGAGTATACCGATTGTGGAGAATACCGACTGTGGAGTATACGGAGTGTGGAGTATACCCACTGTGGAGTATACCGAGTGTGGAGTATAAGTAGTATGGATTATACCGAGTGTGGAGTATACAGACTGTGGAGTATAAGTAGTATGGATTATACCGAGTGTGGAGTATACTGACTGTGGATTATACGGAGTATGGAGTACACGGACTGTGGAGTATACGGAGTATAGAGTATACTGAGTGTGGCGTATACCGATTATGGAATATAACGAATGTGGAGTATAACAATTATGGAGTATACCGAGTGTAGAGTATACCGAATATACTGTATACCCATTATTCCCCACTCCCTTCCTCTCAAACGCACAAAAGCAGGATGTTTATTATTTGAATGCTCTCCGAATACGGAGTCTGTTATTTCGCAAGTCAAGTTTGTAAACTGTCATTATCCTCCGACTCATAGTTTCTTCGTCAGAACGTTTATAACATGAAGGGTGTGTTACGGAATCCGTCTAGAATTGATCAGGAAGAGGTGATTCGGTTTCTAACAGCTGACGGATGTAAACCAATTGACAATCATCGCAGAATGCAGGCAGTGTATGGTGACAAAAGTGTGTCGAAGACAACAGCGAAGAACTGGACAACGATGTTTACAGAAGGACGTGATTTAACGCAACAATATGCGCCTGCCCTGGTCTCGGATACTGTAGTTAACTCACGTCCTCGATTAAACATCTTTGTACAGTTCTTAACTGTTGTCTTCGAAACACACTTGTGTCACCATTCACTGCCTGCATTCTGCGATGAATGTCAACCGGTCGACATCCTTCAGATGTTAGAAACCGAATCGCTTCTCGTAATCAACTCTGCCAGTTCTCAGTCTGAAGATGATACCTTGCTCTTCGCTAGTTAAGTTATAGTAGCTGTCCTCTTTTCGGAAGTCGGGGTGTTGATCAGCCCATTTTACTCGGAAGTTGGCTTTAATTATGGTCTTGGCCTCATTATATGTGATACTCAGGTCTGTTTGTGGGGATGCTCCTCCCCTCTTTGCTTGTTTGTCTGCAGCGTCATTGCCTTCAATATTGCAGTGGAAAGGGATCCACTGTGTGACCAACCTTGGGTGTTCTGCTGAGAGCCGTGTCAGAGAGAACATATATTGCTCGAGAGCTTCATCTTTGTGTCGTTTTAACGATGCTATTACTGACGCTGCATCAGTCAGGAATACTATGTTTTCTTGGTGGATATCTTTATCTTGGATTACAAGCTCAGCTGCGGCCTTACTGCCTCTGCTTCTGCACGGAAATTACTGGAATATATTCCCGTAGTTAAAACTCAAGTTTTGTCTTCTCCATTCCTTAGTGTGTAATAGACCCCTCCACCTCCATTGGATGTTGCTTTGTTAGATGAACCATATGTATATACGTGTGTCCATGTTTCTCATGGGTATACTCTCCTAATATATTATTATGTGATACATTTCCTTTCTGAATCTGTCTGAGTTCCCCTTTTCCCTATTCCCTATATGGTTTCTACCATCTCAGGGGACTTGGCTTTTTTCCATGGTGGAATTTAGGATGTTTGTTTTAGATCTTTAACCACTGCCTAGCTTATGATTTTGTCTACTCTCGCGAGTTCTTTTGTTTTTGATATGAAGTGGTTTTTCTTTAATCGCCCTCTTTCCATGCGATTTATCCTGTCATATATTGGGTGATCAGGCATTCGTTTGAACATCTCCCCCTGCTGGAGTGTTTTTGGTCTCTGCGCGTCTCCATACTTTCAATTTGTGTGATGTTCACCATTGCATTTATTGGTATTGTTCTAATAGCTCCAGTGATGATATGTATACCTTGGTTTTGGGTTGTATTTATTTTGTGAAAGTTATTCTTTGTTGTTGTGGACCATGTTGCTATCCCGTATTCTAGCACTGACTGGTCTCACATAACCTCTGTACAGCTTCTTTAGTGTGCCCGTGTCCGCTCCCCATGTTGAGCCGGATATCTTCCTCATTGTCGCCATTCTGGTCTTAGCTTTGTTGGTGACTTTTTTTATCTGGGTTTTCCATGTCAACCTTGGATGCATTGTTATTCCCAGATAAGTTGGACTTATGTCAAGGGGGAGAGTCTGGCGATTTACTTTTAGGATTACTTCTTAGGGCTTGGGATATAGAGAGAAGATTGTATACGTGGTTTTGGATTCGTTTATAGCGATTTGCCATGTTTTGTCCATGGGTCTATTTTATTTAGAGCCTCCTGCATTTGGTTTCTAGCTACAGGTGTAGACTCTTCAGATGTCCATAGTGCCAGGTCATCTGCATATAGTGCACTGTGTACTCTTGTAGGAATTTACGTGGTTATATCATTGATATATATGAGGAACAGCATGGGTGAGAGTATTCCACCTTGTGGAACTCCTTGTTCCATTTTCATCTTTTTTACTGAGGTGTCCTTGGAGTTGCACTCTTGCTGTCCTGTTATCTAGATAACCAGTTATCCACTTGTACATGTTGTTTGTTACACCCATTTGCAGTAATTTCGGTTTTAACCCGTTCTTCCATATTTTATAAAAGGCTTTTTCTAGGTCTATCCAGACTGCCAGTGTTTTCTTTTTTTTCATGTATCTTCTATCTCCTGCGAGATATAATTCACCTGATCTACGGTCGATCTGTTTCTACGAAAACCTGCTTACTGGGGGATAAGGACATTTTGTGATTCCATATGCCAGGTTATTCTAGTGTTAACTATTCGTTCCATTAGTTTCCCCACACAGCTGCGTAGACTAATAGATCTGTAACTGCCTGGCTTCATGTTGTCTTTCCCATGTTTATGGATGGGGATAGTCCTTGCCTCCTTTTACACTGTGGGGACAGTTCCTTGTTTCCAGCTTGTGTTAAAAATGTGTAGAAATTTGTTATTTGCTACTGCTACCATGTTAGGGAGCATTTCATTAGTGATGCAATCCTTTCCTGGGAATTTTCTCTTCTTGAGTTTACTAATGGCTGACTCAAATTTTGTCTTTGTGATATTAACTATCAGATGCTCCTCATGTACTCGCATTGAGTGCTTCATGTTGTTTATGTCTTTCATAATATACTTTTTCATGTCTACTGGGATTTTAATTCTATTTGTTTTTGCATAGTTTTGGATTAGAACATCCACTGCTTTTTTTCCCAGTTAGTACCTGTTCTTCATTTCCAATCGCAACTGTTGGCTTGTAGCTGTTTTCGTCACTCAAGGCCGTTACTAGCTTCCAGAGTTTCTTGCTCTCTCTATCAAAGTTGAGGGTTTCTGTATGCTCTTGCCAGCTTTTCCTGCATGCTTCGTTAACTGTTTTCCTATATCTTACAGCAGCTGCCTTGAGTGCAATGTTGCTTTTTTGATTTTGGCCAATTTCCGCTCTTTCTCTTGCCTCTTTTAGTTGAAGTTCCATCTGTTACACTTCAGGTGACCAATACTGTTTTAAATTTCTTCTGGAACCTCTTGGGATGTTCTCCATTGCTGCCTTTAGAAGACACTGGTTGAATTTTTCCACCATCTTGCCTACTTTGGTAAGTGTTGATGGACTGGCAGTAAAGATTTGTACCTGTGGCTAAATTCTGCCAGTCTGCTCTCTTATAGTTCCATCTGGGCAATGACTTGTGGTCTGATGAAATGTTTCCCAGGTTTATTGTAAGTTTGATGGGTCTGTGGTCTGATGGAATGTTTCCCAGGTTTATTGTAAGTTTGATCGGTCTATGGTCTGATGGAATGTTTCCAGATTTATTGAAAGTTTGATCGGTCTATGGTCTGATGGAATGTTTCCCAGGTTTATTGTAAGTTTAATCGGTCTATGGTCTGATGGAATGTTTCCCAGGTTTATTGTAAGTTGATCGGTCTATGGTCTGATGGAATGTTTGCCAGGTTCATTGTAAGTTTGATCGGTCTATGGTCTGATGGAATGTTTCCCAGGTTTATTGTAAGTTTGATCGGTCTATGGTCTGATGGAATGTTTCCCAGGTTTATTTTAAGTTTGATGGATCTGTGGTCTGGTGGAATGTTTCCCAGGTTTATTGTAAGTTTGATGGGTCTATGGTCTGATGAAATGTTTCCCAAGTTTGATGGATATGTGGTCTGATGGAATGTTTCCTAAGTTTGATGGGTCTGGGGTCTGATGGAATGTTTCCCAAAAATGATGGGTCTGTGGTCTGATGGAATGTTTCCCAGGTTTATTGTAAGTTTGATCGGTCTATGGTCTGATGTAATGTTTCCCAAGTTTGATGGGTCTGTGGTCTGATGGGATGTTTCCCAAGTTTGATGGGTTTGTGGTCTGAAGGAATGTTTCACAGGTTTATTGTAAGTTTATGGGTCTATGGTCTGATGGAATGTTTCCCAAGTTTGATGGGTCTGTGGTCTGATGGAATGTTTTCCAAGTTTGATGAGTCTATGGTCTAATGCAATGTTTCCCAAGTTTGATGGGTCTGTGGTCTGATGGAATGTTTCCCAAGTTTGATGGGTCTGTGGTCTGATGGAATGTTTCCCAAGTTTGATGGGTCTGTGATCTGATGGGATGTTTCCCAAGTTTGATGGGTCTGTGGTCTGTTAGAATGTTTCCAAGGTTTATTGTAAGTTTGATGGGTCTATGGTCTGATGGAATGTTTCCCAAGTTTGATGGGTCTGTGGTCTGATGGAATGTTTCCCAAGTTTGATGGGTCTGTGGTCTGATGGAATGTTTCCCAGGTTTATTGTAAATTTGATCGGTCTATGGTCTGATGGAATGTTTCCCATGTTTGATGGGTCTGTGGTCTGATGGAATGTTTCCCAGGTTTATTGTAAGTTTGATCGGTCTATGGTCTGATGTAATGTTTCCCAAGTTTGATGGGTCTGTGGTTTGATGGAATGTTTCCCAATTTTGATGGGTCTATGGTCTGATGCAATATTTCCCAAGTTTGATGGGTCTGTGGTCTGATGGAATGTTTCCCAAGTTTGATGGGTCTGTGGTCTGATGGAATGTTTCCCAAGTTTGATGGGTCTGTGGTCTGATGGAATGTTTCCCAAGTTTGATTGGTCTGTGGTCTGATGGAATGTTTCCCAAGTTTGATGGATCTGTAGTCTGGTGGGATGTTTCCCAAGTTTGATGGGTTTGTGGTCTGATGGAATGTTTCCCAGGTTTATTGTAAGTTTAATGGGTCTATGGTCTGATGGAATGTCTCCCAAGTGTGATGGGTCTGTGGGCTGATGGAATGTTTCCCAAGTTTGATTCGTCTGTGGTCGGATGTAATGTTTCCCATGTTTGATGGGTCTGTGGTCTGATGGGATGTTTCCCAAGTTTGATGGGTCTGTGGTCTGATGGAATGTTTCCCAAGTTTGTTGGGTCTGTGGTCTGATGGAATGTTTCCCAAGTTTGATGGGTCTGTTGTCTGATGGAATGTTTCCCAACTTTGATGGGTCTGTGGTCTGATGGGATGTTTCCCAAGTTTGATGGGTCTGTGGTCTGTTAGAATGTTTCCAAGGTTTATTGTAAGTTTGATCGGTCTATGGTCTGATGGAATGTCTCCCAAGTTTGATGGGTCTGTGGTCTGATGGAATGTTTCCCAAGTTTGATGGGTCTGTGGTCTGATGGAATGTTTCCCAGGTTTATTGTAAGTTTGATGGGTCTGTGGTCTGATGGAATGTTTCCCAGGTTTATTGTAAGTTTGATCGGTCTATGGTCTGATGTAATGTTTCCCAAGTTTGATGGGTCTGTGGTTTGATGGGATGTTTCCCAAGTTTGATGGGTCTGTGGTTTGATGGAATGTTTCACGGGTTTATTGTAAGTTTGATGGGTCTATGGTCTGATGGAATGTTTCCCAAGGTTGATGGGTCTGTGGTCTGATGGAATGTTTCCCAATTTGTATGGGTCTATGGTCTGATGCAATATTTCCCAAGTTTGATGGGTCTGTGGTCTGATGGAATGTTTTCCAAGTTTGATGGGTCTGTGGTCTGATGGAATGTTTCCCAAGTTTGATGGGTCTGTGGTCTGATGGAATGTTTCCCAAGTTTGATTGGTCTGTGGTCTGATGGAATGTTTCCCAAGTTTGATGGATCTGTAGTCTGGTGGGAGGTTTCCCAAGTTTGATGGGTTTGTGGTCTGATGGAATGTTTCCCAGGTTTATTGTAAGTTTAATGGGTTTATGGTCTGATGGAATGTCTCCCAAGTGTGATGGGTCTGTGGGCTGATGGAATGTTTCCCAAGTTTGATTCGTCTGTGGTCGGATGTAATGTTTCCCATGTTTGATGGGTCTGTGGTCTGATGGGATGTTTCCCAAGTTTGATGGGTCTGTGGTCTGATGGAATGTTTCCCAAGTTTGATGGGTCTGTGGTCTGATGGAATGTCTCCCAAGTTTGATGGGTCTGTGGTCTGATGGAATGTCTCCCAAGTTTGATGGGTCTGTGGTCTGATGGAATGTTTCCCAAGTTTGATGGGTCTGTGGTCTGATGGAATGTCTCCCAAGTTTGATGGGTCTGTGGTCTGATGGAATGTCTCCCAAGTTTGATGGGTCTGTGGTCTGATGGAATGTTTCCCAGGTTTTATCGGTCTATGGTCGCTTTCTACAAGAGTTGCAAGTACTTTTCTATTCGATTTGTGGCTTAGGTCGCCGGTGGTAAATGCAAGGTCATGGGATGATGTTGATGTCCATCGCCTTGAATAGAAATTGGGAGGGCCATCTGGGAGATTGCTCAGATAGAGGTTGTTGTCAATCTCCCATTCCTCTAGTTCGTGTCCTCTTGCGTTGGTCTGTGCATAACCCCACCTCTCAGACTGGCTGTTAAAGTCACCTACCACTAATATTCATGGCTTCTAGGGCCAGATTTTTTGTTGGCCTTCAGTATGTCATATACATTCTAACTGTCTGATTCGATAAGGTTATGTCCACCCCTATTGTTTCGGCTTCTCCGTTTGTTTCCACCGAGATCATCTTTGATGGGATTGATATTTTGGAGGGGAAAACCACACACCACTTATGCCCATCCCTATCCAGCCTGTGGGTTTCATATCCTCTTATGAAAAATCTGTGGTTTGGAATAAGGTGTGATTCCTGAATGCAGGCAACGTGTATTTCTTCCTCAAATAGTCTTATGAACAACGCTTCCATTTTGTCGTATATGCTTTCACCGGTTCATTGCAACACCAGCCGGCTTTGAGTGGCAGATGTATCTGTGTGCCCATGGCGGGAGAAACATTTTTTTTGTCTGTGCGGGTACCTTATGGTGTCTCTCTGTATAGTCCGGGTCCTTGATAATCCTTGGATGAGATACGTAGTGTTGTGGTTTGCAGAAGCGAACTGATTTATTTGCACCTTTCGGTCCAACACTTCCGTTTTCAGCAAGCCTTTTCTTCAGGTTCGCATCCTTAGCCTTTGGTTGTCCACAACCGACCTGGTGGCGGAACCTGCAAGGCAGCAGGTTATTCTTTGATACCCTGTTTATTCATGGGGTTGTTAAACCGTCACCCTGACAATTGTCCCTTGTCAGGGAAGAGGCAGGGGACGTCCTATTTGGAGTCCATGAGCCTGGCGCCGCCCCTCTCGCCCACCAGACTCCCATGTTCATAACTGCTCTCTCAGCAGCCACGCAGTGCACTGGAGGTAATTTTTCCCATGACTGGAGCCATTTTTGGTCAGATATTAAAGTCTAGGAATAGCTTTTCGTTTGGACTTTTACTTGTTTGGGCTCGCTAGATGATAGTCCTTGATTTTCCTTCTCTCCTGGGTTGCGAGCTCCATCTGCTGGAGTTTTCTCTTCCAGGTGTTCTGGCTTCCATGACTCTTGAACACCATCTGTCTGCTACCATTCTTAGTCTGGCCCCTCTCCACTGACCTATTTAGCATGGGTGTCCCTACCAGGAACATACGTTCCCGCAGACATAGCTCACTGGATCACTGAGAAATGCAAGCTCCCCCCCCCCCCCCCCCCCCCCACACCTCGACAAGGTGATGGCTTCCTGCGGGGTTTTTTACCTGTACGTTACATGATGTATTACTATAATATGAATCAACAATTGTAATATATAATCGTTTTATAATATAACGAAGAGAATAATCTATCTAAACTAATACTATATCAATTAATACATATTGTGGTATTTGACCTTGCTTGTTCGCTTCCAAGGGGTATATCCAGTCTCATTACAAAGTTCTTCAACTGTCAATATATTTTAATTATTGTGTTATCAATAATTTACTAACTGTTATTTATTACCGATCTTTGACGTAATATGATAGTATGGTAAAATGTGGTAGTGTTTAGCAATATATGTAACACACCATATCCTTAAATATGGTAGCATTTAATACTATATGTAACATACTATATCCTATAATGAAATGTGAAAGTCCTGCCATTAAACACGGCATGACACACTATCCAATGAAAGGTCTACCATTAATCACGATTTAATATAATGCCATGTGAAAGTCCTACCATTCAACACGCAATCATATAATGTCATGTGAAAGTCTTACCATTAAACACTACAATCCTAACATGCCACATTAAAGTCATAAGAATAATCACGGCCACATTTAATAAGATGCGAAAATAATTTAATTAAATACAACGCCAAATAACATCATTTTAAACTTCTACAATTAAATAAGTTGCCATTTAATGTCATATGAAAGTCCTACCATTAAAAACTGCACCATATAACATCATGTGAAAGTCCTACCATTAAGGACGGCACCATATAAGATCATGTGATAATACAGATACAGGTACAGCCATAACATTTACTGTTGTCGTGGATGAAGCGACTTCAGTGTACGATTGAACAACATCCCTCACACAAAAACGTTTACTATCTAGTGGATAGAACTCTTGATTCTTGGTAACATTACTGTTTCGAATAATAACCGAAGTAGCCCTTCTTAAAAAGGTCCGTCTAAATGCTTATCTGCTAGTTGAATGTTCTCTTAACAAAACAAAAGGACACTTTAAGCAGCAACATGCATTGATGATCAATGAACACATACTAACATGCAGCGTTTTTGCTATGGGTGAATGCATGCAACCACGCGTGTTTATCGTGAATTGGCTATATCTATCTGGGATCTCCTGCATAACGCACAGATGTTATTCAGTGCAATTGTACTAACCCAGGCTTTATTATTCAGGATAAAAGCGACAAGTACCTTATTGATGCAAATGACGAGCTGGCATGATGGACAGAGTACTGTTCCAAGTTATATAGCTATGTACCTGAGAAAAACAATCCCACCAACATCAACATCTATAGAGGATAACCAACTGATAACGAAGGAAGAGGTAACTGCAGCGGTAAAGACATTGAGAAGAGGGAAGGCGGCCGGCTTAGTTCTCTTACAGGCAGGTGGAGAGGTAGTGGTGGAAGGTCTGACACACATCTGCAACAAAATATGGGCGACCGGAAACTGGCCGGACTTATGGACAAAATCAATAGTTTTACCGTTACATAAGTCTGGTAACCTAAAGCTGTTCCAAAATTACAGAACAATAAGCCTCATAAGCCACCATTGCAAGGTCATGCTTAGATTTATCCTT
Organism: Ariolimax columbianus; assembly: GCA_036924085.1. Classification (NCBI taxonomy): domain Eukaryota; kingdom Metazoa; phylum Mollusca; class Gastropoda; order Stylommatophora; family Arionidae; genus Ariolimax; species Ariolimax columbianus. Next base: position 26,445,936 of record JAVGWX010000016.1, on the reverse strand, counting down.
GACCGACTGAAACCCCAAGCAGAGAACATCATTGCCGAGGAGCAAGCAGGGTTCAGACAGGGAAGAAACCCTACCGAACATATATTTAACGAAAGGCTACTAAGTGAGAAATATCTAGAGGAGCAGCAACAACTGTATCATGTGTTTGTTGATTTTAAGAAGGCGTTTGATAGGGTATTGTATACAGCGCTTTGGGAAACCATGAAAACCATAAAATCAATCGAAATATTATAACGGTCCTTGAACACCCGTATGACAAAGCTTTTGTGAATGGAAGGCGAGGGGACTGGTTTGCACATCAGTTGGTGTGAGACAGGTATGTACACTCTCTCCAACTCTTTTCTATATATTCCTTGAGGTCACGTTGGTACTGTCAGGATAGGGGGCCGAACGATTACCAACCTTCGGTTTGCTGATGATATCGATGGGTTGGCGGGTTCAGAAGCAGAATTCCAGGAATGGGTCAGAAGGCTCGATGAAACAGCTCTTGACTTTTCAATGGAGATAAACGCTGGAAAGACACAATTAATGACCAACAAAGGAGATGGATTCAATAGCAGGATAAAAGCTAATGGTCAGGAACTCGAAGTGGTTGACCGTTTTAAATATCTAGGGTCGATTCTCGGTGATGAAGTGTCAAAATGTGAGGTTTAATGCCAGAATAGCACAGACAATAGCGACTCTTGCAAGGCTTAACAAAATATGGCAAGATAAACGGTTAGCACTAAGCACGAAAATCAGATTAATGCGTACACTGGTCCTGTCAATATTCATCTATGTTTGTGAGGCATGGACAGTTACAGCTGCTCTTCATCGAAGGATACAGGCCTTGGAGATCAGATGTTTCCGAAGACATTTAAACGTCATGTACAAAGATCGAGTTTCAAATGAGGAAATACGAGATAGAACTTCAACAGCAATTCAGCCTTTTGAAGACCTCTTGGCAACTGTCACAAGTTGGAATCTCGCTTGTTATGGTCACATATCGAGATCAAATGTTCTTGCAAATACAATCTTCCATGGAAAAGTGCAATGCAGACGACGAAGAGGCGGTCCCAAAAAGAGATGGGAGGACAACATAAAAGATTGGACCATTCTCCGACCAGAAGAGGCACAGGCAGCGGCCACTGACAAAGAAAGGTGGCGTAGTGTTGTGAGAATGTCTTCATGTGTGCCCCAACGACCTCACCGGTAACGGGATGACCTGTCAATCACATGGTTTGACCCCCAACACGCGAGGGCACTCATTTCAACCTCATAATATTTATTCGTATCTCTGATCACGTGAGTCATTAGACAATTAATCAAAATCCGGACCAATACTCTTTTACAACACTCAACAGAACCACGCTCTAAAAGTAAAGCCTCAGTTCAAGATACCTGTGGACTTTAAGCCGAAGTCTATGTTTTCCTGTCATGTTTTTGTCTGGTTTACATTCTAATTAGTCTATAAGTCTTTCTCTGTCCCTAAACGTTTGTGTCCGGCAATCATTTCATTGGTATTGCCAATTTGACATATGTGTATGTCCTCGTAACTAGATTCGTATACCAGTAAACCGTGTTTCCGATAAAAACAATGGAATCGGAAATTAGTACCACTAGTCTACAGTTGGGTTCAAATGTGTATGTCGTTTTCAGTTTAATCTGGTTAGAATGAAGTGTACCTGGACAATCACCATTAGTTGAACTGGGGGCTGGAGCAAGTCGGTAAACTCTAATCTGCTCATTCTCTCACCGCCTGGTTACCGCTGGAGTTGTCTGTTCACTACACATGACATGATTATGATAATATAATCCCTTTACCTGTGAGATGGCAGCTCTTCACATCCCAATGATTCCCAATCAAAAGCACATGTGCTCTTCAATTGTTGAAGTGAAGTGTAGAGTATGTTGAATATGGTGAGGTGTGGTGTTAACAGCAGGTTCCCTAGATCGGTTAGCCTTGGGGACAAAGTCAGGAGGTGCTCGTGGTCATGGCAGAATCTGCAGTTTGGTTGACGTAGTAGGTCTAATCTGTTCAGATAGTAGGTCTAATCTGTTCAGGTGTTTGATGACTCCACAGGACATACATTATGAGTCTCCTCTCACATGGAACAAAAAGCATTTAGTTAACCTATTAACCCAGAAAGTTCTCATATTCTCGCCAAGTTAATGAATATTTTCGCAAATGGTAAACTTAGAACCAGAGCAGGGAAGCATTTCTCTTTTAATCCGTAATATTACTCCGTCATCTAGGCAATAGTCACACATCACGAAGGAATAAACACCCACTCTTCCCATCGAGGGTCCTCTACAATCCACAAACCGGACAGCCTTGGATGACTCACTGTTTCGCCAAAGCCAAAGTATCCGCTAAGCTTAATACACTGATACAAGCGGGCACGGAGTTGCATAAGCAATCTGGCTCATTACTCGGCAGAAGGGTGACTTCAATCACAAAATGGCATACAAAAGTAAAACAATAACGGATTAATACAAGTTTTATTTGACACGAATGACCTCGTCCTGGTGATTGTGGTATATTTAGTTATTGATCGAGCGCTGTTGTTTATCTTCGCATGATGTGGTTTGCAAATTGCTTGCATACATTAAACTAACTCGTTAAGATACACATGCAACATTGCATTTGACTCGTCTAACGGGACTTTTTCAAATCATGATTCTAAATATTTGCTGCGCAGTTTTATAACATTAATTTTCACATGGGTGTAATTCACAACCGTCCGATGACGTTTATTACCAAATGCAATGAATAAAAGTGTGGATCTATTCTCAGAGTAATTCATATAAGCTTTATTAAAGAAGAATATTCCAGCAAATTAAATCTGTTTGTGAATCGTCTAACACAACAGCTTTGGCGACCCTAATGGCACATCTGTATCTGTCTATATTAACTCCACACATTGACGTCATTATACACAATGTGCAGTTGTATCAGTTTTATGGAACAGTAAACATCGCAGATGTAAATTTACTTAGAAGGATGAAAATTGTAAAAAAATGGCTCACTGCAACAATGGCTTCAATGCATAGGCACACGTTACGAAGATTTAAACGGACAGATACGCGACATCATCTGGCCAGTGTCAAAGATAGACGACGTCAGTCTTTACAAATTCACGCTGTTAACAACCTATTATAAACCTTAGACAACGGAACAAACTTTCCAATCTAATATATTGGCAGTCCACTGTCTTAATGGTGCATCTATCATCTATCTTAGCCACTAAGGCAATTCTTCTCTGTCGAAAATTAAAAATTAAAATTTTTTTTAAATGTGATGCCTCACTAGTTTCTACTGGCGAAGGCACGACTATTCCACCTTAGACCGTAGTCAAGTTGGACGATAAAGCAGTGATTGGATATATGTGTGTATCTGTATGTACCTAGGCTAGATTTGTGCGCTCTCAGAAGCTAGCCCAACCAAAGTGCAATGAAACGGCATCACCCTGAGTGCGAGTCTGAAAGTTGTGCAAGAGTGTGATCTGAAGTGAAGCGATGGTAAATATATTGTACGTGAGCATCATATGAGGTGTGGATATGATCAATATATTAGACGTGAACATGACATGAGGTGTAGTTATGATCAATATATTACAACTGGTCTTGAAACGAGGGAAAAAGGTGAACTATATATTCCTCCTGGCCTTGAAATGAGATAACACGGTGGTCAATATATTACACCTGACGTTGAAATGAGGGGAGACAGTGATCAATATATTACACCTAGCCTTGAAATAAGGGAAGACAGTGAACACAACATTTGCTCTGATCTTGAAATGAGGGATGACGGTGATCAATATATTACACCTAACCTTGAAATGAGGGAAGACGGTGATCAATAAATTACATTTAACGTTGAAATGAGAGATGACGGTGATCAATAGATTACCTCTAGCCTTGAAGGGATTGTCGTTTTTCTTATACAGACAGGAGATATCATACATTTGTAACAAGTCAAACACATGAAATGACTGACAACACCACCAGAAGAAAGCGATGAGCGCTGGAGTTCCTCAATTACACAAGCGACAAGAAAAGGACCCAAATACGACCTCACACCTGACGGCAGAAGGCGGTAATTTTTTTAATTTGTATATATGTTTGTCATTTTCATTTTATTTCATTTGTCATGTTCATGCCTTTAATTTATCAATTTAATTCATATTTGTCATTTTCATTAATTTAATTCATCCTTTTAATTCACATGTGTCATGTCCATTTGTTTAATTCATCATTTAAATTCATATTTGTCATGTCCATTCAACTAATTCATTATTTTTATTCAAAGTTGTCATTTTCATTAATTTTATTAATCATTTAAATTCTCATTTCTCATATCCATTCATTTAATACATCATTTTAATTCATATTTCTCATGTTCATTCATTTAATCAATTTAATTCACATTTGTCATTTTCATTCATTTCATTACATTTTCAAAATTTTTAAATATTTTTGTGTGGTTTGTTTTAGCGTTCGCCTTATTTCTCTAACCCCTAAGGCGATGTTCGTTGCACTTTAGTTTTTATTCTGCTCTTGTCAGCCCAGTGCAACCGGCTTCAGCATTCATTTATGTAAGGGTCTGCTTCCTCCTGCATTTTCTAAGGATTGTTTACCAGGGGTTACGGCCGATGCTGTGATGGGGATCGAGCCCAGCACCTTCTGATTGGGAGCGATGCCACGTAACCACTAGGTCACTCCATCCCCTAAACGTATTTTCATTTAATGTAGTTTCACCCATTTAAAAAAAATTTTTGATAACGTCGGTTATTTTTCTCATGTAAATTGGATCGCCAGTTTTGCATGTGTTTTTGACGATTTGGTTAGTGAATGTTTCGATGATCTGATGATTTGATGGTCCTGTTATTTCATGAATTGGTTATTTGATTACCTGGTTATTTGATGATCTGATGATATAACAAAAATTATCTTTGGGGCCTATATTTTTGTACAAATTTGTAAGTAAGGGGTTGCTATAGTAAATCTTAACCTTTACCAGCAAAATGGTTTCCAAAATGAGTACATTTTTGGATCCTCACAGACGGATAGAACACGTCAAATGAATAAACATAAATTAGAACATCAAACAAGTGATGCCGAAGATCATCGAGGATACAATGAATCATTGTCAATGCATATTCACACCCAAAACATTAGATAGTACGGATACCCTCACGTATATAAACACTTGACAACCAGTCCTGATATTGCCTAAAGATCTTCGGTCTGAAATGGAAAGGGCGTGTCTTTGCCAAAAGAAATAAGAAAGGCAAAGGTTTAATAATCAAACAAACAAAATATGCAGCAAAACCCGTTATTAACCCGTTTTGATCTTTACTATGTCCATTAACGGCTGAAAGTAGCTTCTCTAGCCTTTCTGCACTTCTTAATAGAATCACTGTGTCATCTGCGTATCGTAACTCTGGAATCTCGTACCCCCCAATCGCAAATGGGTCGAAACTTTCAAAGTTCTCGTCTTCTCGAACATTTATCATTATACATTCCGCATACATGTTGTACAGATAAGGTGAGAGATACATCAATGTCGGACTTCCTTTTGTACTGCAAACCAATATGATGTTTGCCCCGATACTCGACAGCGGCTTGTTGGTATTGGTATAATGTTTCAATGAGATGGACTTTATGCAAAGGAAACTTCATTTCCTTCATGATTCTCCACAGATTTTGATGTTTTACCGTGTCGAAGGCCTTGGTGTAATCAATGAAACATGTGTATAGGTCTACATTAAACTGTCTACATTTTTCGTAGATATTCCTTAAAATGAATATGTGGTCCCTGATCCCTCTGTCTTTCCTAAAACCTGCCTGGACTTTGTGAATTTCAGATTCAAACCTTTTCTCTATCCCTCTTAATAGGATTCGCAAGGGTATCTTGCTAGCGTGGCTGATCAGCGCGATAGTTCGATAGTTCGTGCACAGCTTCGGGTTGGCATTTTTGGGGAGCGGAATATAAATTGATTTATTCCATGCTTCTGGCTCCTCTGCACTGTGCCATATCTGTTTACACAGTTTGTGATAGACTCAAGCACTTGTCTTCCCTCATGCTTGTATTAGCTCTGTTTGGATATCATCGCATCCTGGGAACTCCATTGTTCAGGCTTTTAATTGCAGAGAGTACTTCTTCCAATGTTGGTTCAGGTTCTTTCTCATCCTTTGTTAGGATTGTAACTGGGCGCTTTGTGCTATCTCCATACATGGTCCTGCAGTACTCTCTCCATCTATTCAGTATGTATTTGGTTTCTGTTAATGTGTTATCCTCTTTGTCATTTATGACACGTGGAACCGGACGGAACTCCATTGTCAGTGTTCTTATTGCCTTAAATGAATATCTCTCTCTTTTCCTTGTTGTAGATTTTCTATATCCTTACACGTTTCTATTGTGTATCTTCTTTTATCTTTTTTTATCTCTCTTCTAACTTTTCTTGCGCAGTTTTTACATGATGTGTTGGTCCCCTTACTTCACATTTGTTTTAATTGTTGCGTTTCTTCAATAATTTTCTGCGTTTCCTCTGTTATATAGCTCTGTTTCTTATTAGACATCTGAGGAATCCTTTCTTTTGCTGTCGAGATTAAATTATCCTTTGCATACGATGTTAACTCCTCAGATGTCATCTCTTTCTGTACTGCAAGCAACGCCTGAAATTTGTTTTCTACTTTGATATTGTATTCAGTCGGTATTGCTGATACATCGAAGCATATTGGCTGACAACCTTTATTGATCCTAAGTAGTCTTGTTTTGAAAACTGGAAAACTTAATTCACGGTCCGTATCGCAGTCTGCTCCATGTCAGCGATTTTGTTGCCAGCACATTTGATCTCCATCTTTTTTGCACTAGGATGTAAACTATTTGGTTTCTGCTGTTGCCACCAGGGGAGGTCCACGTGCATAGTCTACGTGGATGTTGTTTGAATAAGGTGTTGGCAATGGAGAGGTTGTTTTCCGTGCAGAATTCAACCAGTTTTCTCCTCGCTCATTTCTGTGTCCCAAACCAAAAGGTCTTCGAACACTTCTTTCCTCTGCGGCTCTTTCCTCTCCGACTTTCGCATTTAAATCGCCAATGATGATCAAGATGTCTCTTTTTTAAACTTTTTCCATCATTTCTTGCAAGGTGTTATAAAAATCATCCATTTCACAATCGTGACCTGCTGATGTTGGTGCATACACTTGAATTATTGTTAAATTTCATGTCTTTTTCTTTAGTCTGATTACAATTATTCGGTCGTTAACTGGATTGTAACCGAGTAGTGAAGGTGCCGTCTTCTTTGACAGAATAAAGCCTACCCGCTTTTTTCCACCCTTGTCCATCCATTAGGGATTTAACCTTCATTTAAAGAGTTCCTCCTCTTTAGCCAGTTTTCTTGTGCCAGCCGAATGACATCTTCAGCGACTCCATCCTGACTTAAAGATGTGTCTGTTCTAAGATGCTTGCTTGCATGTATCATCACTGACGTTAGAATATCTGGTGCTGACGTTGAACCTGAAGTGAATGGTCGTTCATGTATTATTGCCTTGGATGCAAACAGGTCAGTGTAGAACATCCTATGTTTATTCTTCTGCTGTTGTTCTGTCCTTCAATGTAGTCCCATTCTGTATTTTTAGAGCCGTCAGAAGCATTTTAGACTGTTTATTTGTTATTAATGTGAAGGTATTTTACCTTAACGTGTGATGTCAATGGATACGGATTTTATTATTTACTGTTTTCATTGTAAAGTGTGCATGTTCTTCTGAATTTTAAAGCTTTTTTAATCCTTAAACTGAGCTGAGCTACAACCAAGCTTATCATCCAGTGTTATTTTCGTATCGTAGCATAGAAGCGTCACATTTACACTTTTTATTCATTCTTAAACTGCTGGATTAATGTTAATTTGTTCTGAGAAACTACGGTACCCTTGACCTCTACGTTTGTTGTTCTTTAACAAATGTTCTTTAACCTGCCCACGTTTCGTGTCATGTCTTGTTATATCGGTTGGCTTCTTACTTCTAGGGAGCAACCTGCACATCTCAACTCTCTCTCTTCACGACGAAGTTGTTTTCTCTCATGCACAACTTTCTTTAGTGTCCTGTCCTGGCATGCTTGAATAGTTACATTAATTAAATTCATTAAACCCGATGTATGACTTGGGGGTGGGGGGGGGGGGGGGTGGGGGGGGGGGGGGGGGTCAGGCTGTCATGTTTGTAACAAATATATTCTTGATGTTACAACTGACCATCTCATTTTTAGTTGAATTATGGCGTGATACTTTCCTTGTTTTGGTGGGATAGTCTGATGCCTTGGTGTAGTTGTCTTAAGTGTGAATATAAAGGTCTGATGTCTGAATTTGATGGTCGTCTGTGCGGATGTGATGGTCTGATGTCTGGGCAGGATTGTCTTATGTGTGAATGTAAAGGTCTCATGTCTGAATGTGAGGATCGTCTGTGCGAATGTGATGGTTTGATGTCTGGGTATGATTGTCTTATGTTTGGATGTGATTGCTTCATATCTGAATGTGACGGTGTGCTGTGTTAATTTGATGGTTTTTTGTGTGGATGTTCTCTTTTTTGTATGTATATGATGGTCTTCTGTTTGGAAGCGAGTGACTGCAGTCTGAATGTTGTGGTCTGCTGTCCTGATGTGATGTCTGGATGGTGTGGCTGCTGTCTGGATGTGATTTTCAGTTGTCTTAATGTGATTGTCTCTTGTCTGAATAGAAGTATCTGCTTTCTGGATATGATGGTATGATATCTTGATTTGATGGTCGGCTGTCTGCATGTTATGGTCTGTTTTATAGACCTGGTGTTCATAGTAATCTGCGAGATTGATGAACACTACATTATGATTGCTTTCAAATGAGCCATGAACGGTTGTATATTTGACAAGGTGAGATAAAAGTAGATAGTTCTTAGTTAATCATGGCATTAACACCATGATATGTCACCATCAACAACCCTGTAGCATACCATTCACTTTCAAGATAAACGACTGAATGCCAGTTATGGATATAGTCATGTTGTATTTATCAACATCATGCAATACATGATTGTAAATAGTGTTACGAGTAGCATACATCTAACGGTAGCTAACTTAATATAGGATTGATTCAGTGAGGATACGAAATATTTGCACAGACTAGGCAACAATATATAAGAAAAGATGACAGACTATCGCTAGCTCATCATCATAATTCACATCAACAACCATCGCCATTATCATCATCATCGTAGAACAAACAGAGTGGTAAAATGGTAATGGGGAGCGTGTGGTTAAACAGGTAATAATATATAGGCCAAGGATATTGTGGTACATTCTGATGCATCTGTGCTGGGTTGCGAAATATCAGGGTTTGGCTTGACTATGAGATTGAGTTGAAAGATCGTTGTCAAACATGGCAAACATGACGGTATCATTCATATGAGAACGGGGGTACTGCAGCTGTGAGGTGGCAATTACAAATTCTATTAATTAGTTGAGTCGTTCGTCTGACCATTGCATTATGCTTTGTACTTTACAGACCGGACTGGAACTGTATTAGCTGATATCGGATTTATTAGTCATCGATGATTGCAGGAACTATGTGGATCTACGACCCTAGACATACTGTGGTTCATCACTTAAATTATGTGGATCTACGACCCTAGACATACTGTGGTTCATCACTTAAACTATGTGGATCTACGACCCTAGACATACTGTGGTTCATCACTTAAACTATGTGGATCTACGACCCTAGACATACTGTGGTTCATCACTTAAACTATGTGGATCTACGACCCTAGACATACTGTGGTTCATCACAATTTAAGACTTGGCAAAGCGATTTAAAGAAAAATATGTCGCAATGTTAATGTACAATATGAATTGGGAGTTTGCGAAGGAAGGTGGATGGGATACACACACAAATGAACCAATGACTGTCAGATGGATAATATGGAGGACGGCGTAGGCTAGTGGTTAAGTGACGGCTCACAACCCGAAGGTGCTGGGTTCGATCTCTATCATATCACAAAATGTTACCCCGGGAAACAAACCCTTAGAAAATCCAAGAGGAAGCAGTCCCTAACATAAAATGCATGCTGACGTCGGATGCACTCAGCCGAAAGGCGTAAAATAAAAAACACAGTGCAACGCACCACCTTGGGGAATAGAGAAATATGGTGAACGCTAAAAAAAAAATATGGATAGTGCCACTTCAATCTAAGAATTTGTGAATGGCAGAATGCAGATATTTAAAATCATGCATACATCGACTAAGTAGTGGCGCCTGAAAGGATGCAACATAAGTTTTTTCAAGCAGTGTAATTTTTTTTTTTTTTTTTGTATTAAATTATTTTAAATTGAAAGATAGTGACCGATAGGTTTGTCTAAAATACACTGATGCAAAATTCCTATTTCCTAACATTTGTCGTGTACATCTAAATAACTAAGTCGTGTATGATACAAGCTATAATACGTGTATGAATGACAACGGAGAAGAGAGCAGATTAACTATATTGGGAGGTACTAGATGGAAGGACATGAAACATGCATACAAGTAATGTTTCCATCTCATATGTGATGTAAAACATATGTTTGTATACAACACATAATTGTGGATGATACATGTCTGCTGTGAAAAATGTAAGTCGGAGGATAATGGAATTTTGCAAACTTGACGGTTGGTATGTGCTGTTTACACCTACAGTGACGTGATCATGCGCATCGTACGTATGTTCACGTGGTGCAGTTAGGTCCAGTTTCATTTGAACACGCCATATATTTACATTAGAACTATGTTCACCGCTCCCCTTCCTTCGGAGAATAACTGAAAAACAAATCGGACGTATTTTACACGGCGTTTTATAAGATAAATTTGAAGGTACATTATTTGTATAAATCCCTCCTCCGGCACTCCTTACATTCCCAATGCACTCCCTCTGCACTCTTCTTTCAATCATCAAACCATTCAGCTCTTCTCCTCTAAAATGTTTTCATGTCATTCCCTAACCAATTCGAGCTGCATATTTATCAGATTTGCCGAGATCGTCCCCGTTATCTATCTTTAGTCCACTAGTTTCGTAGAAAGAGGTGGAGAGGTGTGATCTCCTTTGTTTCGATTGTTTTGGGAGAGGAAACTATGCTGGGAATTTGCCGAGTAAATCTCAGTATATGTTACCAACCGGTATGTTGGGAGCCCCTGGAATATACGATCTCCAATTTTTAGGGCTGGTGGTGGTAGAGTAAATTGGAGCGAGGTAACACCGCCATCTTTGCACATGTAGTTAATTATTTAAACACTTCCCATTCGTAATATTCTCATTCACTCCCATACTGCCTTCTAACACGCCGTCTCTTCGATCCTTTCTCAATACATGTGTCTGCTTCTGCGTCCCTTCTCATTCCAAATATCTTTTCTCACAATATCGCAAATCTCGCAACCACATCCATACCTCTCATCTCGGCCCCCCAGATCTCACCAAACTCTTTATTTACTTCATTCCGAAATGTATCCCACTACCTGATCAAGACGCTGAGCAGCGCATGAGCTGCAGTGGTCAGAGACCCATAACTGACTCCTAGCGTCAGGGCCAGCGAACCAGAGCTGCAAAGACCCTTCTACACCTCCACGTGGTGATCCTGGATAAGAGGCTGCAGCAGGGCAGACTGGCTAAGGAGAAGGAATCGAATAGGGAATGCTAACCCGGTACTAAAATAATGCTTCTTGAAATCGGATGTGTTGGACCGAAAGGTGCAAATTTCGCAGTCATTCCGTTATTTGGACTACATTCTGCCGCTTAAGCCCTTTCAGGGTTTGGTAGTGTGAGATTGAGAACGAAAGAAGACGAAGAAGAAGAAGATCCCACCCTCTTTACACTCAACCTGTCGATTTGTTTTTTGCAATCATAACTTGAGAGAAGATTTGGCGAAAAATGCAAGTGCAGTCATATTTTTGAAGATAGTTATTAGTTCGTGTCCGTTTGAAATATATTATATACAAGAAACATTGAGAAATAAGTATATTAAAAAAACTCGTAATTTTTTTTTTTTTTTTTTTTTTTTTTGCGTTCGCCTTATTTCTCTATTCCCCAAGGCGTATGTGCATTACACTGTGCTTTTTATTTTGCGCCTGTCGGCCCAGTGCATCTGACTTCAGCATGCATTTTATGTAAGGGTCTGCTTCCTCCTGCATTTTCTAAGGGTTTGCTTCCCCGGGGTAACGGCCGGTGCTGTGATGGGGATCGAACCCAGCACCTTCTGGTTGTGAGCCGTGCCACTTAACCACTAGGCCACGCCGTCCCCCAAACTCGTAAATGAAAATATACAGTGACGTAAATTAGTTAGAATAATCTTGAACTGATCTAACAATTAGCAACATAAAGATTCAGTTCGATGTATCGTTCGTTTCGCGAGTTATGGTGTCTTCAAACTTAAGATGTAAAATATTAGATAGTATTGGACTGGCAACGGAAGCCTTGCTAGGCAGTATGGGAGAATAACAATAATCAAAACCTAGAAGAGATCAAGTGACAATATCCAGATGAACCGGTTATTGTTTCACCCAATATCATCTTCTCAACGTATATAAAAGAGACACCGAATCATGTCCATGTGGAGGTAAATTAAAAAGTAGAACTTGTTCTCTAAATATGTCGGTTCGACGACAGGAACAGACGAATTAAAACGTCATTATGAGGGTATGACGACAGACGAAGACTATTTGGGGGATATATGTTGTAACATGAAAGCAAACGGTAGTGTAGAGGAAGATGGGCACGAGTGGGACGGGACTGTTAACAGTAGAACATGTTTTTTCTGGTTTTGTTGACTAATGAGAGGAGCAGAGAGACATCATCTCCGTTCTCGATGGTAATGAGAGATAACGACATGACTACGAGAAAAGTCTAAACGTGATTGCGAAGATTATTTGGGTAATAGATGGAAATATTAAACTGAAATAACAAATTACATACTTCAAATGGGATGCTGATTCTTTCGCTGAATTTTGCTTTTTAATCATGTAATTGCCTTTCTACAACCCGAACTTTGTAAGGAAGTGGGGAAGATGTGAATCCAAATTGAGCGACACACGACGGAAGCGGCCCCAACTCAGCTGGCAGAAACCTGAATTTCTGGACCATTGAAGACAGAAATAGAAACATTTCCACTTTGGCCATTGGCTCGCCAGGACAGCCTCTTTTTCCCAAAGAAAATGGAACAAACTCTAGGGGAGTCTGGATCTTACCGTTTTCATCAAGGTGTCGTTCAGGTTTGAGTACATCTGCGTCCTCTCCCCAGACCTTCTTGTCAAATAAGACGGAATCCAAAGAGGGCATTATTTGTGTGCCTTTAGGAATTGTGTATCCTGCAATGGTTAAGTTGTCCGTACACTTGTGTGGTACATTCAGGGGCACGACGCTTGCAAGTCTCTCGACCTCCATAATGTAAGCATTCAGGTATGGTAGCTGATACTTGTCTGACATGTTGGGTATTCTCTCTGTTCCCACCTCTCTCTCGATCTCTTGATAAACCTTCTCCTGTATCTCAGGGTAGTGAAGAAAGTAAAGTACGCACCAGATGATTGTCGAGCTGATGGTATCTGTACCTGCACCAAACAAATCGTATATGATCTTCATCAAATTATCATCACTCATGGTTGTAGCTTCTCCGGCCTTCAGCATTTTGTTCATTTCATAAACATATCTGGCAATGAAACTATCTAAATTATTCTCATCAAATTCATCATAACCTTTCCGTTTGATAAAGGGTTTGACAAAGTTTATCATGAAATCTTTGGATATGGCGTGCATTCTCTTTGCACTAAAAAGATCTCCGGGAAGATACTGCCAGAATTTGAAATAATTGGCTAGGTTACTTACGCCGGCTTCGTTGATATTATCTCTAAAACCTCTACACTTGTCCATGAATATTCCATCATTGTGTTTGAAGCTATGCCCAATTATTAGAGAACAGATGGCGTTCGAAACACTACAGGTTATTATGTTATCTATATCCGTGGGCACTCCTTTGAGATTGGCTAAGACTTCATTGTTAGTGGCGACTATCTCAGTAATCTTCTCAACCAGAACGTTGTTGCCCATACCTAGAGCTCGCAGGATGTTGACTGTGATTGCTCTCTGTTCTTTCCACACGGCTCCCGATGAGAACACGACGCCCATGCTGGGAAGGTCGGTTATCTTGATGTTGAGAGAAACAAAATATTTTAAAATGAGTATGTATAATATACAACATGTCAAATGCATTCACTTTCCTGCCTAAGTCAGGGAACAAATGTATGGTGACCTCGTGGGCCTGAGACTGACCACCATTGTTATACCGTCAATTTAAACCAGCGGCAAAGAAGACCAGATGTAGAGATAATACAAACAAAATGTTATTTTCCTATTACAAATGCAATAAATACCATGTCGTGAACACAAAGTGTTCGTCTGAGACTGGATGAACTCAAGCAAAAACAGCTAACTAATTCGACTATAACGATGTTCGCGGATTAGATAATGATGTCTATCCTTTCCTTCCCGTAATATTTCCAGAATTGTTTCTGAATGATTTTTTTAAAATGGAAATAACGTTACCGTCTAACTTATTGTCTTTATCAGCCGGAATTATAGCCCTAATGTATCGAATAGTTCCTCGTTTGCTTACTCATCTTTTCAGGATCTGATGTTCATTGTTTATATATCAATATATCAGGCCCCCATCAGTACTTGACACTAAGTACACTTTAAGCTTCTGCTGGATCTTGAAATCCACCTGGCACTCATCCAAGAAATAATGCAGCCAAAGAACATCCCCTTCCACATCACAGGCTTAACAGTGTAATAATGCGAATGCTTAAAATGTCAGATATTAGTAACACTTATTCGACATCGCATCCAGGCAGAGGTTTCCACTCTCTAAACAAATGACAAAACTGACCTTCAGGAAGTGATAGTATGGATAGTAGGAATACCGCTAAAAATGGTTAACATATACAACACACCAAGAGCATACCTCACATTGCAGATTCCACACACTGATGATCTAAAAATACTGATCATTGCTGGCGACATGAATTGGCACTGCCCCCTGTGGGCCTATGCAGAAAGGAACAGATAAGGAGCAGCCATAGAGGAACACACTAACACTACCACACTCATCGTGTTGCAGAACGCCAATACCCCACCAACTCTGCTCCATCGAGACTGAAACCAAAAGCAGACTTGACCTCACCCTTGTAAGCGCCGATATGCACCCGTATTGCTCAATTAGAGTCCTCGATGACATCGGGAGTGACCACAGACCAATACTCCTTGAGATTACCAACGCCAGGGAGAAATTAAGAAACCAAATAACATCCCTCCCTTGGAAGTACAAAAAGGCAGAGTGGCAGTTTTTCAGAAAACAAGTCTGCCAACGTTTCGCGGACATCGACATGACGCAGGGCATAGACGATATAATATAGTACAACCACTACTGCATTGCTGCCATCGGCAAAGGAAGTCACCCCACGAGGATACAGGACAAAGTTCAAACCATACTGGAGAGTATAATTAGAGGCCACCGTCAATGAGAGAAAGAAAGCAAGACGGCACGTCGAGAAACAGTCTACCCCTGCAAACAAAATCAGTTATAACAGACTCACTGCTAAAGTCAAATTGCTGAGCAGACAATCAAAAAGAGAAGCATAGGCTAATAAATGGGGAGAGTTAAACCTGCGGAAAGATGGACAGAAAGCATGATGCCTCATTTCCAACATTTCAGGAGTTAAAAGAAAGAAAAATCCAAAACACATTAGAACAGGCAGAGAATTAATGACATAATAAACTCAGATTTTGAAAGCGGCACTATACAGCCTGAGGAGATCATTGTTTTCTCAGACTCAGTCTGCGCTCCAAGCCCTGGAAAATAAATTGTCTCCTTATGTTAATAATATTTACAAGTTAATTGACCAATTGTCCACCTCTTACGAACGGAAGTAGTGCTCCAGTGGATTCCTGGCCATGTTGGAATCCAAGGAAATGAAAAGGCTGATGAGCTGGCCAGAAACGGGACAGTGCTACCATAGCCAATACCTAGTACTACACTACAAACCTGCAGGCAAATCCTGAAAAAATAACTATGGACATGAGTGGCTAGATCAGTGGGCCACATCCCAGACAGGCCTACTATATTTAAAAAACCAAGCAAAACCAGATCCCCAGCCAAGAAACTGAAACTAAAAGACCAGAGTTGTATCTTTAAGCTGAGAACAGGCTATGCCCCTCTCAACAAACATATGAATAGATTAGACCCAATACGTGAACCAAACTGCAGATTCTTCCATGACCACGAGGAGTCAGACGAGCACCTCCTTACTGTGTGTCCAATGCTGGCTGATCTGCGGAACCTGCTGTTACCACCACACCCCACCATACTCAATTCTGGATCAACCCAAAGGTGTTAAACTTTTCATAACAAATAGCAATTGTATATATAGCTTACTGGGTGTACATATTCCTACACTGTTCTCTGAGGAGCACCTTTTTTGCCAGAAAACAATCATTGATCATCTTCACAATCTCTTCTGTATCCACATCCAATATCGTCACTTCAGAGGCTTTCGAGACCATATGGACAGTTATTTCTTTTACATCAAACCCCAGCATTGCCATAACAAGAAATTCACAGGAAATACCCGATCATGTCATCCATCTGTGTCAGTTGTCCACAGGAAATACCTGATAGTCTAGTCCCTCTATGTCAGTTACATATATTTGTTTCATGGAAGGACTCATATGATCCTAAAATACAAAAAATAAATAACTCGTGTCTAAGAGATAGGGAAATCACAACATACACAAACTATCCTCCAGATCCCTACCAAAACTTACCGCGCCAAGGAAAATGTATGGTCTGTCACTGCAGATCTCGGCATTCGTCACAAGAGCTTCTTTGATCAGATCATATCCATTTAGGACGATCACTAGCCGCTGACCCAGGTACAGGCTTCAGATATACGAAAACGACAAAGAAAATAATAATGACTAGAATGGTATGAAGAGATCAGTCTAACTCTGATCACCGTGTCTATCCCTGTTTTATTTTTTTTTTTAAAGAGGGACAGGTGGCACAGTGGCTTTAATAACTGGTATATGGTCTAAAAGACATGGTTTTTAATCTTAGCAATGATTTTTCTTACATTTATTAGTGATGGAAAAAATTTTTTCTTTACAACACATTGCAACTGCCAATAGAAACGGATCTTCTTCCATAGACCGGTTCATTTTCTAGTCAATTCACAGAAAAGGGGAACAAGTTTTTAGTTGGACTGATTTAAAAAAACAAAAACAACAAATGTCGAAGTTAATAAAAGAAAAACAAAATTATCAGCGACGAGAAAAGCAAAATATATTTGTTTAAAAAACTCAGAATACGTAGATATAAAGGACAGAAGATCAATGTTTTGTTCAATTACCGTCTCTACTGAGTTTGGAGAGATCTAAGGACAGTGATCACTCTACAAACCGGTTACGGCTAACTTTAAAATAGCCCGTTTAATTATTATCTACACAAAATTGAATCCTATTTTGAATTAACATTTTGAAAATTTTAAATACAGACATATCTTCTTTGTAAAGTGGTGACGAAAATTTAGCAAGAACAGCTTAAATAATATAGCTGTCCATCGTTGTCGATAAGGACCGCCGACATCATCCTTGTCACAGATTTCCCTGTTGGGTGTGGGTGCGCATGTTGCTGAACAGGCCAATGCGGGTACGAAAACATCTGCTACATATCGGGCACACGAGGTTTGTAGAAGGTGATGGTGTTCCCGCTGTTCGGGATTTCCTGTTCTCGCGTCTGCTCTGGTCTTTCACAACACGGTCGTCTTCGCCGGTAGCTACACCCGATTTGACTGCGCTTCTCCAGTCAGATTTGTTTTGCACAAGACATTCCCAGGTGTCGATGTCTATCTGGCTACTTTTCAGTGAGTCCTTCAACGCGTCTTCAAAAAGATTCTTTGGGCGCCCTCTCTCGCGTCATCCCTCTCTCAGCTCGTCGTAGATAAGCTTCCTTGGGAGCCGCTAGTCTGACATACAAACAAGGTGTCCGGCCCATCCTAGTCGTGCTTTATATAGCAGTGCATGGATGCTGGGCATGTTAGCACTCGAGAGAGCCTCGATGTCAGTGGCACGATCTTGCCATTGGATGTGGAATATTTGCCTCAGGCATCCTGTGTGGAAGTGGTTTAACCTGGCATGCCCAGAGTATACAGTCCAGCCTTTTTTTTTTTTTGTACAGTGAACGAATGAGGCGTCCTTTAGCTCCTGCGGAATTTTTCCTTCAGCCAACATGTGGCAGAAGTGATTAGTGATCCTTCTGGTGAGGGATGGGCCAGGTGTCTTATTTACCTCTGCTGGTATTGCATCAGCTCCTGGAGATTTTCCTATAGATAGTGAATTGATTGCCCTGTCGACTTCCTCCTCAGTGATGACTTCATCCAACGCCAGGTTCAGTTCCACCTGCGTCATTCGCCGGGTGACCCCTTCATTTAGGGACGATAGGTGGTTTAGTATTTTGCAGAGGTGGTCTGCCCATCTGTCTAGAATCTGAACCGTATATGTTAGCAGTGCCCCAAACGCACTGCGAACTGGAGTATTACTAGAGAGCTGCGGGCCGTAGAGAGCTTTCAGTGCCGCGTAAAACCGCTTGGTGTCATGACGCTCGCCGAACTTCTCAATTTGGTCAGATCTTTTGCTGAGCCAGGAGTCTTGCATCTGTCGAAGCCTGGTCTGGACACCTTTGCGAGCAGTATTGAAGGCAGCTTTTGCTGCCGGAGATGGTGTGTCCCTCTGGTATTCCTTGTGCGCTTCGTGTTTTGCATCGAGAAGACCCTATATTTCCAGATCGTTCTCATTAAACCAGTCCTTATGCTTGCGCGTGAGTAGGCCAATGTGTTTAACAGCTGTATCGTAGAGTGTGTTTCTCAATGATGCTCAGTTCTCTTCGATGTCGTTCTTTTCAAAACGAAGCTCAGATAGTCTGCCCTCAAGCTCTTCCTGGAAGCCTCCTCTCGTGAGTTCGTATTTCAGCTGAGAGACATTTAGCCTCCTCTGTGGTTTCTTTCCCTGGGGGCGCATTTTGGGCTGAATCTTGAAGTTTAGCTTGGCAATGACAAGTCGATGGTCGGTCCAACTTTCTGCGTCACACATGCTGAAAATGTAGTCAATGAGGTGCCAGTGGCGGTACCTTGGGTGCATCCATGTGGTTCTATTTCGGACCGGAAGTCGGAAAGCTGTGTTTGTAACGAGTAGTCCATTTGCGGCACATATCCTCAGAAGGAGCAGTCTGTTACTATTGCATTTTCCGATACCATGTCTGCCAATGGCCCTCTCCCAGGCTGTATGGTCTGTGCCAACCCTAGCGTTAAAATCACCGATGATGACCAGTTTGTCAGATTTGGGGACTGCAGTGATGAGCGCCTCAAGGTCCTCATAAAACTTTTCTTTTGTTTCCTGGGGATTTGTCATTGTGGGTGCGTATGGACTGATAAGTGTTGCATGGCGCCCTCCTATTAGGGGGAGACGCAGTGTAATGAGTCGGTCATTGATTCCTCTGGGCATGCTTGTGAACTTGTCCACCATGTTGGTCTTGATGGCAAAGCCAACTCCAGCTTCACGGCGTTCTTCTTTGCTGCGGCCGCTCTAGAGAAAAGTATAACCAGCGCCTTCTTCTGAAATCTGCCCTTCATCTGCCAGTCGTGTCTCGCTCAGGGCAGCTATGCAGATGTTGTATCTAGCCAGTTCCCTGGCGATCAGAGCTGTCCGTCGTTCGGGTCTGTTTGCTTTGGCGTTGTCCAGTAGCCTGCGGACATTCCAGCTTAAATAGAAATATATAGTTTACTGCAGCATTCTCCAGATCATCTGCTAAATCATACCGCATCAAAGAACATGTACGGTCTGTCAATGCAGAGCTCGCCGTTCGTCAAAAGAGCTTCTTTGACCAGATCATAACCATTCAGAACTATCACCATTCGCTGGCCCAAGTACAGGCTGTAGATAGAGAAAAACGACAATGACGATAATTATGACGACCATAATGTGACGATATCAGTCTAGACATCATCAGTTTGTTTTTATTTGTTTTGTTTTAAAGTAGTTAGAATAAGAATACAATTGAGAAAGACAAGGCACCAAACATAAGTTAATCTTATCTAATTTTTCTGAGATACAAATATATCTTCACGCTTCGTAGCCACTGTCGTTGCAAGAGGCTAGTATTCGATAAGTCTATGTTGTTGTTGTTGTTATTGTTATTGTTGTCGTTGTCGTTGTCGTCGTCGTCATCGCCGTCGCCGTCGTTGTCGTTATTGTTGTTGTTATTGTTGTCGTTGTTGTTGTTGTTGTTTTTGTTGTTGTTGTTCGTTCATCATAATCAATGTGGACTACTTTTTCAACATTGACTGTTCGCATGAGTTCGAAAATGGCTAAAATAAAACCAAACTGAGCCCTGAATTTCCTGTTGCAATAAGTACAAGAAAATATGACACCCCTTTTCTCCTGCGTGGAAGAAGGATTGATGTGAGCTGACTTGTTGAGCGATCGACTCTGGATCGCTTCCTTTAATCTTGATACATCATGTCACTTACCACCCTTCGCAATAATGCTGTTCCAGTCTGTACGATTGGTGGCAATTCTTTCCCAGTTAACAATGTTAATACCGCACACGGTCAGTGATCTCTTAAGTGTGTTATGGTACCTTTCCTGCTGCCCAATTTGTGTTCTCTGGCCTTTTACAGTTCACCATATATAAACTCTTTTTGTAGACGTGGAACCAACATGCGTACTAGGTGACCATCCCATCTCAGCTATGCTGCACACATCACGATGTATGCATTTGACATGCCCGATCGCTCTAACAACTGTATTTAATGCCTTGCCCTGTCATCTAATCTTCAGCAGTTAACTGAAATATGGTATGTAGATCTTTATATTACTCACTGCGAACGTAGTAATTGAAACAATTTATTTTTCGTTTTAGATTACTAAAAATCAAATCTGCGGAACTCTAAAACAAACTATAAAGGTTGTCATTTTTGTATTTTGTTTTAGTGTTCCGCCGACTTGTCTAGGCAGTATTAACGACATGTATTAATTGTTTTTAGGAACTCTGAAATGGTAGAGAAATACGAGGATAGAAACCTAACTTTGTAACCACATTTTTTTCTTTACTTACAATATTCAAACTTGTTTTCTTTGAGATTTCTCCAACTGTTGATACACCGATCCCTTCGTATTTTCCATGTTATAGATACGTCCTGGAACTCGTGTTCTGAGACAGCGAGCATGTATCATGGTGAATTGTATGTGATCTCTACCGCAGGTCTAAAATTGGCGATCATTATTGGTGAATGTCAATTTCTTGTAAAAACTAAATTCTGCAGCAGACACATCCTGAGACACGTGCAGTTGTGGTATTTCGGTTTGAACATTGCCAACAAGTCACGAATGATGAGTGGCGTGTGTGCAGGTGCGTTGTCGTGGTGCAGATTCCAGGTTTTGTTTGTCCATACTGCTGGCCTCTTTCTTCGTATCGCCTCTCTCAAACAACATGAAAATACGCTATATTGATTGTCTAAGCCCGTGGAACAA
This sequence comes from Ariolimax columbianus, assembly GCA_036924085.1. Lineage (NCBI taxonomy): Eukaryota > Metazoa > Mollusca > Gastropoda > Stylommatophora > Arionidae > Ariolimax > Ariolimax columbianus. The sequence continues at coordinate 26,424,327 of JAVGWX010000016.1, read as the reverse complement.
ACTCTTGATAAACCATAACAACCCAATAAAAAAAGACGATCAACAGAACATTCATATTTAATTTATTCAAAACTTAATTTGTTGGTTTGCGTGAATGTCTTTCCAACACACAATGATGTCTGCCTTCGTTGTTTCGATATATATTCATAATCCCCTTTTCTCAGTGACCTACAGCAGTAAATTACGCAGATATACTATTTCTTAACAGCTTGTGATCATGCCAGGATAATCGTCTAAGAAAACATCTTATTATTTTCGAACTTACTAATTCAGTAACACGTTTAAGTGGATACAAGTGAGAATTGTCGAAAAGTATGAATTCCACTCAAATCCGCGGCCAGGTATGAACTAAAACGCGAATTCAATTAAACATGCAACTTGTTGAATGGCATCGCTGCCTTACTGTTCAGACGCATTCAGGTTTTAGTATTCCCATAAATACAAACATGAATTTATGGAACTCTAATGAAAGACAAGGTCCGCAAAAGTATGAAGCGTATTCAAATGAAACCGGACTAAACCACAACCATTGAACATACGTACGATGCGCATGATGTCGTAACTTCCGGTATAAACAGCAGATACCAAAATTGCATTATCTTCCGACTCATAGTTTTCTCAGCAGACCGGTGAAAACATGACAGGTTGATTCGGAATTCGTCCAGAGTTGATCAGCGATCGATGATTCGGTTTCTAACAGCTGGAGGATGTCGACCACTTCGTCTCAGAATGCAAGCAGTGTATGGAGACAAAAGTGTGTTGAAAACAACAGTGACAAACTGGTCGATTTTTAAAGAAGGACGTGAGTTAACCAATGATTTTGCGAGAGCTTTTCAGGTCAAGCACATTTTGGTGTATTTCCTTTTCATTTTAATTTTTGATTTATAGTCCCGTGCCAGGCAATACACTTTGTTCACTAATTTGAGGATACAGTCTGCAAAAAAATATGTTGCAGTGACTTGTAAATAGTTTTACTCTGCTCCTTTACTTTGTTGTTAGCAATTGCCTCGGAACTCATCTGCTTCTGGGAACTGAGACGTTAGTCCAGTCAGGCACACCATATCGACCATGGCGTCGCGTCGTGGTCAGACACAATATGCTGACCAAGAAAGCAATTTCTCTTCCATGTCGAATTCCTTGGAAACAGTCTGTATGTGAGGCAGATGAAGTCAAACATAGCATAACCGCCTGGAACAACGAACAACGACACCTGCTACACACTTTTCTATAACCGAGGACACCATTGACAATTTTGTGCGGAACGCCCCGACTAATGTAAAACGCTATGGCTATTTTATAAACAGTGAACTCGACTGTTGCCTCGGGCTAGCAGGTCAACTCTGTTTCATTGTGTCAGTTACCACGCTTGCTGGTCTCCCCTGCCACGGTTGAACAATGACGCGTTGCCTTCCGTTTTGAAATCGTTCTACCCTTTCATACACTTGTCTCTGTCTTAAACACCTCTCTTCATACTGAACTTCGTTCTTCTGTAAATTTCAGAAAGTGTCACATTCTCGAACCAAAAAAACAAACAAACCAATCCATTGTTTATCCACGTTGCAACTCCACAGTAGAACTGCCATGGTGTACGTTTTATTATTTATGTGCATTACGTTGATCATGGGATATTGGAAAATGTGTGTGTTTGCATCAGATTTCGCATGCACGTAATAAAAAATATTCCTCGTACTTAACGACGACTGTCGCTTGTATATGTGCACATAAATCACCTCATTACTGTAAAGGTTTACCTGCAAATATTCCCACTTAAAAGTATCCCCATATATATAGATATTATTGTACTTTTAGATTTCCTCACTCTGTTCATAATATATCTGCAAATCGTCTGGCGTTTGTTACCTGTAAATCTCTCAGCTTCATATGAGATTTACCTACAAATCGCATTACTTTCATGTGCATGTTACCTGCAAATCTCACTGCGTATATGTGTTTGTTACCAGTATATCTTCCGACGTTTATATGTATCGTGATCTTGGAGATCCTTTATCAACCTAGCTGCGGTTCCCACATTCGTCTCCAATAGACCATGTCTTGTGTGTTCCCTAAGCTCAGTTGATGGTAAGCATTCTCCCCACCTTCATAGGTATGTTACCTGAAAATCTGGTCACCTTTATATATTATGTCACTTGTAAATGTCCCCACCTGTATTATATATGTTACCTGAAAATATCCCCGCATTTCTTTCTCCATTGTTTGAACTGCTTTCTTGGATTCTTGTCCATATAGAGCAGGTGACCGAGGATAGGCAGGGGCATGCATGGACAAGGAGGCAGGTTGGGATCGTGGCGCAGGTACCGCCAGATGGCCACCAGGAAGACCACAGACACCAGCAGCCAAGTTACCATTTCCATGTTATTTATCTCCTGCAAAGAAATAAGAAACACATAGACAATTAGTCTACAGCACAAAAGGAACGTCTGTTATCTGTTTGTTAGTTATTTTTCTTCTTAGTTCTTAATCGACCTGTATTTCTACATGGGCATATGCCCCTGAACCTGTCCCAGGTTCTAGTATCAGCTGGATGTAGCCGGGAGAAGGGTTTCCTGCTTAGCGGGCTAGGCTCGAGCAGCATAATACTCCGTTGCGTTGATACAGGCGCTTACGGTAGGTGGTTAACTGATATGCGAGTCCATCTTAATAGACTCAAATACTATAGCAAAATAGACCCGCAGAATGTTAGGTACCATATGTGCTGCTCTAAACGAACCACTTAACCATGGCCGGTGTTATGCTACGTCACATAGTTAGTCGCCTCTCTGTGAGGCAGTTGTGCTATTCTTGTCCTTGTCATACACAAAGACCCCGGCAGATCACTCGGGATAGGTTACTTGATGTTGTTAGTTATTATCTATTAAAAAACTGATGTAGGGTAGAAAACTCTCCAGCTAATGTTATTGTACTTCCCGTCATACTTTTAAGAATAAACAGCTCGTTTTCAATGGAACAAAAAGAAGAAAAAGAAGAAGAAGAAGAAGAAGAAGAAGAAAAAGAAGAATAGAACGAAAAAGAAGAGAAAAAATTAAAAATTATTTAATAAATTTAAGACGAAAATTAATTTTCAAAAACCGATGATCAATGCGAAAATGATAACAAAAATACGAAGGAAATGACTTAGAAGATGATGAAACAGGAGAGGAGAAAGTTTATGTAATGTAAGTAGCATGTCCTTTGCAGAACGCGCTTTTTACTACTTGGCTGTTAATCGTTTCGTGTCAGGTACGCTTTGTTGATATTACTTCACGTACGCGGATGGGTCATCAATTGAAAGAAAAAGCCAGTGTCTGTCAAACTTGACACGATGGAATGCGAACCCGGTGCGTTGGAATTGAGAAACGGACGTGTCATTACCAGGCAACGCTGCGTCACAAGAGTTTAAATACAATGAAAATCAATCATAAACGCTCTGTCTTTAATTGGTAATGTAAAACGTTGGACAATATTATCTGATAACCACTTAACTAACATGGTTGAACGAGATGTCTAATTATGAAGGACAGTACTAACATTTAAAATCCTCATTACCATTTTGTTGTTTTCTTACCATATCATCTTTTAGAATATGTATATTTTGTACTCTTTAAGAATTTGCACGGATCCTTAATAATGAGACACTATGAGTACTGCCATGCACGGATCCTTAATAATGAGACACTATGAGTACTGCCATGCACGGATAGCGAAAATCAATTGTGAAAAGGAAATGTGCAACATATTCATGAGGAATCACAAAATTGTAAAGGGAAATACAATTTTGAAATTAGAAAAAACACACCAACTGATTAGAGGAACATTACACATATCTTGGAGCAACACTGAACAGACAACCCCGTCTTAAACAACCGACAGGAGCGACACTGAACTGACAACTCAGCCTCAAACATCCCACACATCTTGAAGGGACACTGGACCAACACCTCAGCCCCAAACATCCCACATATCTTGAAGTGACACTGGACCAACAACTCAGCCTCAAACATCCCACATATCTTGCAGCGACACTGGACCGACAAATTAGCCTCAAACATCCCACATATCTTGAAGCGACACTGCACGAACAACGCCGCCTTAAACATCCCACTTATCTTGTAGCAGCACTGGACCGACACTTCGGCCTCAAACATCCCACATATCTTGTAGCGATACTGAACAGACAACTCGGTCTCAAACATCACATCCAAAGTGTGAAGAATAAAACAGTGAGACGTCTACAGACAATGAAAGAGCTTTCTGGAACATCATGAGAACTAGATAACGATACATGTGAGGCGAGTAGGTTAGTTTTGCCTACTCAGAAATAGAACATAATATTGCCGTCCTAACAACTTGTTCAAAACCTGTCTTGCAATCCGTGGACAGGGTCCAAAACAATGTTCCACGCTTCATTAGTGAAACAATGAGGGCAACACTAACTTCATCTTCCGAAATGCACTCAATAATGAAACCCGTTAGACGCCAGGAGATAAAGATATTATGGGAATTTACAAACTAAATTGTTCAATGAGACCGGAACATACGGGCTTTGTGAAAATTAAACAACAAAATGGCAGAATTAAACAAAACTGCCCTTCCCCCACAGTCAGATTTGTGGTTTCTGTAGGTATCGGACGTTAGGTGTAGCTTTCACGTGAGAAAAAAAAATTGCGTGCTGATGTGAGTTGTTTTTGTTGTATCTTTTAATTGTAAGTGGTGAAGGGGAGGAGGTGGGGCTTCTGCAAAGGATATTCATAGAGAAATGCTTCCTATGAAGTTCTGTGGATGCTTTTAGGTGCAATTCAAAGAAATCTGCTGACTAGAGAAGAGCTACTCGATCATGACATTGCCATACCACACAGGGGACGATTAACCCAGGATACAATTGATCAACTAGAGTTACAACTTCTTGAACATCCACCTTGCAGACCCATGTTATCCTCGTACGATTTCTACCTGTTTGGGGCAATAACCCACCTTTGCGGCAGGCGTTTCGTCAAAGGAAGAAGATGAACGTGAAGTACAAGTGAGGCTGAGACAGCAGAGCAAAGACGTATACACTGCATGTTTTAGTGCACAGATAAGTTGATGTGATAAGAGTATTACTCTTGGTGGAAATTCTGTTGAGATATCAGGGGCAATGTAAGTGCAATAATACATGGTTTCCAAATTCGAATTTCGTTTATTTTGTTAATGAGCTATTTGTTATATTTTTACACTTACCTATGTATAAATTTGGTTTCCTTTGAACGGAAGTCAACTTTAAAGTATACGAATGTCAGTGATAAACTTGAGGTTTTTGTTAGTATCACTATCGATATACACTATCACTATATTGTGCAAGTCCCGGGGAATAGAGCAGTACACTGAATGCTGCTAATTCATGACATCTTTAAATAAACCTTCAACGTATTTTACCTTCACTAGTTTAGGGCGGTGCTTTCCATTTCAAACCTGTTCTGTCACGCATGAATTACGTAACTCTTGTATATTCACTACCTGCATCTAGGACAACACCTTCTTGCGTCGGTTAGCCTGGCCTCTAACGTTCTACCTGTCCATTTAGGGGGGGATCATGTTGGCAGTAACATTACCACCACTATATTTTCCTAAGCTTCGACAAATAAGGTCACACTATGAAATGATCGGGTGCCATTTCAAATATAAGAAACTTCAAGTATATTTATTTTCAGCCTGGCTAGATCCTGCTAGATCCTGCTAGATCCTGCACAAAAATCTCTCCTGGCAAAAATAACTCTTCTCAAGCTTTTCACGTAACTTGAACCAACTGCTCTTGAGTATGTGTTGTATACAGACCATGCAATAAACATGCACTGGTAGACACCCGCTCTTGAGCATGTGTTGTATACAGACCATGCAATAAACATTCACTGGTAGACAACTGCTCTTGAGCATGTGTTGTATACAGACCATGCAATAAACATGCACTGGTAGACAACTGCTCTTGAGCATGTGTTGTATACAGACCACGCAATAAACATGCACAGGTAGACAACTGCTCTTGAGCATGTGTTGTATACAGACCATGCAATAAACATGCACTGGTAGACAACTGCTCTTGAGTATGTGTTGTATACAGACCATGCAATAAACATGCACTGGTAGACAACTGCTCTTGAGTATGTGTTGTATACAGACCATGCAATAAACATGCACTGGTAACAACTGCTCTTGAGTATGTGTTGTATACAGACCATGCAATAAACATGCACTGGTGGACAACTGCTCTTGAGTATGTGTTGTATACAGACCATGCAATAAACATGCACTGGTAGACAACTGCTCTTGAGTATGTGTTGTATACAGACCATGCAATAAACATGCACAGGTAGACAACTGCTCTTGAGCATGTGTTGTATACAGACCATGCAATAAACATGCACTGGTAGACAACTGCTCTTGAGTATGTGTTGTATACAGACCATGCAATAAACATGCACTGGTAGACAACTGCTCTTGAGTATGTGTTGTATACAGACCATGCAATAAACATGCACTGGTAGACAACTGCTCTTGAGTATGTGTTGTATACAGACCATGCAATAAACATGCACTGGTAGACAACTGCTATTGAGTATGTGTTGTATACAGACCATGCAATAAACATGCACTGGTAGACAACTGCTCTTGAGTATGTGTTGTATACAGACCATGCAATAAACATGCACTGGTAGACAACTGCTCTTGAGTATGTGTTGTATACAGACCATGCAATAAACATGCACTGGTAGACAACTGCTCTTGAGTATGTGTTGTATACAGACCATGCAATAAACATGCACTGGTCGACAACTGCTCTTGGGTATGTGTTGTATACAGACCATGCAATAAACATGCACTGGTAGACAACTGCTCTTGAGTATGTGTTGTATACAGTCCATGCAATAAACATGCACTGGTAGACAACTGCTCTTGAGCATGTGTTGTATACAGACCATGCAATAAACATGCACTGGTAGACAACTGCTCTTGAGCATGTGTTGTATACAGACCACGCAATAAACATGCACAGGTAGACAACTGCTCTTGAGCATGTGTTGTATACAGACCATGCAATAAACATGCACTGGTAGACAACTGCTCTTGAGTATGTGTTGTATACAGACCATGCAATAAACATGCACTGGTAGACAACTGCTCTTGAGTATGTGTTGTATACAGACCATGCAATAAACATGCACTGGTAGACAACTGCTCTTGAGTATGTGTTGTATACAGACCATGCAATAAACATGCACTGGTAGACAACTGCTCTTGAGTATGTGTTGTATACAGACCATGCAATAAACATGCACTGGTAGACAACTGCTCTTGAGTATGTGTTGTATACAGACCATGCAATAAACATGCACAGGTAGACAACTGCTCTTGAGCATGTGTTGTATACAGACCATGCAATAAACATGCACTGGTAGACAACTGCTCTTGAGTATGTGTTGTATACAGACCATGCAATAAACATGCACTGGTAGACAACTGCTCTTGAGTATGTGTTGTATACAGACCATGCAATAAACATGCACTGGTAGACAACTGCTCTTGAGTATGTGTTGTATACAGACCATGCAATAAACATGCACTGGTAGACAACTGCTATTGAGTATGTGTTGTATACAGACCATGCAATAAACATGCACTGGTAGACAACTGCTCTTGAGTATGTGTTGTATACAGACCATGCAATAAACATGCACTGGTAGACAACTGCTCTTGAGTATGTGTTGTATACAGACCATGCAATAAACATGCACTGGTAGACAACTGCTCTTGAGTATGTGTTGTATACAGACCATGCAATAAACATGCACTGGTCGACAACTGCTCTTGAGTATGTGTTGTATACAGACCATGCAATAAACATGCACTGGTAGACAACTGCTCTTGAGTATGTGTTGTATACAGTCCATGCAATAAACATGCACTGGTAGACAACTGCTCTTGAGCATGTGTTGTATACAGACCATGCAATAAACATGCACTGGTAGACAACTGCTCTTGAGCATGTGTTGTATACAGACCATGCAATAAACATGCACTGGTAGACAACTGCTCTTGAGTATGTGTTGTATACAGACCATGCAAAAAACATGCACTGGTAGACAACTGCTCTTGAGTATGTGTTGTATACAGACCATGCAATAAACATGCACTGGTAGACAACTGCTCTTGAGTATGTGTTGTATACAGACCATGCAATAGACATGCACTGGTAGACAACTGCTCTTGAGCATGTGTTGTATACAGACCATGCAATAAACATGCACTGGTAGACAACTGCTCTTGAGTATGTGTTGTATACAGACCATGCAATAAACATGCACTGGTAGACAACTGCTCTTGAGTATGTGTTGTATACAGACCATGCAATAAACATGCACTGGTAGACAACTGCTCTTGAGTATGTGTTGTATACAGACCATGCAATAAACATGCACTGGTAGACAACTGCTCTTGAGTATGTGTTGTATACAGACCATGCAATAAACATGCACTGGTAGACAAGTGCTCTTGAGCATGTGTTGTATACAGATCATGCAATAAACATGCACTGGTAGACAACTGCTCTTGAGTATGTGTTGTATACAGACCATGCAATAAACATGCACTGGTAGACAACTGCTCTTGAGTATGTGTTGTATACAGACCACGCAATAAACATGCACTGGTAGACAACTGCTCTTGAGTATGTGTTGTATATAGACCATGCAATAAACATGCACTGGTAGACAACTGCTCTTGAGTATGTGTTGTATACAGACCATGCAATAAACATGCACTGGTAGAAAACTATAAAACTAATAGTGCCTCTTCTTCTTCTTTTTCTTCTTCGTTCGATCTCAATCTCCCACTACCACGGGTGCAGTGACGGTGTATACGAAGATCGACACGGAAGTTGTTTTTTTCATGTGCAACCCATTCCACTTACTTTACATGAACGCTCAATCGAGTCTGAAAACCATGGAAAGGCGCAATACTGGTACCAGTACCAAACACAGGAAAGGATAAAACAGATTCAAATGGATACAGGCCCATCAGCCTACTGAGCTGTGTCGGCAAGCTGATGGAACGGATGATAAACACCAGACTGATGTGGCATCTGGAAGAAAAAAGAATACTAATTCCACAGCAAGCCGGCTTTAGACAGCACAGATCCACTGAGGACCAGGTCATCCTCATAGCCCAGGAGATAGAAGATGCCTACCAGGCACAGAAACACACAGTAGCTGTTTGGTTGGATCTGGAAAAGGCATTTGACAAAGTCTGGAAAGACGGACTTAGAGTAAAGCTAATAAGAAGTGATGTTTGTGGGAAAATGTACAAATGGATCAACCACTACCTCAAAAAAAGAACGGCCAGAGTCCAAGTACAAGGGCAGAGGAGCAAAAAGGTGACACTCGAGCAGGGAGTACCCCAAGAGGGAGTACTGTCACCTACACTCTTTCTGGTATATATAAACGATATTACAGAGAATATACCAAGGAGAGTCCATAGCTCAATGTTTGCAGACGATCTGGCTATGTGAACATCTGAAAAGAATCTCACCATAGCAAGAAATCGGATGCAGACGGCCCTAACATCGCTGGAAGAGTGGGCAAACTCATGGCTGGTCAAAATAAACGAGGAGAAAACCACATGCACAATATTCTCGGTTTCATTAAAACCCCAAAATACCAAATTAAAACTAAATGGCAAATTCCTGCAGCCAAACGACAACCCAACCTATCTGGGAGTCACATTTGATCGGCGCATGACATGGAAAAGTCAGATTGAGAGAAACCGAATGAAAGCCAGAGAAAGAATAGCAATCATGAGGAAACTTGCTGGCACAAGCTGGGGAAAACACGAAGGCATACTAAAGAAACTGTACACTCGAATAGTGAGACCAGTTCTCGAGTATGGCATTGCGGCATGGACAACAGCAACGAAGGCGAACTTCAATAAAGTTAGCAAACTTCAAAACCAAGCCATGAGAATTATAACAGGTGGCATGAAGTCAACGCCAATTGTAGAACTTGAAAAGATTACAAAACTGCAATCCATGACCGATAGAAGAGACTGCAGAGCCCAGCTGCAGTCAGAGAAACTCCGAAGACTGACCGACCATCCAATGTACCAGAGACTAAACAATTTGGAAAAGGGGAAACTAAAGCGGAGAAACTTTGCAGAAATAGCCAAAGCAAAGATGCACGAAGATCCCATAAACGCACTAACAACACCAAAACCCATCACTACTGTACGAGAACCTACCTGGAGGCAGGATATATTTTCAGAGGTGGTAGAAAATATACCAGGTATTGCAAACAAAAACTGCCAGACTGAAAAAGAAAGGAGAGATACTACCCTAAGCTTCATGACGAAAAGCTACCCAAGCATGGACTGGACCCATGCATACACCGACGGTTCTGTAACAAACACTACACAGAACGGAGGGGCAGGAACATTCCTGAACCTACCAAATGGCAGAACAATAACACTGTCATTCGCTACTGGTAAGTACACAAGCAATTTCAGAGCGGAGGCAGAGGCACTAGGGCGGCAGTGGAAGAAATGGTGACACACAGTGAAAATAAAAGCCATATAGTCCTGCTTACAGATGCTCTCGCCGTAGTCACAGCGCTAAAAAGCGAGAAAAATACTGAGCTTAATGACTTAAGAGCAGCACTCTGCAAACTGTGCCAGCAGTCCGCACCAAAAAGGGTAGTGGTACAGTGGGTTCCATCACACTGCAACATCCAAGGCAACGAGGAGGCAGACAGACTGGCAAAAGAAGGTGCAAGACTACCACAAACAGATACTAGTATGACGTCCTAAGAGTGAAAACGGCTTATCAAAGCCAGATACATGACAAAATGGGAAACCGAACATACTGGTTACACCAAAAACGATGCCTATTACAGTTGAATCGAAGAGAGCAGGTCGTTGTCTTCAGACTTCGCACTGGCCACAATAGACTGAGGTACCAGCTATTCAACAAATTGAAGATAGGGTGTACCGACGAATGCCCGTGCGGTACTGGTAAAATGACCGCTGAACATCTGCTGCAGGACTGCCCGACATACGTGGATCAGAGAGAGCAGATGTGGCCATCACCAGTGGAACTGCAAGACAAGCTCTATGGCAGTGGCGACAGCCTCAGGATGACCGCCGCTTTTTTCGAAAAAATAATGGTTACTGTCTGACTGCGTACGCAGAAGAAGAAGAAGAAGAGTCAGAAAACAAACACAGAGTTGTGTCTTTGCAACACAAGCTTTATGATATATTCTTCGTAGTGGGATGTATGTTATTACATATTCGATCGGGCGTAACTTGCCTCGCAATCACTCAAGTGTATCACTTGAGCGTTTAAACACACCTGAGCTAGCCAAGAACGGAATAGGGTTTCACAAAAAAGCAGCGAGTTTTCATGAGTTGTTCTCTATAAATTTAGAATTATTTATTGAGTCAGGTGGTAACTGGATATTCCTATCTCATCAGAAAGAATTGCGAGTCATAATCCCTATAACGAAAGAGTTTCAGCGGTTTTCCTAAACCCTCAAGACCAGAGAGACATATATGCTGAACAATTCGCTGTGGCGCGCGTGCAGCACGGAACATCTAAGGACATCAAAGACCTGTTGTGCCCAATCACGTGTGCCTAATTGCCACTTATCCCTTTAAGAACTTGCACTAACGCAACAAGCACAAGTGAACTATTTAACACTCTAGATTCTCGTTCGTTACCGATGTAAGCAGGTAACAGAGAATAACGAATTTTCTCTACCACTCATCGAATCATGAAAGAACAAATTAACTTGTCGACACTTACAATGGCTATACTGTTGAATTATTACTTTGTTTAAACAAATTAACTCGCAAGTTACTCTCCGTCCGTCAAATCCTTTAAGTTTCAGCTTCGCAATCATACTTCCCTCGTAACCCAGACATTGTTGTTACTCGGAAGGTGTCCACAAAGTCATCGAAACAACTCATCCGAGTTGCTACTGGGTACGGTATAGTATGGTCAGAACTACGACCGTATATAATCACCCTTATAGCCACTGATTTATCTTCTTGATTTATGAAATTTGTCTTAACAGCAGCTCGACTTGTGGCGACTCAAGAATATCACTTATAACGCTGCAATACGAATGCTCACGTTTTTCCCTCTCAATCATTGCCTCCAAGTCGGAAAAGCAACAATATAAAACCTAGTTCATTTCCATTATTCTAGGTACCAGAACTCCGACAGTCGAGGCCCGCTATAAACACATCAATTTGATTCAAGTAATAACTACGAGCATCCGGGACGCTCGTCGAGAAACATCCGTGGCAGAGAGCCGACAGGAAAGAATCACAATGAACAAGAGGAAGGGACCGTCTGCTGAGATCAAACTACTAGCTTTCTAACTATACCAACCGTAATGTAAGCTCTATTTTTACCTCGAATAACTAAACTTCTAGTTCAAGATTTTCTCTCCAATAAATCCTCAAAAGAACACGAATCAGGAGGCAGAAATAGAATATGACGAAGAACAGGCAACATTAAAGGCAATGAAGATCTCATGTTCGAAGAGTACGACGACATCACACAGAAATAATAGATAGGCATATCGTTTTCTTTTTCTTCGGTCAATTGATGCTATTCTTCAAGCCCGATGAGGTTCACAAATGAGACTGCATTTCAGGTCTTCGCCGGTCCCCGACTCTTTGTTGAGTGTGGTCGCTTCTCCTGGCCAGATTGCCTCTCTCTGGTTTCTATAAGTAGGGCAGTCCTGCAGGATATGTTCTGGTGTTTGATTGGGTAGTCCAAAAAAGCATGTGATGGTGTCTCAGAGGCCCATTCTGTAAAAATGGATCTTGAGTCTGAAATGTCCCGTTCTGAGTCTGACGATCTTTGTTTGCACATCTCTACCAAGTTTGTTTATTCTGTTATTTTCTGGATTGTATTTTTTGTGCTGGCCTATTCATTCAGTCGTCATGGAATGTTTGATGAATGTCTTTGCGTCTTTATAGCTATATGGATGGCGACAATTCCAGCAATTTGTGAGCTTTATTGTTTTCAATGATCACACAGTGAGTCGGAATCCACTGTATGACTAGATCTGTTTTTAGGAAAGCATTCGGATGCTGCATGCTATTTCGTATATATCTTGCATGGGGCTTGCGATGGCTTGTCCTCGAGTGTTAGAATGACTATTTTGCTTGTAGTTATTATTGTTGTTTGCTCATATTTTTTGAAGGGGGACCACCATGTCATATGTCAATTCGGAAGTGGGTTCGTATGTGGTTGATCAAACTAATCCGAGCTTGAAAGCGTCGGTCACATTGAAGTCAGAAAAAAACTGTCTGAACGTCAGACGGAGGCAGCTAGTCTCGTGTCTTTCGTGTCGCTCATCTCAATGAAGCTTCCTTGATTCTTGTTCGCTATATATGGGTCGTGCCATAAGAGATTTTACTACCCTGGGCTGAGCGATCAGCAGCAATGTTGTCCCAGTTATTAGGGTCAATGCCGCGTTATTTGGTCACTGCGAGCGAGCTTGACTGACTCAAGCTTGCCTTATAATATTTTCTTTGAAAGTCGGTCATCTGACATTCGGACACCATGGCCAGTCTACCTTAGATGCGATTTGCATATAGTTGAATGGATGCTTGGTATGCCAGCCTGCGAAAGAACTTTTACATCTATGATTCTATGTGGTCATTTTTTGTTCAAGATTTTCCTTTGGTAGCGTAAAAGTGGCCAAGTGTCTTCACATGTCGATTGTACACAGGCCAACTTTCACAGGCGTATAGAAGGGTTGGTAGGACGAATGCCGCTTAAACCTTTAATTTCGTTACAAGATTAATTACTCTTCGGTCCCAAACTGAGGATCTTAGTTCTCCAAATGCTACACATATTTTTTGCAATTCTCGAGTTTACTTCATTATCAATATGGACTGCTCTGGAGAGTGTGCTGCAAAGGTATACAAAGCGTTTCACCAACTTCAACTTCTGATCATTGATAGTGATATAAGGCTCAATGTGCGCATTCTCAGGGCCGCTTGGTGGATCCCTTCAGTCTTACTGCTAGAGATTGTGAGACCACAGTTATCGCAAACCGCTGTAGTAATGTCAATAGTACAAAGCATTTCAGTCTCTGAATGGGCATTGAGAGCACAGTCACCAGCAAAAAGAAGTTCACATATGGACTCAATGTGTACTCTTGTTCTTGCCCGCAGTCTCCTCAGATCGAAGAACTCACCCGAACTTCGATAAAGTTAGCAAACTTCAAAACCAAGCCATGAGAGTTATAACAGGAGGCATGAAGTCAACGCCAATTATAGAACTTGAAAAGATTACAAAACTGCAATCCATGACCGATAGAAGAGACTGCAGAGCCCAGCTGCAGTCAGAGAAACTCTAAAGACTGACTGACCATCCATTGCACCAGAGACTAAACAATTTGGGAAATGGGAAACTAAAGCGGAGAAACTTTGCAGAAATAGCCAAAGCAAAGATGCACGAAGATCACATAAACGCACTAACAACACCAAAACCCATCACTACTGTACGATAATCTACCTGGAGGCAGGATATATTCACAGAGGTGGTAGAAAATATACCAGGTATTGGAAAAAAAAACTGCCAGACTGAAAAAGAAATGAGAGATACTACCCTAAGCTTTATATCGAAAAACTACCCAAGCATGGACTGGACCCATGCATACACCGACGGTTCTGTAACAAACACTACACAGAAGGGAGGGGCAGGAGCACTCCTGAACCTACCAAATGGCAGAAAAATAACACTGTCATTCGCTACTGGTAAGAACACAAGCAATTTCAGAGCGGAGGCAGAGGCACTGATGGCGGCAGTAGAAGAAATGGTGACACATAAAGAAAATGAAAGCCATACAGTCCTGCTTACTTAAGAGCAGCACTCTGCAAACTGTGCCAGCAGTCCGCACCAAAAAGGGTAGTGGTACAGTGGGTCCCATCACACTGCAACATCCAAGGCAACGAGGAGGCAGACATACTGGCAAAAGAAGGGTCAAGACTACCACAAACAGATACTAGTATGACGTACGAAGAGTAAAAACGGCTTATTAAAGCCAGATACGTGACCAAATGGGAAACTGAACATACTGGTTACACCAAAAACGATGCCTATTACCAGTTGAACAGAAGAGAGCAGGTCGTTGTCTTCAGACTTCGCACTGGCCCCAATAGACTGAGGTACCACCTATTCAACAAATTGAAGATAGGTGGTACCGACGAATGCTCGTGCGGTACCGGTAAAATGACCGCTGAACATCTGCTGCAGAACTGCCCGATATACGAGGATCAGAGAGAGCAGATGTGGCCATCACCAGTGGAACTGCAAGACAAGCTCTATGGCAGTGTCGACAGCCTCAGGATGACCACCGCTTTTTTCGAAAAAATAATGGTTACTGTCTGACTGCGTACGAAGAAGAAGAAGAGGAAGAAGAACTCACCGTCTAGGCGATAGCGGACTTTGTTCGCGCATCACTACCCTTGAATGCATCAGTCAACATGGCAACAAACATCCTGCTGAAAAAGGTAATGGCTAAGATGCTTCACTCCATTTGTAACACAAATGGAAGGGCTCAGAAATCTTGAACTTGAGGCAACCTGCCATCAGGGAACTGTCTATCCATTACAATAAATGCATTGGGACATCCAAATTTGGTCATAATCTTCATTAGTGCGGCAGGACTTACAGTATCAAAAGCTGGTGTTAAATCCACAAATGTGGTGAGAAGGGGACATTTTGTTCTTGACACTTGTCCTGCGTTTGTCTAGCTGCAAAGTTCATATCAGTGGTGCCTCATCCTTTTCTAAATCAGCATTGACTCTCTGGAAGTAGCTTCTGTTCCTAATGATGCAAAAGAATGTCTAGTAGGGTCCTTGCAAATATCTTTGCTGAAACGCAAAGCAGAGATTTACCACACCACAATGCGTGTCACAGAATTACCGATTTTCGTTTTTCTAATGAATGTGAATAAGGGATTCATCATTGAGGTTTTGTTGGATGTGCTGCTTATTCCACATTTCCGAAAAGAGTCTGGTCAGCTTCTCAATCAGTCTGGGCCCCCCAGATTTGTAGATCTCGGCATGATTTGGGTCGGATTCCGGAGCATTTCCGCTAGGGAGGAGGTTGATGACTTTCTGCGTTTCCTGGACAGTAGGACAGTGGGACAGTAGGACAGTGTGACAGTGGGACAGTGGGACAGTAGGACAGTGGGGCAGTGGGACAGTGGCGCAGTGGGACAGTGTGGCAGTAGGACAGTTGGACAGTGGGGCAGTAGAACAGTGGGACAGTTGGACAGTGGTGCAATAGAACAATGGGACAGTAGGACAATGGGACAGTAGAACAGTGGGACAGTAGAACAGTGGGATAGTGGGGCAGTAGAACAGTGGGACAGTAGGACAGTAGAACAATGGGGCAGTAGGACAGTGGGGCAATGGGACAGTGAGACAGAGGGACATTTGGACAGTGGGACAGTGGGGCAGTAGAACAGTGGGACAGTAGGACATTGGCACAGTGGGACAGTGAGACAGTGGGACAGTAGGACAGTAGGCTAGTGGGCTAAGGTCTCATTAGTTTCTGTTTGTGGCAAACGATATGTCGCCTCATCCTTAATAGACGAGTGTCTATGGAGAACGGTACTGAAGTGCTCTGCCCAGCGTACCAGTATTTTAGCTCCGTTATCAGCAACAGTCAGGTGCTAGATGCAGTTAGGCCATATACTTATCGGAGTGTACTGTACAAGTTTCTGAGATCATGTCAATCTGCAAACGTCTATATATATATGATCAGCGTTCTTGCATAGCTACGAATCTTACATCTCACCGAGACTTCGTTGCATAGTGTGGCGAACCGTGGACAACGCGTTCTTATTTGCACATGATTTTGGATCACGTTTTTAATGCACGATAGAGTTTAAGCTTCTCTTCTAGCAGACGATGTGTATCTTCGCAGTTTCCCTCAAACCAGTTCTACTGGTTGCATGATGCAGTGCTACGTGTGTTAGCGGATGTGGAGTATAACATGTGCAAATATATTTCTTTATTAGTGACTTTATCATATCATTTTATTTTTTCATTGACAATGTCTACCTATTTAGTTGTGTCTTTCGTTGTTCCGCAAGTCACAGAGTCCAAACTATACGATAGACTTGACATTGGAATTGACGATGTGTATTGTGTAAAGGACTTAATTTCTGATGAATTTCACAAATTCCCTAAAGCAATAACAAACTAACTAGTATTCATAATTTGATATATTTATTAGTGCTTCCGACTTTCTTTATATTGCTTGCAAGATATATGACTGCATTTACCTTTAATAATATTTTGTTTTCCAATTGATTTTTGAGAGGTGGAGAACAAGGATTAAATTTGCTCCGACAGTTTATCCATTGTTTGTAATTAATACGGGTATTTGTGGTGTAGATATTAGCGAAATAGCAAAGACAGTGTGTAGATAGATCCTCGCTAATCATCCGTTAGCCAGTTTTCAGGCATTATCGCCGTCATTGTCGTGATCGTGTTACACAACTGACTAACTAGGACGACACACGTGGTCTAGGCTCAGCGTTACCTGTACCGCTACAAAGAGTACATTTACCCCGATGGTCGTAGTTAATACCAATATTTTGTGGTGTAGAAAGTAACAAAATAATAGATCTAGTGTGTACCAAGTGATCGGTCAGCAATATTGCACGGATAGCACGGATGTGTCGTGATTTCGCTACATAGCTGGCCGTGAATTTGAAGACAGGATTGGCCAGATTTCGCTACATAGCTGGCCGTGAATTTGAAGACAGGATTGGCCAGATTTCGCTACATAGCTGGCCGTGAATTTTAAGACAGGATTGGCCAGATTTCGCTACATAGCTGGTTCTGAATTTTGAGACACGATTGACCGCATTTCGCTGTTACCAGTGCAATAATTTGACACAGCAATAAACATGGCGGAGACAACCGACAGGAAACTGAATAGAGGAGACTCGTTAGCCCCTCAGGCAACTCATCTAGGAGAAAGAAAACTATGATGACAAACCACACATAAGAGTCATCGCGAGAGCTACGGAGATTGTGCTCTGACGTCGATGTCTCCAGCAAATGGCGCACAGGAAGGTGGATGCAGAAGGAGAGGAAGGGGAGATAAGAGGAGGGAGAGAATGAAAAAAGCCGGAAAGAGAAACAGTCGAAAAAAGTGAAATAAACTTATGTTACAAAATGTACATAAAGGCTACAGAAATTGCCGCAGCTCTATCCAACGCGAAGTCTTTCTCCAAAAATTGGTGTACGATTTCGATTTCTTTATGATCCAGGAGACCTGCTTGAAGGAGAATGTTGCCATCAAGTGTCCAGGATACAGGTGCTACAGTAATCCATACGGGCCGTCAAGCGGAGAATGGCGATGTATGTGAAGCAAGAATTTCCCCATACATGGATATATACCAGCATATGTAAAATTGAGGATGTCGAGCTACAAGGAATTGTAGTAACAATCAACCGCCAAGAATGGAGACTACAACGTATACGCTCACGTAGATCACCTTTTTGAAGATGAATGTCATGTGGGAGTTTCTGTCGGACTTTGCAGGTGACTTTAGTGCTAGGTCAAAGAAGTGGGGAAATGCCACTGAAAATAGGCAAAGGGGTTTCCTTGAGCCAGGCATTAGATCACACAAACCTCATTGTCGTGAATGACGGACTTCCAACTAGACAATCATTTCGATCGGGGAATACGGACGGAGTTATTGACCTGGCACTTATATCCAGTAATGTTGCTCCATTCACACGCTGGTACGTATAAGGAGCGCAAGAGAGCGACCACTTGCCACGAGTCGTCCTTATACCAAGAGGAAAACACACCATAAATCGGAAAGCCAAACATGTGTTTAGATACGCGTACGAAAAGTATAATGCAGTGAACAAGCTGCGCCAGACGATCGGACTTAGGACCATTAGATCCTCTTTTGTCCAACCACCCTGGTGGAATCAAGCGGTTGATACGACCTGGAGAGAAAAGGAGGCGACAACAATTTGCGTGAATCCAGAAAGAGATCTGGTACTAATGCTGGCGCGTTGAACGAGAAGAAGGAGATACAACGCAAGACTACCAATTCCTTTAAAGCGTTAGCTAAGGAGCCCAATAACGAGCGATGGGAGGAGTTCATTACAGGTGTGGGGTAATGATAAAACAATCTAGAAAATCTGGCACATGCATAGAAAGATGAATGGAAAGACTACAGACCAGCGTATCCCCAACATGCAAGCCACCACCTGAATTCTCCTGAAGACAGATGAAGAGAAGGGTCTGAGTTTTTTCAGTCGATATGTTGACCAGACTGACAAAGCCAACAGATATTCCCTTCAGAAAATTCGGATAGGCATTTAGACGAAGCCATCAGGGAAGAAGCTTATGTAGACCTTATCACCGATGGGGATGATGCAAATAGTCTACGTACCAGCAAAAACGCTGCCCATTGTGGGGACCGCATGGCTTAATGGTTAAATGACACGGCTCACAACCGGAAGGTGTTGGGTTCGATCGATCCCCATCACGGCACCAGCCGTTACCCCGGAGAAACAAATCCTTAGAAAATGCAGGACGAAGCAGACCCTTACATAAAATACACGCGAAGTCGGATTCACTGGGCTGACATGCGCAAAAATAAAAACCGCAATGCAACGTGCACAGCCTCGGGAAATAGAGTAATGAGGCGAACGCAAAAAAAACAAAACAACCTAACAAAATAACAACTGCCCCCGGTCTTTATGGAGTACGGTATTACTACATCAAGCAGTTTAATGAGAAAGATATAAGAAACATGGTGAAGGACACACCACACCATCGAACATTCATCTGTGCCTAAGGACTGGATGCATGGCTGTATGTGCCCACTGCCTAAACCTGGTAAGGACTCCACGCTTTTCAGCAGCTATCAACACATAGTAGGAAACCCGGGGTAGCGCTGCAACTGTAGCGTATGATGTAAATGAGGGTTTTCAGTCAAATCAAGTAACAGTCGCGGTGGCACTCGACCTGGAAGACGCATTCAACCGTGTCGATTTGGGTACTTTAATCACATGTCTGAAGCTGTGTGGTTTAAACCCGTTGCTGGTTTGATTGATATCAGCTGCCCTGATGGAAAAAAAAAACAGTTGATCAACGCGTGGGATCGTGGGCATCAGAACCGAGGCGAATATGTCCAGGACTGCCTTACGGGTCTCCGCTCTCACCGGTGCTGTTCAACATCTACACAGCAAAAGTTGGCAATATTCAGCCCACAGAAACAGGGCGAACATTGACATTTGCCGATTACATAATAACGTGCAGGACTGACAGAGAGGAAAGAGATGGTCAAAAGCATCCAGGAAACCTTGCAAGCAATCTCACAGTGGTGCGGCGACTCAATCTTCAAGTTCAATCAGAACAAGGCCTGCATGGCGTGGTGCTATTTGAATAAGTCTATAGTAAAGGCTGAACTCCCGGGCATCACATTTGAGGGATGCACCATTGACAGGTGTGACATGTTGAAATACCTCGGACTGACATTTGATCGCAGTCTCTTCTATAATTACCATCTTGACCATATTGTACAAAGATTTAAGCGAGTGTTAGGGGCACTCAAGACCATGGCTGCTGCCGATTTGGAATACCGCCTCATGTACATCCTATTTCGTCAGGTGGTGTTGCCTATTATCGATTACGGACAAGGCATCCTCACACTATCAAGAACACCATGTGACATGTTGGAACGCATCCAGAATGAAGGTATGCGACTGGTTCTGGGATGCACGAGATATACTCTGATTGTGACGATGCGGTACATGATGGCATTGTTACTTGTGACATCCATACATGCGATGGCAGAAGTGAAAGCTTATATGCGTGTAACTACAAACACGCGACACCATCGGCAAAGTAGTATCTCAGACATCAAGGGATCAAGAATCAAGAGAGGGGCGTCAAGGATGGCGCAGGCAGAGACAACAATCGGACACGTCACTCCAGCTGAGACGATAAACAAAGGGGACACATTAATCCATACTGGTGGAATGATAGAATACCAGATAGTTATTATATCCCTAGGCAATAAATGCAGAGAACGGAGCAGCGAGAGAGCAGAGCACGAGGTGAATCAGCTGAAAACTGAGAACACGCAGGAGAGTGATGCCGTCATATACACCAACGGATCAATGCTGCGCAGGGAGACATCAGGCTTGGGTATTTCGGCTAAAGTGAGAGAACAGATCGTTACTGAGCGCAATAGGGCTCATCAACCTCCTGAGAATGGAGACGGAGGCTGTGGCTTTAGCACTGAAATGGATATATGTGACTTCTATAGTAAAAGCAGTCACTGTGACAGACGCACAAGCCGTACTTCAGAAGTTACAGAAGGGATGTATTAGGCCTCAAACCTCCATAGGCTGACATGAATCTACTGTATTGCTCATGCTGGGGTTCAGAGCAACGAAATAACTGACGGCATGGCTTCACAGGCTCATGTCATGGGCACATTAGTGATAGATATAAGTAACATTTTGAAATCAATCAATGGCCGCCTTCCAGATGAGGACATTGCAATAGATGAAGCAGCAATCCACACATTGCAAAGTTTCGACATTAAACGATGCTCAAGCGGAGTGTGGCGCATGAGAGGACGGAGCAGGAACGTGTACAACCAGCGAGCTACATGGACCATCAGCATCCATACCATACGCCATTTTATGAGAGATACTGAGCACCTATAGGGATGCCCGGAGTACAGTGACATCGATTCTTAGATACAGAAACATATTTTATTATCATTATGTTTTTTTCTCTGTGTACCATTAGATCTGATTTCAGTGAACATTCAGTAAGTTAAATTTATTTGATTGTGGTTTTGTTAGTTGTTGTGAGACAGAATAGCCAATTCATTACCGGCTCACAACCAGAAGGTGCTGGGTTCGATCCCAATCACAGCACCGGCCGTTACCCCGGGGAAGCAAACCCTTAGAAAATGCAGGAGGAAGCAGACCCTTACATAAAATGAAAGCTGAAGTCGGATGCACTGGGCCGACAGGCGCAAAATAAAAACCACAGTGTAACGCACACACGCCTTGGGGAAAAGATAAATAAATGAACGCAAACAAAAAAAAACAAAACACAAACAAATTACCAACATAAAGATCATTAAGAATTTACGTCAGAGTGTTATGTTAAAGCGGAATCGAGAAGTTAAAGTGAACTGAAATTACTAATCCTAAAATAGACGAACCGCACACACTACGGGAAGCAGCGCCTGTTTCAGCAGTTCACAAACTGAGTGTTGGAATCTTATTCTTGTTTTCCGTAACTTCGTTCATTGCATAGGAAACATAAGGACATTACCACAGACATGAGCACGTAACAGGACACTTTCGTTCGTCTTTGATTTGATGGTGTCAGTAATATTTTTGTTGGATGATGAGACGGTTAACCTGATGGGCAATTCTTTCTTCTCGCAGTTAACATGGGGCATGCCTCATGAGCTTAGCCAAAATATTATTACACGTCACTCTGACTTGCCTCATGGGCTTAGCGAAAATATTATTACACGTCACTCTGACTTGCCTCATGGGCTTAGCTAAAATATTTTTACACGTGACTCTGACTTGCCTTATGGGCTTAGCCAAAATATTATTACACGTCACTCTGACTTGCCTTATGGGCTTAGCCAAAATATTATTACACGAGACTCTAACTTGCCTTATGGGCTTAGCCAAAATATTATTACACGTCACTCTGACTTGCCTTATGGGCTTAGCTAAAATATTATTACACGTCACTCTGACTTGCCTTATGGGCTTAGCCAAAATATTATTACACGTCACTCTGACTTGCCTTATGGGCTTAGCCAAAATAGTATTACTCGTCACTCTGACTTGCCTAATGGGTTTAGCCAAAATATTATTACACGTCACTCTGACTTGCCTTATGGGCTTAGCTAAAATATTATTACACGTGACTCTGACTTGCCTTATGGGCTTAGCCAAAATATTATTACACGTCACTCTGACTTGCCTTATGGGCTTAGCCAAAATATTATTACACGAGACTCTAACTTGCCTTATGGGCTTAGCCAAAATATTATTACACGTCACTCTGACTTGCCTTATGGGCTTAGCTAAAATATTATTACACGTCACTCTGACTTGCCTTATGGGCTTAGCCAAAATATTATTACACGTCACTCTGACTTGCCTTATGGGCTTAGCCAAAATAGTATTACTCGTCACTCTGACTTGCCTAATGGGTTTAGCCAAAATATTATTACACGTCACTCTGACTTGCCTTATGGGCTTAGCCAAAATTATATTATTCCTGGCCCCGACGAAAAGTGTAGATTTGTTTAATAGTTTTACATCTGTTCCTAATATGAGTTGGGCCGTTGATAAATATAGTTTGCCAAAGAGGAGGTCGTCGATCAATTTCAAACTATCGACAATGTCAATTTTTATTATCCAAACTGTGAGGGCCTTCAAACCATGGTATAAGCTATTTCATTGTCGTGTACCCCAACATGGGCAAGATAGCAGATTAACACGATATCCTAATGGTTGGAAGCTTGTGCATCAGCTACCCACTAAGACCAAAGCCAGCTCTTGTATACCTTCAAAATCAGGCAGCGATTGAGAGTCAGAACCTGGGACGACCTTCATAACAGAGCTTTCAGATAGTAGAATACAATGTATCCTCAATTTCAGGAACATAATTGTGTTAATACTTACTGATAATCTGCACTGTTTCAGCTCGATCTTTCTGTCACTTGCATGAGCAAGACAGATTGACGTCTCTTAACGACTCGTATTTAGCTGTTTGCTTATTACTAATGACATCTGTGTTTTGTCAGACTTACTCCAAGGAATATTACCCTATCACTAAAAGGTAACACCATATAACCTAGAACAGCAACTAAATATCGCTTGTAAGAAATAAGTTGTACGTTTATTCATTAATATGAATATGAGAAAGGTAGAGAGTATTGAAGAAAAATGATACGCTTGATTGCAAATGAATAATAAAAGTTCCAACCCAAGAAGGGACACGAAAACATGAATACGGCACCTAAAGAGCCCATGATGGCCAAACTAACAATGCGCGAAATGGAAGAGGCTATGAGAACACTAAAGATAAGGAAATCTCCCGGAAAAGACGGGATAACAAACGAAATGCTGATGGGGCTGGGCCAAACAGCGAAGAGGAAACTGCTATCGGTCCTGAACCAAAGCTGGAAAAGGGGTATTGTACCACAGGCATGGAAAGACGCAATACTGGTACCAGTACCAAAAACAGGAAAGGAATAAAACAGATCCAAATGGATACAGGCCCATCAGCCTACTGAGCTGTGTCGGCAAGCTGATGGAACGGATGATAAACACCAGACTGATGTGGCATCTGGAAGAAAAACGAATACTAATTCCACAGCAAGCCGGCTTTAGACAGCACAGATCCACTGAGGACCAGGTCATCCTCATAGCCCAGGAGATAGAAGATGCCTACCAGGCACAGAAACACACAGTAGCTGTTTGGGTGGATCTGGAAAAAGGCATTTTACAAAGTCTGGAAAGATGGACAGAGTCAAGCTAAGAAGAGGTGATGTTTGTGGGAAGATGTACAAGTGGATCAACCACTACCTCAAACAAAGAACGGCCAGAGTCCAAGTACAAGGGCAGATTAGCAAAAAGGTGACACTCGAGCAGGGAGTACCCCAAGGGGGAGTTCTGTCACCCACACCCTTCCTGGTATATATAAACGATATTACAGAGAATATACCAAGAAGAGTCTATAGCTCAATGTTTGCAGACGATCTGGCTATGTGGACCTCTGAAAAGAATCTCACCATAGCAAGAAATCGGATGCAGACGGCCCTAACATCGATGGAAGAGTGGGCGAACTCATGGCTGGCCAAAATAAACGAGGAGAAAACCACATGCACAATATTCTCGCTTTCATTAAAACCCCAAAGTACCAAATTAAGTCTAAATGGCAAATTCCTGCAGCCAAACGACAACCCAACCTATCTGGGAGTGACATTTGATCGGCGCATGACATGGAAAAGTCAGATTGAGAGAAACCCAATGAAAGCCAGAGAAAGAATGGCAATCATGAGGAAACTTGCTGGCACAAGCTGGGGAGCAGACGAAGGCATACTAAAGAAACTGTACACTGGAAGAGTGAGACCAGTTCTCGAGTAAGGCATTGCGGCATGGACAACAGCAGCGAAGGCGAACTTCGATGAAGTTAACAAACTTCAAAACCAAGCCATGAGAATTATAACAGGTGGCATGAAGTCAACGCCAATTGTAGAACTTGAACAGATTACAAAACTGCAATCCATGACCGATAGAAGAGACTGCAGAGCCCAGCTGCAGTCAGAGAAACTCCGAAGACTGACCGACCATCCAATGCACCAGAGACTAAACAATTTGGGAAATGGGAAACTAAAGCGGAGAAACTTTGCAGAAATAGCCAAAGCAAAGAAGCACGAAGATCCCATAAACGCACTAACAACACCAAAACCCATCAATACTGTACGAAAACCTACCTGGAGGCAGGATATATTTCCAGAGGTTGTAGAAAATATACCAGGTATTGCAAACAAAAACTGCAAGACTGAAAAAGAAAGGAGAGATACTACCCTAAGCCAGAAAAACTTAATAACTTAAGAGCAGCACTCTGCAAACTGTGCCAGCAGTCCGCACCAAAAAGGGTAGTGGTACAGTGGGTCCCATCACACTGCAACATCCAAGGCAACGAGGAGGCAGACAGACTGGCAAAAGAAGGTGCAAGACTACCACAAACAGATATCAGTATGACGTACGAAGAGTCAAAACGGCTTATCAAAGCCAGATACATGACCAAATGGGAAACCGAACATACTGGTTACACCAAAAACGATGCCTATTACCAGTTGAACCGAAGAGAGCAGGTCGTTGTCTTCAGACTTCGCACTGGCCACAATAGACTGTGGTACCACCTATTCAACAAATTGAAGATAGGGTGTACTGACGAATGCCCGTGCGGTACTGGTAAAATGACTGCTGAACATCTGCTGCAGAACTGCCCGACATACGAGGATCAGAGAGAGCAGATGTGGCCATTACCAGTGGAACTGCAAGACAAGCTCTATGGCAGTGGCGACAGCCTCAGGATGACCGCCGCTTTTTTCTAAAAAATAATGGTTACTGTCTGACTGCGTACGCAGAAGAAGAAGAAGAAGAATGGTCAGTCTAGCAGCGGAGTACAAGAACACGTCAAATACTTGCACATTACTTTGGCCTAGATTACTGGCACGTAACGATCGCCTAATTTGTCTACTTTTTCTGACGTAATTCAAAACACTATTTGCATAACTATATATGTGTTTTTATTTGGATAGCACAATTTTGTAATTGTGCAGGTTACGTTAGCAATAAATATTGAGATGATAGACGTATTCATGTCCCCAAGCTCTCTTATACAACAAACGCCAACATTTTTATTATCTGCTCTATTCATTTTGAAGCATCTTTACAATTTGAACTGGCCCAAAGCATGAGATATTCTAGATTTCATTGCATGTTAGGGGGACTTATTATGCTTTTGCTACTCAAAGAACGTATGGCTTTATCTTGTAAGGCCACATCGTTAAGCACGCCTGCTATTGGAACTATGCACTTATACAGTTGATATTAAAATAATTTATTTTCATATCTCACTGATTGCGATAAAAATATAATATTTACATTAACGTTTTTTAACCACTATGTTAATATAAACTGCCTGCTTACAAATTATTATATTTTAATATTATTCATGAAGTTAGCTGGTACATACACTAAACCCTCATCATCATCATGCTGTGCCATGCCGAGGACTACAGGCTTGCGTTTTTTGTTTAAACATTAATAAATATAAAACGCTCATTTACAACAGTAGCTGTTATAGTTTCTTATATGATCAATGGATTGCTCAGATATTTTAGCATGCACAGTCTTGATCACATTTCATATACGGCGTGGTCTAATGGTTAACTGACACGGCTAACAGCCCAAAGGTGCTAGGTTCGATCCCTATCGCAGCACCGGCCTTTACCCTTGGGAAGCAAACCCTTACACAATGCAGGAGGAAGCAGACCCTTACATAAAATGCATGCTGAAGTCGGATCACTGGGCCGACATGTGCAACAAATAAAAAAAACAGTCCAACGCACACCGCATTGGGGAATAGGGAAATTAGGCGAAGCAAAAACAAAAACAAAATACATTTTGACTGGACGTCTACTGTGAGCAATCAATGACTACACAGTAAACAAACCATTGATCAATAAATGTGAAATGTACGCTTTGTACTGGATATCACTAAGCGTGCTTCACTAGCATCGCCAATGTCTAGATATGGGAATAAATATGCAAGCATTTTTTATTAGAAATGTAATTTAAAATAGCAATTTTACATTTATGAAAATAATCATTGGCTCTGAAGTAAATTATTGTGCAGCGGATTTTCTCGTATCAGGGTTATGTGTAATAGATTGAAAACCTAACCCAGGCGCAGGTGTAATATTTTGATCAGTACCTCATTTCATATCAAGGCCAGGTGTAATATATTGATCAGTACCTCATTTCCTATCAAGGCCAGGTGTAATATATTGATCAATGTCTTCCCTCATTTCAAGACAATGTGCAATTTATTGATCACCGTCCTCCATCATTTCAAAGACAGGTGTAAGTTAATGATCACCATCTTTGGAACGATGATGCTAACGTCTGGTCATGCAAAACACACTGAAAGGACAATGTTAGCCAGGCTCAGAAGAAATATTCCGGGACAAGACCCTCACCGGACCTCCTCGTTGGTCGTCCTGGAAACGGGCTATTGTCGAGGACAACCGTCTGGCTACCAAGGTGAGGTTCGACGTGATCCCCATAGTAGTAAGCGACAAGCAGATGAAGCAAAACATAGCACAGCCGCCTGGAGGACTCCGATCCACCTTCATTAGCACGCTCGGGTTGTGAAAAAAGCTACTACAACCCGGTACTTAAAGTCCTTTTTAGGGAGCACAAAAAGATTAAGCCTACTCATTGTGGGCATTCAACAAAAACAACAACAAATCACTGTCTTCCCTCATGTCAAAGCCACATGTAATTTATTGATCACAGTCTGCCCTCATATCAATGGCAGGTATTTGTTATTGATCAGTATTCCCTCATTTCAAGATTAGTTGTATTTGTTTTCACAACCGTCTTCCTTCTTTCCAAGGTCAGGTATTATTTATTGATTACCGTCTTCCCTAATGTCAAGGTCATTTGATTTATTGATCACCGTCTTCTTTCATTTGAAGGTCAGATATAATATATTGATCACCGTCTTCCCTCATTTCAAACCAGGTGTCATATATCGATCAAAACCACACTTCATATCAGATTCAGGTGTAATATATTGACCAGCGCCCCATTTATCATCACGCTCAGTGTAATGCATCGATGAAAGCCGAAATGCAAATCCATTTACATATTCAGGTATTCAATTATTCAGGTATTCAATCATTTAAGCATTGCGGTGTTCAAGTGCCTGGTATTAAAGTATTCATGCATTCAAGTATTCAAATATTTTGTTTCAATTATTCAGTTATTCAAGTAAGAAAGCAATATTTGCTTCCTCTCTAAGTTCAAGCTGTGTACGGTCCTCTTCTGGTGAATACGTATGGTTCCACGTGGAAACAGAAGTACAGCAAGGCTGCATTACGGCCCTACTTTAATTTAGTTTACCCATATGCTGAGCAATGCGTAACTATGACAACAACAAGTATGCAGGCAATTAAATGGCCTGAGACTATACCATAGAAAATACTGCTTTCGCAAATGGTTTGGCTCTTATAAGTATAAAAGTTCAGAGGAAAAAGAAACAAATTATAATTTAGACTATGCCAACTATCGGGAGAGATGGTTGGTTGGTTGGTTACTGCCTTTTGGCCCAATGTCAAATAGTAGTTTCTGCAAGTGTTTTTAAGCTGTTGTTTAGTTCCGTACAGCCTCGGAGGTAAAATCTCTTTCCTAACACCGTCTAGTGCGGGACATTATAACATATGATGTTCAACAGTTTCACGGGGATATGTGCACAGCAGACACTCTAGAGTATGTTTTTGTTGGATTATGTTAACATGATTGTTAATTTGTATTTATTGAGTGCGAAGTCGGGAAGTGGTGCTTTAGTCTCTCCTTTTCAGGAAGGTTGTTGTTGTCTTGTGAATTCGGGATGGCTATGTCTTCTTAGAATTATCTGCCTGTATTTCCAATTGCTCTTCTATTCAGTCAGGTGTTTTTGTTGGCAATCTTTAGTAGTTGTTTTACTGCCTGTAGGCTGATGGTGTGTATTGTCTGCCTTATCATTGCCATGGGAATTAAACCTAAGCCTGCAGATAAATGATTCGAAAACAAACAATAATGGATCCCACAAAGAAAGAGACATCATACTGAATGGAATGTAATACAGAAGGCAGAATAGTTCATGTACTTAGATAGCAAAATGGAAAAGGAAGGAGAAACCGCAACTGGAATCGTCTCTCGAATCACCTTGGCTTCTTCGCATTTTACCAATTAACTAGCCGGAAATCGAAAACACTGAGTAAATACATCAAACGGACGCTGTTTAATTGCATATGCGCTATCAGTATTGAAATATGGATATAAAATATTGAAAGTGGTCAAAATCTCTTGACAATAGACTGAATGTATTTACAAATAAATGTGTTAGAAAACTGGAACGAATGAATGCCAAGCAAACAAATACGATTAGAGACGAAATAGCAATATGTGTATACTATGGGAAAGACAAAATACGTTAGGAATACATGGGACATGTCCTTAGTAGGAAAAGCAAGAGTTCTATAGATTATGTGGAGACCGAATGGCACAAGAAAGAGGGGCAGCTCAAGAGACACTACGTTGGAGAATCACTAGAAAGTCCGCAATGATGGATCACAAGAACATAAAGGAGCTACTGCGAGTGACATCAGACCGACCTATCACCGGAAAGCACTGAGTTCTGCATTATGCGCCGTGTTTAAACATTTATATATATATATATAACGTTGTTGTTGATGTTGAATATCCACAATTAGTAAGTAGACCATTTTGTGTGCCCGGAAAACGGGCGATAAATAGCGGGTTGAAGTAGGCATCATCACAATCCGGTCGTGCTAGTGAAGGAGTCCTCCAATCCAGTTGTGCTATGCTTGGCTTTATCTGCATGTCGCTCACTGCTACGAGGACAACTTCGCTCCTCTACATCATTAGCCAGACTGCCACGAAGCAGTACGTTTCAAGAGATACCTATGTGGACGTGAGGTGGAGGTCTTGGTATTTAAATTTTGACTCATCTCGACTGACATGTCTGATAAGTATATTTTACCTGATCCTGACTTACAAACCTGATAAGTATATTTTACCTGATCCTGACTAACAAGCCTGATAAGTATATTTTACCTGATCCTGACTAACACGCCTGATAAGTATATTTTACCTGATCCTGACAAACAAGCCTGATAAGAATATTTTACCTGATTCTTACTAACAAGCATGACAAGTATGTATTACCTTATCATGACTAACATGTCCGATAAACATGTGTTACCTGTTCCTGACTAACGTGTTCGATAAGTATATTATAACTTATCCTGACTAACACGTCGTATTAGTATATTCTACTTGATGCTGACTAACATGCCCAAAAGTATAATTTACCTGAGCCTGACTAACATGTCCGATATGTATATTTTACCAGAATCTGACTTAAATGCATAACAAGTATATTTTACTTTATACTGACTAACATGCCGAAAAGTATATTTTACCTGATCCTTACTTACATGCCTAAGAAGTATATTTTACTGATCCTGACTGCAATGTCTGATTAGTATATTTTACTTGATCCTGACTATCACGTCATATTAGTATATTCTACCTGAGGCTGACTAACATGCATACAAGTACATATTACCTGATCCTGACTTGCATGTCCGATAAGTATATTTTACCTAATCCTGACTAACATGCCTGATAAGTATATATTGCCTGATCATGACTAAAATGTCTAATAAGTATACTTTGCCTGGCTAGACAATTGTCACCTCTCCGCATATATATTTTCTAACTAATGGTATATATTGAAAACTTACAAATAGTCCCACGGTATTCCTGGATCGGCTTGATAGTTATAAAATGTCTCGACTTCTCATCTTCGAAGCTATCGGTAATTATATATGGCTCAATGTATTCACATTCTCGACAGAGACGGATTGCCTTAGTGGTGAAGATAGATGCGCCACGAAGACAGTGGACTGCCAATAAATTAAGCTGGAAAGTTTGTTCCGTTATCGTAGGTTAATAATAGATTGTTAACAGCATGATTGTTTAAAGACTGACGTCGTCTATCTTTGACACCGGCCAGAGGATGGCGCGTGCCTGTCCTTTTGAATCTTCGTGAGTTTGCTTATGCACTGAAGCCATTGTTGCAGTGAGCCTTTTTATGGTATTTGCATCCTTCTAAGTAAAATTTACATCTGCGATGTTTACTGTTCCATAGAACTGATACAACTGTACATTGTATATAATGACATCAATGTGTGGAGTTAATATAGCCAGATACAGATGTGTCATTAAGGCCGTCAAAGCTGTTAGAATATGCAATAAGATAATCAGTTTACTGGAACATTCTTCTTTAATAAAGCTTATATGAATTACTCTGATAACTAGTGCTCTTGAATTTGTTTCTTAAACGTTAAATTCACTGAATTGGAATATCTCACACATTAGATGCCTTTTTATTTCAGTAATGGTATGCCCTCTGACTGGTTAATGGCAAGGAGAATAGATCCACGCGTTCATTCCTTGCATGCAGTAATAATCGACCTTGGACAGTTGTGAACCACAGCCTCACAATGCTAGAATCAATGTTACAAAACTGCGCATCAAATATTTAGGATCAGGATTATAAAAAGTCCATTTAGACGAGTCAAATGCAATATTTGATTTGTACCTTGACGAGTTAGCTTAATGTATGCATGCAATATGTATACCACATCCTGCGAAGATAAATAACAGCGGTCGATCATCAACTTAATAATCCAAAACCACCATGAGAGGTCATTAGTGTAACATCTGCCGGGTAATGAACCCGATTGCTTATTCAACTCTGTGCCTGCAGGATTCAAGGTAATAAGGTTAGCGGATAATTTAGCCGTGGCCGAAACAATGAGTCATCCAAGGTTGTCCGGTTTGTGGGTTTTAGGAGACCCTCGATGGAAGGAGTTGGTGTTTATTCCTTCAAGATGTGTGATTATTGCCTCCGTGACGGAGCAACATTGCGAATTAAAAGAGACATGCTTCCCTGCTCTGATTCTAAGCTTTCCATTTGGGAAAATATTAATTAACTTGGCGAGCAGGCTAGAACTAGCTGGGCTTAACGGTGAACTTAATGCTTTTGTTCCATGTGAAATGAAACTCATAAGGTATGTCCTGTGGAGCTAACACACATCTGAACAGAGTAGACCCACTACGTGAACCAAACTGCAGATTCTGCCATGACCACGAGGAGTCAGTTGGGCACCTCCTGACCTTGTGCCTAATGGCTGGCCCATCTGCGGAACCTACTGTTACCACCACACCTCACGATACTCATTACGCTATACACATCACTACAACAATTGAGGATAACGTGTGTTTTTTGTTCGGGAGGCATTGGGCTGTCAAGAGCTGCCAGCTCACAGCTAAAGGGATTATATCATAATCATCATCATCATCATCATCATCATCATGTCATATGAAGGGAACAAACATCTCCTGCTGTAACCAGAAAAAAAACATGAAAGAAACTAGTAAAAGTTTCTTTCATGGTTTTTTTTCTCATTATACACATCTACAGAACCGCTGCAGCCTCGCCTTATTTTAATTTGCTGTAACCAGGCAGTGAGACAATGAGCAGATTAGAGTTCTCTGACTTGCTTCAGCCCATATACAATGAGTAAAACGTGATTGTCCAGGTACACTTCATTCTAACAAGGTTAAACTAAGAACGACATACACTTTGGACCCAACTGTAGATCAGTCGTACTAATTTCCGATTTCATTGGTGAAATCGTAAACACGTTTTAATGGTGGACGAATCCAGTTACGGGGGCAAATGCATATGTTAAAAAGGTGGATATCAATGAAATTATTGGCGGACACAAACGTATAAAGGCGGAGACAGACTGGTAGACCAATTAAAATGTAAACCAGACTAAAACCCGACAGGAAGACAGAGATCTCAGCTTAAAGTCAACAGGTTTACTTAAACTGAGGCTTTACATTTAGAGCCTGGTTCTGTTGAGTGTTGTGAAAGAGTATTGGTCGGAACTACGGCTCATTGTCTAATGACTCACGTGATCAGAGATAACAAGAAATACTATGAGGTTGAAATGAGTGCCCTCACGTCTTAGAGCTCAACATGTTTGATTGACATTGAGTAAAAGTGAAAGCGAAAAATGTAGAGATGTTAAATGGATCGATACAAAATGTTTGTGCTGGGAGAATGATATTGATTTGACTTGAGAACGAGAAAGTTTGTCGGAACAGAAACATAGAAAGAACACCTCTAAGAAAGAGACTGAAACAGTTTTGTGTTTTTGAAATTAGTGATTTGATTTGTTGACAGGATTTAGATAGTGTTGATAAATTAAACCTTTATCAGCGGTTGTGGTGACAATTTAGTCGTTTCTCTAGGTCAGTAAAAAAGTAACGATCCCGTCATGCCATGCTACGCATAGGGAAATATGATATGGTGTTAAGCCTATGTTATTCTGTCGCCCACGGCATTTAGTGGGTGATTCATCACGCAGATCGCCTTTACTTCCCGTAGCGAATCGGTACTCATTTAAGTGTGGGTCGCCCAGGGAGCCATTGTGGTCTAACACAACATGTCCGCCTCAACTGGGGAATGAACACAGGACCATTTCAGGCGAAGCCAGAGCGGGAACCACTGCACTCTCGGTTCCTTTCACTTTATTAGTTAGTATTATTTTCTCCTTGTCCGCTAAGCGTCGTGGGCTGCTTAAAGTCGTTTGTCCTGAGTCATGTGTGTTGCGTCAGTCGATGTGAGCCGTGCCGTTGCACAGTCACTACAATGTCCTCTATCCACTTCCTTTCTAAGTCAGATCTACCAATGTTGTATAAGCCATGAATAAGTTTAAAAAAAAAATAAATTGTATCATGTTTTCTTATTTTTCTAATCCCTAAGGCGGTGTGCGTTGCACTGTGGATTTTATTTTCCGCCTGTCAGCCCAGTGCATCCGACTTCAGGGTGCTTTTTATTTAAGAACCTGCTTCTTCCTGCATTTGTAAGAGTTTTCTAAGCCGGTGCTGTGATGGAGATCGAACCCAGCACATTCTGGTTGTGAGCCGTGTCACCTAACCACTAGCCAACGCCGTCACCCAATGGAAGTTGATAAAGTGAATTTTCATAAGATGACCAAACGAAGATGACTGGGATGTACTCTGCACAAGACTTAGTGCCTACCATGCTTCAAATGTCTTTGTTTCCCATTCTGTATTGTCTGATAGTGATGACCTTCTTCAAACACTTCATTTCACACTTCGATATTCTACTCACACGCTCGGGGAAAGTGGCCGTGTTTGGCACTGGCAGCACAGAGTTGGCATACATATACTATGTATCAGCTGTTTCTTTGTTGCCAAACTAATGATTGGGTACCTGAGTAGTGGAGACAGCTGATAAGGCACATCAGATGCTTTCTGACACCTAGGCTAAATTTCTCTGTCAAGCCTACCTGTTGAAAAACTACTGCCTACATATTTGAACTCGGTAGCCTATTGAAAAGCACAATCATTTGCACTGATGTTGAGTTATCCAGGTGCTCTGCTGATCCTCAAAGTTTATGTTTTCTTCTGGTTAAATTTCGTAATGTATTTAGCACAAGATGTCGTAAACCTGTTAATGTGATTGTACAGATGGATTTCAAGGACATACAACATAAACTGATCGTCTGCAAATAGCAAATCGTGTCTTGAGTTCCATTCTACTACGAATGTCTCAGTTTGACTGGTCTCTTATGCGATTGTGTCCATGTAGATGTTGAACAGCAGAAGGGAAACTACACACCCCTGTCTCCAGAAGGTAGTGATTTCAAAAGTATATGTGACACGATCAATCGTTCTTACGATGTTTATTCTAGTACGATACAGGACTCTGACATTATTAAGTAGGTGACCTTATACATCATAATCTTCTTTTCAGTAAATCCTTGTAATCCTGTGCACAGACAGACGGATAATTGGTCTGTTGTGTCTTGGTGTTCCATCTTAATCTAGGCTGCCATTTGACAGTAACTTCATTATCTGTACCATTGTTGCGTGGATATCGGCTTAAGAGCCTTGTATTTCAATTTTCAACTGTCAACGATTTTCTTTCTCACAAATTGTGTACTTAAGACTTCCGAATTTATCATCCGTCTTCTATTGTGCTAGACATCGATGTCATCTTCCTTAAGGGTGCTTGAAACTTGCAGGATTCGAAACATCACAGTTTCTTGCTTTCATGTGTTCTCTTCTTGAAAGATTACAGTTTTACCACTCCCTTATACCTCCGCCCTCCTCCAGCCACCCCCGCCCCACCCCCCTTATAATGTTCTTAGGAAGAAGAAATTGAGGTCTGTTTTACACAAGACATTTTGTTAGAAGTTAGTCGGTATTGCAAGTTCCTGTTTACCAAACGAAACGAGAACCGCCAACCTGGGTTAGTACGGTTTCAGTGAGTAACATCTGTGCATTATGCAGGAGATCTCATAAATATATAGCCATTACACGATCCACATGCGTGGTTGCATGAAATTAGTCATAGCAATAACTTTACATGTTAGTATGTCTTTACTGATAATAAATACATGATGTTGCCTAAAGTGCCCTTGTGTTTTTGAACATTCAACTTGGAGATTAGAATGTTGACGTACATTTTTAAGAAGCGCTACTTCGGTTTTAATCCGAAACGGTAATGTTACCAAGAGTCAAAAGTTCTTTCCCCGAGATAGTTTACATTCTTGTGTGAGGGATACTGAGGGCAAAATAACAAGTACCATCATATCAAACTGTGAAGTGTTCAATGACTGGCCTGTAAAATGCGGAACACGTGGCTAAGTTGCTGACAGTTTGGTTTAACAACGAAACTCGTTCCAATCACGTCGTGCCATTGTCTTACTGACGGGTATGAAGTGTGTTTTTTTATAGTATGACAGTTTCTTCTACTAGACTTACTGATAGGGATGGAAATACAATTATGAAAGAAACTGGCCTCTAGCCTCAGAAACATGTTGTTCAATCGTACATTGATGTTGTATGGCACCGTCTTTAATGGTAAGACTTTCACGTGACATTAATGGGGGCGTTTTTACTGGTAATACTTTCACATGACATTAAATGGCACCGTGTTTAATTGTAGAAGTTTCAAATGATATTAAATGGCGGCGTGTTTTATGATAGGAGTTTCACATCTTTTGAAATGTGACCGTCTTTATTGTTATAAATTCCATATGGCATGGTATGATTGCAGTGTTGAATGGTAGTACTTGCACATGGCATTATATGATGTCTTGATTAATAGTAGGCCTTTCATATGGTATTATATGATGCCCTAATTAATGGTAAGCCTTTCACTTGATATTACATGATACGCGTGTAATGGTAGGACTGACACATGGCTTTACATGATTCACTCATTAATTTGTAGGACTATCGCATATAATTGTATGATGCCATGCGTATTATACAACTTTAACATGATATTGTATATTTCAGTGATTAATGGTAGGCCTTTCACAACATATTATATGATGCACTGATTACTGGAAGGACTTTCACATGGTATTACAAGATGCACTGATTAATAGTAGGACTTTAGCATGATATTGTGTGATGCCGTATTTAATTGTAGGACTCTAGCATGGAATTATATGATGCCGTGTTTAATGGAAGGACTTTAACATGAAAATCTATGATTCTGTGATTAATTTTAGAACTTTTACGTGATATTATATGACGTTGTGATTAATGTTAGGACTGTTAGTGTAACGTGATATTATATGACGTTGTGATTAATGTTAGGACTGTTACGTGATATTATATGACGTTGTGATTAATTTTAGGACTGTTATGTGACATTATGCGATGCAGTGGTTACTGTTATGATTATCGAATGTTTTTTAATTATTCTGTGTTTTAAGCTAAGAATGCCTTATGATAATAAATCACACTATGCTAAAATGCAGGACTGTCTAATGTTATGAAATGGTGTTGTGTTTAAGGACATGTCTGACAAATGATATTATATTGTGCCTTGCTTACTGATAAAATGTAATGCATGTATTATTCAGTAGCTCCCTATTTAATGGAAGAATGTATTACATATAATGCTACGTGCGACCATATTTAATGATTCAGTGTGTTACATATATTGCTAAATACTAAAACATTTTACCACACTGCCATTATATGTCAAAGATCGGTAATAAAGAACAGTTAGTAAATTATTGATAAAAGACTAATAAAAATATGTTGTCGGTTAAAGAACAGTGTAATTAGACTGCATATACCCACATTGTGCAAGCAGCCAAGCAATGTCAAATACCACAATATGTATTAAGTGAGATAGTATTAGTTAGGATACCATTATTCTCGGTTTTATTATAACACTATTATATATTACACGTGTTTATTCATATTATAGTAATATATGTTGTAACTTATAGGTACAATTAGGCTTAGTAATCCAGAGGTATCACTAATAGTTCAACTAAAGGTCATATATCGCAATTGTGTGTATTTAGATTAAAACATGAAGATAGATCATAACTCCTAATGCATACTCTTTTATTAAATATATTTGCATGAATGTCTGTACAACTTTATTTTATACCGTTTTACGAACTCTAATATACTATATCAGCTATTCCCATAATCTTATTCACACAACAATCCACACCTGACTGATAATCGTTAGATATTCTGGCTAGTGGATCATTCAAAGCATTTTTTGTGGCCTTCCGCAAGTTACTCTCATATGGTTTTTTTTCAATTGCATTACTATGATAGGAATATATATATATATATATATATATATATATATTTAAACACACACACACACACATATATATATATTTATATATATATATGTATTTAAATATATCGCACATAGGATTAGTCAGTAAGTGTGTAGCACATTGATAATGATAGGACAAAATTGTAGTTGGTGGTTTCTAAAGCTATCAGGGGACAGCTGCATCCATCGTTGTCATTAGTTTAGGTAGAGGACACTGTGTGCCCAAATGTAGCCACAAAATAGACTCCGTACGCAAAGAGCATTCAACTATTAAACAGCGTGCTTTTCTGCGTTTGAGGGGAAGGGGTGGAGTATAATGGGTATATTGCATATTCGATATACTCCATACTCGGTATACTCCCTACTCGGTATAGTTCAATACTCGGTATACTTCAATACTCGGTATACTCCACACTCTGTATACTCCACACTCGGTATACTCCATAATCGTTATATTCCATAAACGGTATACTTCACACTCGGTATACTCTACACTCGGTATACTCTACACTCGGTATATTCTATACTCGGCATACTCCACACTCTGTATACTCCATTCTCGGTAAACTTTACACTCGGTATAATCCACACTCGGTATACTCCACCTTATTGAAATGACCAATGTCGTTATTTGGATGTACATTTCCGATGAGTATTTCATAGACGTCAGCTTATTAGCTAATTCATTGCCATGAACATCATCATGATCTATTTCGTTTTTTGAAAACGTTATCTGATCCCTGTTGCTATTTTTTCTTCTTCTTCTTATTATTATTATTATTATTATTATTATTATTATTCTCTTATTCTTCACGTCCTTTTTTTTCTCTTCATTTTGTTCTTCGTTTTCTTATTCTAAATCAAGTTTAAACGAACTATTTACTCGTGTATGTATAACGAGATTCCATCAGTATGACGGTCTTCTACTATAGAACTGTTTTTTTTCATAAATAGTAACAAACAAATAACAGGCACCACTCTGGTGATAACAACATAATTATAATGCAATATGTATTATTCTGCAGAACATTTTTAACAAAATGGAAATGATCACTTTGCTGCTGGTGTCTTTGGTTTTCCTGGTAGCCATCTTGTACTACCTGCGACACGACCCCAACCTGCCGCCTTGCCCGCGCATGCCTTTTCCTATCCTTGGTCACCTGCCATATATGGACAAGAATCGGAGTTTAAGCAGTGGAGAAAGAAATGCGGAGAGATTTACAGGTGAAATTACAAAAGAAAAATGGGAAGGATTTCAAGTAACATATGGCCTGGGCTAGTGGTTAAGTTACACGGCTAACATGTCTTAGGTGCTGGATTCGATCTCTATCACGGCACTGGCCGTTATCCCGGGAAATTAAACCCTTGGAAAATTCGAGAGGGGGGGGGGGGGGGGGATAGGGCAGACCGTTAAACAAAATGCATACCGAAGTACGATGCACTGGATTGACAGGTACAACATAAATTGCATAGTGCAACGCACAAGTAAGGCAAACGGAAAAAAACAAAACAAATGTATAACTTACATGTTTCTAAAAGTCCTCTATGGTGATATATGTGTGTTAATGTGCATGCGTATTATATTATTACCTTCGTTTCGAGCATCCATTTAAAAAAATGTAATGTAACATCTCTATGTAATATTATATCACATCCATGCAGTAGTCTTTAATGTAATAAAATGGCTGTCACACTGCCCTCATATGTACCAGCAGTGAAGATATTTGAAATGTATACAACTAGCGCTTTGCAGTGAATCAAACACTACCTCTTGTAGGATCACACTACACATGAAGACAAAATTGAAACATCTTGAAATTAGCAGTTTATGTAAGCAACTAGTATGACACGTTATAGCTCGGTTCGCTAGTATTCCAGAAATAAATGACTGACCTCGTTATGTTCGTGGCAATCATCACACTTTGGCTGTTCGTTAATATAGATGGTTTTTTCGAGTCGGAAGAGATTTCAACTCGATCTTGATTTGGCATTTATTGATGTGTTTCTCCAGTAGTTATGTCGTGTCTTTCTAATATTATTTTATTATTTTATTCACTCCTACTGAATGGTGTATTAAATAAACTGTTCGGATCATATTGACTTCATCACCATTAACAGTCTCATAATTTAGAAGGTCATTGATGCACCGTTATTGCAATTTGTAGTACCAGATCCCGCCATACAAAAGGGTGTGTCTTTGGTCGCTATACACCTGACGGAGCCAATCTCTCTCAGGTGGCAGTTTATTATAGTTGTATCTAAATGTTATACAACGAAGGTGACACTGTCTTCAGCTAGGGCGAAGGTCGCCAATCTCGTGAAGTTCAGAAGTGTGAACTAACCCGTTAAATATGACACAAGTTTAAGCGTAGTGCTATTCATATAGCCGATATCCATTCTAAAATAATCTGACGGAAGAAAACACACAAATCGAAGGAATCAACCAGTCCAAATGGAAAACAACAACACGTTTCGGTGAGACCAAGTGTAAGTCGTCGACTAGTGCTAAATCCAGGCAAATCTATGGTCTGGCTGCATCTATAATGAACTTAAACATATTAGCAATGTAGACTCGCAGTTATTTACGGCGCCATCTTTCTTGGAGATTTTCTTATTACGACTTGAATTGAATCCTTTCAATGTCAAACCCGTTTCGCAACGTTATCTGCACAATTTGTTGTTTGTCTTTTATTCCTACGTGTTGGTGTCCACATATTTGTGAATTTGTATCTTTTTTATGTAGCAGTGTGTTTAGTGTACATATTTGTTTTGACAATGGCAGTCAAATTACTTGTATCTGAATTGAGGTTGCATATTTCTGCATCTAGTGACAAGCCAGATTAATGCATTTGCCATGATTTTCCTATGACATTTGATATGAACTTAACGATTGTGTAGATTTGACAATTGTCTACTGTGAAGCTGAAACCTTGTATGTGATACTTGTCATCGTTATATCGTGTACAATTTCATAGTTAAGATAAAGTAATGGATTACCAGCAATGATCGACTAGTTATTCTTTTGTCCTTGCTATTGATGACATGTTTATGGTTTGTTTCTTTGGTTTCCGCACATCATCACAATTTGGCTGGATTGCATCCGCTGCCCGTTGTGAGTTTCAGGAAAGCCGGTTTATGAAAGTGACTCTGTCAGTTTGTGGGTGGCATTGACTTTTACTCTGTGACAAAATGTTGTGGATATCGGGTACGTACAGATCCCTGTGCCATTTGTTATGAACATAAAGATTTAGTCCTGGTCTTCCTATATTTCCAAGCTATTAGGTGTCACTTCCCTCTACTTTGCGAGATACATGTTTACCGAAAAGGCTTCGGGAGTAAACCCTGAGGAAAAAAGCTGCGTAATATGCTTTATCCAGTAGTCTCAATATAGTCCTGCCATTTGTTAAATCTAGCTCAGGACGAGAGTGTGAATTTGACATATTGTGCACACATTCCTCACTTTAAACCAAATAACCGCGGAAGTCAAACATTTCAGGGGACTGACCAACATGAAAAGATTATCCACAAGGCTGAACAAAGATAATGGACTTCGTTAAAAG
This sequence comes from Ariolimax columbianus, assembly GCA_036924085.1. Classification (NCBI taxonomy): domain Eukaryota; kingdom Metazoa; phylum Mollusca; class Gastropoda; order Stylommatophora; family Arionidae; genus Ariolimax; species Ariolimax columbianus. The sequence continues at coordinate 26,382,603 of JAVGWX010000016.1, read as the reverse complement.
TGATAGATAAACATAACAATGCTATTGACATTGGTGTCAATCTTGCAGTGTAAATGGTTTTGTTGAATTTGGCCATGTTTATCCCTTCCTCTCATGGACAGGACATAATCCGAGAAATGATCCATTGTTTGTACTTATTCCATTTTAGCGGTGACATTTCTTCATTATTTTTTATTGAAGTCTGCAGCAACCGGTTGATAATGCTGGGTTGCAGTAGACGAAAAGTAATAGGGTCGATTCTCAAAGCGATGAACGGAAATGGTAGGCGATCGAAACCTGCAAGATCAAGAAACTCATGGTCTCCTCGAAGGTGGGGACAGAGTGTTTGAGCTATCTCCAGTTATGTCTTACCACTTATGTCTTACCACTGGTCGAAGCTAGCTTGATACCAGATACATTATTATCTCTTCAGACTTATTAGCGATATCGATCGTAAAAACTATTTCTGTTGATCGGTATCTCATTTTTCTGATTATTTGAAAATATAATAACTATTGTTATTGGCGCTGTATATCCATCCATCCCATCCCCACCCCCATCACAAAAAACATTTTTTTAAAATAAATTCACTGAAGCAGTGACTAAAGTCTATTGTTTGCTGGATTGAATGTACAGGTATAAGAACAAAGTTCTTTTGCACTGACAGTTGCTATGTAGTGTGAAGGATAGCTATCTGCATCCCTGATTGGTTTTTTAATAGTGTGCTCCTTTAATTTGATACAGCGTCTTTCTGATTAGGATGCTTGAATTCTAAGAACTCGGCTACCTGTCCCTCTTTTCTTGAAATCAAACAAGTAAAAACAAACTGATAACATTTCGACTGATATCATCAAATTAGGGACGTCATAATTATCTCTATTTTAGTTGTTTTTTCTTTATACAGTCTGTACCTGGGTCAATCACTGGTGATCGTCCTGAATGGTTATGATCTGATCAAAGAAGCTCTTGTGACGAACGCCGATATCTGCAGTGACAGACCATACGTATTCTTTGACGCGGTGAGCTTTAGTAGAGGAACTGGAGGATATTACATTAAATATATTAGTAATTGTTTTATTTTTTGTTTTTCTCGAACACTTAGGCACGAGTTATTCTTTTTTGGACTCATGGCTCAAATGAGTTCATCTGCATATCAAGCAAACAATGGACATACATGGCTCAGACGTTCGAGATTTCATGGAATTACTGAATTAGCCATGACTGTACCATATATTAGACTGTGCTACAGCGTTACTGTAGTATAGACTTGACTGTACTAAGCCAATGAATGTACTGTAGACTTTACTACAATAACGCAATTAACGTACTGAAGACTTGACTGTACTAGAGGAAATAATGCACTAGAAACTTAACTGTACAAGAATAAAGTATGAACTAGCCGTTTGGCTGTATTAAAGCAATGACTGTACTGGAGACATAACTGTACTAAAGCTATGACTGTACTGGAGACATTACTGTACTAAAGCTATCACTGTACTGGAGACATTACTGTACTAAAGCTATGACTGTACGAGAGACTTGCTGTATCCGACGCAAACATAACGGGAAAGAAAGGAGAAATAAATTCATGTCAAAGACAGAAGATTTTTCAGATTTATGGCAGCCGACCTTTGATGTGGATATCGCTTAAAATAATCTATACAAAAATCATTGATGCTGGAACTGGAGATAACTACTCTCGTTATCTCAGGGATCGAACGTATCAGAAGAAAGTGGAAACGAATTAAAAAGCAGTTGCAAAAGACGTAGTGTAGAAGAGCAATGAGAACACAAGTAAGAAAGAGATAATACAGATAGTAGAAATTATAAGAGTTTGTCGTTCACAGAACACTGTCGCGTCCAGTGTTGTATAGTCATCTAAGTCTAGTACAAGGCTTTAGATTTACATTGGACAACAAATTTTGACTGTGTGTATGTATCTAAGACTAAATGAAGAAACCTATTATGATATTTTCGGTGTTGATAAGGAAATTGACACATCAGAATAGCTGCAGTTTAAAACAAATATAAATAAACCACGTTTTAAAACATTTTGGAAATACTGCTCATAGTTGAAAGGATTCACACAAACGCCTTGTCGACTCTCGCTTTTAATTCGTTTCTGACGCATATCTTGCAAGGGTCTACCAATAGAATGTTAGCCTTGCTGCGTTGCATTTCTCTTTGAACCTTTTTCCTAGTGTAGTAATATCCCAACGAAATGTTTCCTCAAGATCGTAACTGACAGATGGACACTTAGCAGGGAAGAAATCCACATGAGAGTACAACGTAGACTTTAAAAAAAAAGTAATTAATTTTGAGTTCGCCTTATTTTTCTAGCCCCCAAGGCGATTGTTCTTATTTTGCGCCTGTCGGCCCAGTGCATCCGTCTTCAGCATGCATTTTGTGTAAGGGTCTGCTTCCTCCTGCATTGTCGAAGGGTTTGTTTCCCCGGGGTAACGGCCGGTGCTGTGATACTTTCAATACTTTCTGTATACTTTCTAGGACGTGATTATCGATTGGAGGGGGGGGGGGGGGGAACTTTCTTTCTTCCTGGCTATCCCACTGACATAGGAAGGGACAGAACATTGTGTAACTCTGCTGTAACACCATCAAGACGGTAAAGTAAAGTAAAGTATCCCATAGCATTACTGCCGTAGGGGTGTGAGGTGTTAGCGATCTCACATTTCAAAGGCTCGGCTATATGAGGGCGGTAACCATCTCCTCTCCCTCGCCGCTTTTACTTCCCGGACTGAACCGGTACCCATTTAAGGCTGGGTCGACCCGGAAGCCATTGCGGTCTGAAAAAAACATTACCGTCTCAACTGGGGAATGAACCCAGGACCACTCAGATGCGAAGCCAAGACGGTAGTGACACTCAAATCACTAACAATCTGTCACTTCTACTTGTCATAGTGGATGGTGTATAACAGTTGTCTCATGCTGTCCATTTCTTTCACCTGAACGGTATACCCGATTGGAACACATGACAAACCGTTACTAACATGGTCCAGTACAACGTTAAAGCTTGACTTTGACGAATGAATGAACAACCTCTAATCGTGTTGATATATACTGCTCCACTACATCAAGCCAATCAATGACGTCATCTGTCACTTTAATTTTCGGACGCAGATCTTTTTGTCGGGTATGACACATTGGAAAGTGCACGTTCTATTCTATAAGATGCCATTGCCGCAGTCTGGACCACCAACAGCTCTTATTAATTTTTGTATAAGGACAATTCCAAATCTTTCACTAGATCAGACAATTTTCTCTCGTAATTTTGGGTGGCTATGCAGACTCTTCAATGATCACGAAATCATGATCTCCTGGTGTAGATGCTTTCATTTATATCCACTAGCATTAGTATATCCTTCATTGTGCAGGATATACGCTGCAGGTAGATCCTGACGCTCTGGTTTCATAGCAAAGAGAGAGTATTCTAATATTCCACATGTGACATTTTCTTCTTAGAAAAGCCATGTTAAAATGAAGGTGCTATCCAGAAGAAACAATCATTATGGAGATTTATTGGTTCCCTCGACGCCATTAGGACCGCACACCGCATCTATCGTTCCTTTAGGTTCAACTAACATCACAGTGTGGGATCCAATCCCGATCATGGTCACCGATCTCATTATCAAAATAAAAGTGTTCAGCTTTCTGTATCAATGGTAGTCTTTGTGATGGCAAAATCATATGTCCGCAAATATTGCAAGAATAATCCGCACTGTCCACTGAACATGGATATATCCCCTAACCCAGTAATGGCAAGAAGGATTTATGGTTGCACGACTGTTGCATATTTCATCATCCATTTGACGCCAAAGGCACTCCGTCTCGTGGGAAATTACACGCCTTGGACATAGAACAGGCAAGGATATAGTCACTTGTGTCTGGTGAATGAAAACTCAAGCCTATTGAACCAACCACTCTTCGTGCAATATTGAGAAACACGATAGACACACATTGGGAAACATAAACACTGGCTATTTACAGATACATATGCAAACAAATAAATCAGAATGCACAAACGACTTCCCATTTTACGGGACAAAAGAAAAAGACTGAAGACATGTGTTTAAAAATGCCAAAAACAAAGAATTCATTATGTGATGGTCTACTTGTTATGTTAAGGAATTTCGACGGGAAACAAAGTATGTTTGTTCATATCAGCGATGACAAAATAAGTGTTTATTTAGTCTCTGGAAACATGAAACGAACAATGGAAACTTTTGTGAAGTAATGGATTACTGGGTGACCCGTTTTTCAGCGGCGATTACACCGTTGCGTGTTCCAACTTCTCTTCAAACCCCTCTATCTTGGGCTACGATGGGCCAGTGGATAATGAGTCGTTCATCTGTGACATCGCGACTGTTTATGCGGTATGCAAATTAGTCGGACTAACGTATTGGCGGTCGTCCACCTGGTCGTTTCTTGTCACTGGGGTACCATGTTCTTGTCGCTGTGCTCCAATGACTGTCCGTTCTTCGCAGTAAGTGCCCCCCTCCTCACCCACAGTGATATTTCATCTTGTCTGTATACATAACTGCATCTTCCACTTGGGACAATTGACGTATGTCCGAGTTATGAAGATTATTTGTGTGCCCTGTCTATGAAACGTGAGGTCGACCATGCGTCTCTCAAGGGAGGCCTGAATCACTCTGAATTTTGACTCCATCTCTTTCGGGAGTGTTTCCTCCACCTGTCATATTGCAGGTAGTAATGTGGATTTGAAAAGAGAGGTCCGAAGGTTCTCGTCGTGAAAGTTGCCCAGTATCAGCTTTATCGAAGAGAACACCGCCCAACCCGCGACGTCGTCTGGTCAACTCTGGATTTAAGTCGACCTGCATGTTGAGCAGACGTCCAAGGTAGATGTACCTTTCCACATTGTCCACCATCTTAAAAGACTGGGTCGTGGGAAGCGAATTGATTGCGCATGACCGTCGTATTGGACGGGTTCACTTCGAGTACCTCTTTCTTTCCCTCTCGGTGGAGCGCTGCAAGCCTTTCATTTGCGAATGTGGCTGACTCCGTTATAAGTACTAGATCATCTGCAAAGCCAAGGTGATTTATCAGCCTGCTAAACATTGAAGTAATATACGCTACAGAAATCGAACACCAAACTTGCAGTAAAATTGCCACAAAAGAGAAATTGGTTATTGTATCAGAACATGGAATTACATATTATTGAGTTGGGATATCAATACAACAATTCCGAATTCGGTCCGATGTGTAGACATGCATCACCCATCCGCCTGTAGCATGTGTAAATATTAATCATCCATTATTATATATTAAGTGTAAACATGGGTCATCCAACCTTCTGGATCATGTGTAAACATGCATTGTCCATCATTATGTATGATAAATAGACAAATATCATCCATAATTATGTATTACATGTAAATCTATAATCCATCATTCTATATTCAGTGTAAAGATGCGCCGTCCATCATTGCCCTGTAATGTGTAAATATTCATCATCCATCATTACATTTCACCTGTTAACATGTATCATTCATTATTATGTTTCACTTGCAAACATATGTCATCCAACTGGTACCACAACTCTCTCTCTCGCTTTGTCTCTCTTTCTCTATCTGTCACTCGCTTGCTCTAACTCTTTTCTTTCTATCTCGCTACCTCTCTCTCTCTCCCTCTCTCTCTCTCACTCTCTCTCTCTCTCTCTCTCTCTCTCTCTCTCTCTCCCACACACACATAGCAAGCCATATCCGTCACCTGGAAGTCCGATGCTTCAATTCCGAAAAGCCTATTACCTCATTTTTCATGTCCGGTGTTTACTATATACGCAATCAAGTGCTGACAAATACTTCTCCTGTGATTGTTGTTTCGAATACATATTTTTTGTTCAACTCGCTGCTTCGAAGCTTCCACATATTTCCTACCTTGACATGCAACTATTGAGATGCAGACTTTGTTGTATATTTAAATGTTGCATATTCTCTAGTATTTAAAAAGAAATTTATTTTCACATTATTACTTGGAGTTTTATACCAATAAGGATTTATTCATTTTGAAGAGCTTCCTGGTTTGCATTGAGACTGCACTGTAATATATATATATATATTTACATTACCATCTTCATTGTTTAATAAGTTACCTATTCCTATTTTTGCAGCCCATTGTCTATGGTGAAGACCTTATTTTCATATTATAATATAACTTAAATTTGTGTAAACTAAAACGAAAATACGTATAATTATGTCTTCTTCGTTGACCGATCACATCTAATGGCCCTGCATAAACATGTCGGTCGGTTCCAGGCACCAAATACTCACTGTCTATATGTTATCGTTTTAACATGTGTTTTCTAAAAATCTTGTTTTCCTCCATATCAAGGCAACTGGTTATACCGGCATGGGTGTCGTGTTCTCATCAGGCGAAGTGTGGAAGGAACAGAGAGCAGTGACAGCCAACATCCTGCGAGCTCTTGGGATAAGGAACAACGTCCTGGTTGAGAAGGTTACTGAGGTAGTCGCCACCAACAACGAAGTCTTAGCTAACCTTAAAGGAGTGCCCACCGATATTGAAAACATAATAACCTGTAGTGTAGCTAACGTCATCTGTTCTCTGATAATTGGAAATCGTTTTAACCACGATGACGAAAAATTCATGGACACATGTAGGCGTTTAAGAGAGAATGTCTTAGAAGCTGACGGAAATAACCTAGCAAATTTCTTCAAATTCTGGCCATATCTTCCTGGAGATCTTTTTGGGGCAAAGAGAATACTCGCCAGATTGACTGATTTAATGACAAACTTCGTCAAACCTTACATCAAACAAAAAGGTTATGATGAATTTGATGAGAATAAATTAGATAATTACATTATTTGTGTGCCTTTAGGTATTGTGTATCTTGAAATGGTTAAGTTGTTCGTACACATACGTTGCCCATTCAGAGGGATGATGCTTGCAATTCTCTGGACCTCCATAATGTAAGCATTCAAGTACGGCAGCTGATACTTCTCGCCGCAGCGACTCAATTTCATCCAGTGTTCGTAAAGCGATCTCAGTCCCGCCAGGCGGAGCGATAGCGCGGGCTTGCGGAAAACGCTCGCCTGCCTTTCCCCGTAGTGCGAATTGGGTGCGGTTTGTGGTAGTGGCTCCTCCACCGAGGTGCGCTAGTCTGGTCCGTATCAGGAAACGTGGTCCGTCCCTGGTGATTTATCTAAGGCTTATAGCAGAGCTCGACAGTACGTCTCGCTGGTGGTCCGACTCTCGCAAAGAGCTTGTGACCGGCAAATGGAAAGCAGGAATCGTTGCCTCGAGGCCCTGCGTTCTCTCCCTACGGAGAAGGGCAGGCCAAATTGTGTCTCTAGTCCCAGTGAAATTCGTCGCCGAGGTCGTTGGGATCCGTTCTGCACAGAGCGCTGCCATCCCTCCTCGAGCGAGCCCGGTCGGTCGGTCGTCTGGTGCGTGTGGGAGGCCCCTGTCAGGCGGTCCTAGGTCGACGGAGTGAGGGACGGGTGGAACAACCGTCCGTCCGTCCCGTCAGTCGGTCCCTGCGGCCGTCCCAGTGAGGCTTTTTACACACCCTTCCTCCGCCGACCGGTGTGCGCAGTACGTACGTCTCCGACAGATATCTGGTTGATCCTGCCAGTAGTCATATGCTTGTCTCAAAGATTAAGCCATGCATGTCTAAGTTCACACTGTCTCACGGTGAAACCGCGAATGGCTCATTAAATCAGTCGAGGTTCCTTAGATGACACGATCCTACTTGGATAACTGTGGCAATTCTAGAGCTAATACATGCTTACCAAGCTCCGACCCTCGCGGAAAGAGCGCTTTTATTAGTTCAAAACCAATCGTCGTTTCCCCTCGCGGGGTTGCGGCGTCCCCACTGGTGACTCTGGATAACTTTGTGCTGATCGCATGGCCTCATGTGCCGGCGACGCATCTTTCAAATGTCTGCCCTATCAAATGTCGATGGTACGTGACATGCCTACCATGTTTGTAACGGGTAACGGGGAATCAGGGTTCGATTCCGGAGAGGGAGCATGAGAAACGGCTACCACATCCAAGGAAGGCAGCAGGCGCGCAACTTACCCACTCCCGGCACGGGGAGGTAGGGACGAAAAATAACAATACGGGACTCTTTCGAGGCCCCGTAATTGGAATGAGTACACTTTAAACCCTTTAACGAGGATCTATTGGAGGGCAAGTCTGGTGCCAGCAGCCGCGGTAATTCCAGCTCCAATAGCGTATATTAAAGTTGTTGCAGTTAAAAAGCTCGTAGTTGGATCTCAGGCGCAGGCGGGCGGTCCGGCTCGCGCCGGTTCACTGCCCGTTGTCTCCTGCCCTACCGTCTGCCGGCTCTCTCCCACGGGTGCTCTTCGCTGAGCGTCCTGGGTGGCCGGCGCGTTTACTTTGAAAAAATTAGAGTGTTCAAAGCAGGCCTCGGCTGCCTGAATAATGGTGCATGGAATAATGGAATAGGACCTCGGTTCTATTTTGTTGGTTTTCGGAACTGGAGGTAATGATTAACAGGGACAAACGGGGGCATTCGTATTGCGGCGTTAGAGGTGAAATTCTTGGATCGCCGCAAGACGAGCTACTGCGAAAGCATTTGTCAAGAATGTTTTCATTAATCAAGAACGAAAGTCAGAGGCGCGAAGACGATCAGATACCGTCGTAGTTCTGACCATAAACGATGCCGACTAGCGATCTGCAGGAGTTGCTTCGATGACTCTGCGGGCAGCTTCCAAAGTGTTTGGGTTCCGGGGGAAGTATGGTTGCAAAGCTGAAACTTAAAGGAATTGACGGAAGGGCACCACCAGGAGTGGAGCCTGCGGCTTAATTTGACTCAACACGGCCAACACTGAAATGATTGACATGCCCAGACCACTCCTCTGGGGTCTAGGATGGAACTGGTGCTGGACTTAGACCCCCAGAAATCTGGGGTTATGTCCCCTGTGGCTCGGTTTTGTCTGCATCCAGTGTTTGATAAAGGAATTGACGGAAGAGCACTATCAGGAGTGGAGCCTGAGACCTAAGTTAACTTACCACGCAAATACTGCAGAATGACTATCAAAAAGTAGACCTTTGTGGGGTCTAATAGAGAACATGTGCTGGAATTAGACCCTCCAAAATTTTTGGGGCTACCCTTTAAGAAACTTGATTGTCTCGCTAAGGGAATTGACGGAAGGGCACCACCAGGTGTGGAACCTGCGGCTTAATTTGACTGAACACGCCAATACTGTAGAACAACTGACAAATCGGGAGCACTGCCGTTTGGGTCTAATAATGAACGTACGCTGGTATTAGACTCACGGACGACAAGTCAGCTCTCAAACACTCAAATGAAAGAACGCTACGGAAATCGTGTTTAACTCCGCAGAAACCGCAGATTTCAAATACCTGGTCATTGACAAACAAAAGCCCTCAATAAATTCGTCTGACCAAATAGTGAACGGGTGCTGGAAATAGATCTGAAGACAGGTCAGTTTTACCCTACTAATGACAGGGCGTTGCTACGGAAAACCAGCTCAAATCGAGAGGAGCCGCAGACACTTTGGTTCACGTACCAGGCTGATAAGCCAAGGGCGCGAGGCTACCATGTGGGGGATTACGGCCGAACCCTTGTAAGCCGCAATCCCGCCCAAAATCTCAGCACCACTGCAATGGGAGGCTCCTACATGCTCGGGACCTGGGGCTTGCGCCCCAGCCCTATCAGGTAGAGCCACAGTAAGAGGTCCTTGCCGCCCGCAAATCAAAGCGGGCTGACAACTGCTTGATACTCACCCTATACGGCGATGGGGTGCGAAAAACACCAATCTAAGACTTAGAACCTGGTCGGGGTATCGAAAACAGTAGAGCAGCCACCACACTGTGAACTGGCAAGACTCAACCACTGACCATGAGAGTTGTCCGCACACCAGGCGATCAACTTCTCTGTGACATTACCAGGCCTGTCCTCTGGCTAAATGCACTCCGGCTACGATATCTACCTCTGTACGTTATCAGCCATAACTATCATGCTGGACGCAGAAGAGATGCAGACCAGCGGACATTGCACACCTGCCCCACTGTGTCAACACCCCAGGTGGCGGGGAATGCTAGGCGTACCATCCCTGCATAGAAGCCAAGAAAATAAAGGGAAAAAGAGATACCCCACTCACATGCAAATGCTACGTTTCTGGCAGGACGTGACGATCCTGGGATACAGACACACTGGACTGCCTCTCTTCCGGGTAAACCAGTCCATCTCATATATCACATATCATCATTGCACCCTATAGACACGAGTAGTGAAGACTCGATAGTCTGGTAAGACAACTTCCATAGGAGAGAAAACTCCGATCGTAAACAACTGCTGCCTTGCAGATAGGCTGGGGACAGCCAAAGGCTAAGGAGGGCATCCCTACAGAAACGCCTGTTGAAATCGGATGCACGGGGCCGCAAGCCTAACAAAACAGTGCAACGTAAATCACAGTATGATGGCAGCACAACCTATTCGAAAAACGCATGGCGCTCATCCTGAGGAGACCCGCCAGGCAGCGATAGCGCCGGGCCCCACGCCTCGAAGGGGCCCACCCTTGACTACTGGTGGTCACCCACCCATGTGTCGTGGAGTCAAGGCACATGGCTATGGGGTAACGTCTATTGGCCAAAACCTCAAGACCCTCAAAATATTACAGTGGAATGCGGAGGGAGTCATTAACAAAAAACTTTCCCTAACACACCACCTGCATGAAGGTAAGATTGACGTGGCATGTATCCAGGAAACGCACCTCAACAATAACCATAAATTCTCAATCAGAGGATACCAGACCTTCCGTCTAGATAGAGAAGGCCACAAAGGAGGGGTCCTGATACTGACCAGAAACAGCATACCGAGTAGCGCGGTACCTGTCAATCACACCGGACAAGCAGAAATTGTAGGAGTTGACATAATGGCTCAAGAGACGAAGCTCCGCATTTTCAATCTGTACGGACCACCAAACAGAGACCTATCGCTCTCGAGTATGGAGGTCAGAGACTCCAACTGCATAGTAGTTGGAGATTTCAACAGCCACTCGGAGAGATGGGGATACTCTGACACAGACAGTAGAGGTACCGAAGTGGAAGATTGGGAGATAGATGCAAATCTATCCCTAATCAATAGGCCGGAGGATAGCCCTAGCTTCTATTCAAGAACATGGCATACAACCTCGACTCCAGATTTGGCCTTCTCCAAACAGGACATACACTATAAAATAGACCGCCAGGTGCTAAACCAACTGGCAGGTAGCGACCACAGGCCGATCAGGCTAACCATTGACATGGAAGTAGGCCCACAGGAAACAAAACCGCTCCCACGTTGGAATTACAAACGAGCCGACTGGGACGGTTTTGCAATCCTGACAGATGGGCTGTGTGAAACCATCAACACACGAAACACCAAAATGAAGCCCATGGTAGAGAGCCTAAGCAAGGCAATAATGCAAGCCGCCACTGAAACCATCCCAAGAGGAGCTAGGAAAAACTATAAGCCCTACTGGAATGATGAGTTGCAGAAAGTGGAAAATGCGGTTACAAATGCTAGGAACATGGCAGAGCGAGAAAAATCCATGGAGGCAAACATCGCCCTCAAAGCCGCAACGGCGAAGTACAAACACACTCTCAAGCAAACAGCAAGAGAAAGTTGGAAAAATAAAACGGAAAGTTTAAACCTGGACAAAGAAGGGAACAAGCTATGGAAGCTAGTCAGAGCCATGAACGACGAAACCCCGTCAAATAAACAAATTACTATCAAGCAGGGCGAGAACTTGATCACAGGTAAGAAAGCCGCAAACGCCTTTGTCGATCACTATGCCAGAGCAAACCACATCGAGGTCCCTGCAGAAAAGCATACAGACATTAGCGAAGAGCTAAAGGGACACGAAAACATAAATACGGCTCCTGAAGAGCACATGATGGCCAAACTAACAATGCGCGAAATGGAAGAGGCCATGAGAACACTTAAGAAAAGGAAATCTCCCGGAAAAGACGGGATAACAAACGAAATGTTGATGGGGCTGGGCCAAACAGCGAAGAAAAAACTACTATCAGTCCTGAACCAAAGCTGGAAAAGGGGTATTGTACCCCAGGCATGGAAAGATGCAATACTGGTACCAGTACCAAAAACAGGAAAGGACAAAACAGATCCGAATGGATACAGGCCCATAAGCCTACTGAGCTGTGTCGGCAAGCTGATGGAACGGATGATAAACACCAGACTGATGTGGCATCTGGAAGAAAAACGAATACTAATTCCACAGCAAGCCGGCTTTAGACAGCACAGATCCACTGAGGACCAGGTCATCCTCATAGCCCAGGAGATAGAAGATGCCTACCAGGCACAGAAACACACAGTAGCTGTTTGGGTGGATCTGGAAAAGGCATTTGACAAAGTCTGGAAGGATGGACTTAGAGTCAAGCTAAGAAGAAGTGATGTTTGTGGGAGAATGTACAAGTGGATCAACCACTACCTCAAACAAAGAACGGCCAGAGTCCAAGTACAAGGGCAGATGAGCAAAAAGGTGACACTCGAGCAGGGAGTACCCCAAGGGGGAGTACTGTCACCCACACTCTTCCTGGTATAAATAAACGACATTACAGAGAATATACCAAGAAGAGTCCATAGCTCAATGTTTGCAGACGATCTGGCTATGTGGACCTCTGAAAAGAATCTCACCATAGCAAGAAATCGGATGCAAACGGCCCTAACATCGCTGGAAGAGTGGGCGAACTCATGGCTGGTCAAAATAAACGAGGAGAAAACTACGTGCACAATATTCTCGCTCTCATTAAAACCCCAAAGTACCAAATTAAGCCTAAATGGCAAAATCCTGCAGCCAAACGACAACCCAACCTATCTGGGAGTCACATTTGATCGGCGCTTGACATGGAAAAATCAGATTGAGAGAAACCGAATGAAAGCCAGAGAAAGAATGGCGATCATGAGGAAACTTGCTGGCACAAGCTGGGGAGCAGACGAAGGCATACTAAAGAAACTGTACACTGGAAGAGTGAGACCAGTTCTCGAGTATGGCATCGCGGCATGGACAACAGCAGCGAAGGCGAACTTCGATAAAGTTAACAAACTTCAAAACCAAGCCATGAGAATTATAACAGGTGGCATGAAGTCAACGCCAATTGTAGAACTTGAAAAGATTACAAAACTGCAATCCATGACCGATAGAAGAGACTGCAGAGCCCAGCTGCAGTCAGAGAAACTCCGAAGACTGACGGACCATCCAATGTACCAGAGGCTAAACAATTTGGGAACTGGGAAACTAAAGCGGAGAAACTTTGCAGAAATAGCCAAAGCAAAGATGCACGAAGATCCCATAAACGCACTAACAACACCAAAACCCATCACTACTGTACGAAAACCTACTTGGAGGCAGGATATATTTCCAGAGGTGGTAGAAAATATACCAGGTATTGCAAACAAAAACTGCCAGAGTGAAAAAGAAAGGAGAGACACTACCCTAAGCTTCATAACGAAAAGCTACCCAAGCATGGACTGGACCCATGCATACACCGACGGTTCTGTAACAAACACTACACAGAACGGAGGGGCAGGAGCATTCCTGAACCTACCAAATGGCAGAAAAATAACACTGTCATTCGCTACTGGTAAGTACACGAGCAATTTCAGAGCAGAGGCAGAGGCACTGAGGGCGGCAGTGGAAGAAATGGTAACACACAGTGAAAATGAGAGCCATATAGTCCTGCTGACAGATGCTCTCGAAGTAGTCACAGCGCTAAAAAGCCAGAAAAACACTGAGCTTAATGACTTAAGAGCAGCACTCTGCAAACTGTGCCAACAGTCCGCACCAAAAAGGGTAGTGGTACAGTGGGTTCGGTCACACTGCAACATCCAAGGCAACGAGGAGGCAGACAGACTGGCAAAAGAAGGTGCAAGGCTACCACAAATAGATACGAGTATGACGTACGAAGAGTCAAAACGGCTTACCAAAGCCAGGTACATGTCCAAATGGGAAACCGAACATACTGGTTACACCAAAAACGATGCCTATTACCAGTTGAACCGAAGAGAGCAGGTCGTTGTCTTCAGACTTCGCACTGGCCACAACAGACTGAGGTACCACCTCTTCAACAAATTGAAGATAGGGTGTACCGACGAATGCCCGTGCGGTACTGGTAAAATGACCACTGAACATCTGCTGCAGAACTGCCCGACATACGAGGATCAGAGAGAGCAGATGTGGCCATTGCCAGTGGAACTGCAAGACAAGCTCTATGGTAGTGGCGAGAGTCTCAGGATGACCGCCGCTTTTTTCGAGAAAATAATGGTTACTGTCTGACTGTGTACGCAGAAGAAGAAGAAGAAGATAATTACATTGCCCTATATGTTTCTGAAATGAACAAAAAGCTGAAGGCTAGAGAAGCTACAACCATGAGTGAGAATAGTTTAATGAAAATCATATTTGAATTATTTGCTGCAGGTACAGAGACCTCCAGCACGACAATCAACTGGTGCTTACGTTACTTTCTTCACTACCCTCAGATACAGGAGAAGGTTTATCAAGAGATCGAGAGAGAGGTGGGGACAGAGAAAATACGAAAAAACATGTCAAACAAGTATCAACTGCCGTACTTGAATGCTTTAATTATGGAGGTCCAGAGAATTGCAAGCATCATCCCTCTGAATGGGCAACGTATGTGTACGAACAACTTAACCATTTCAAGATACACAATACCTAAAGGCATACACAGTCAGACAGTAACCATTATTTTTTCGAAAAAAGCGGCGGTCATCCTGAGACTCTCGCCACTACCATAGAGCTTGTCTTGCAGTTCCACTGGCAATGGCCACATCTGCTCTCTCTGATCCCCGTATGTCGGGCAGTTCTGCAGCAGATGTTCAGTGGTCATTTTACCAGTACCGCACGGGCATTCGTCGGTACACCATATCTTCAATTTGTTGAATAGGTGGTACCTCAGTCTATTGTGGCCAGTGCGAAGTCTGAAGACAACGACCTGCTCTCTTCGGTTCAACTGGTAATAGGCATCGTTTTTGGTGTAACCAGTATGTTCGGTTTCCCATTTGGTAATGTACCTGGCTTTGATAAGCCGTTTTGACTCTTCGTACGTCATACTGGTATCTG
Organism: Ariolimax columbianus; assembly: GCA_036924085.1. Taxonomy (NCBI): domain Eukaryota; kingdom Metazoa; phylum Mollusca; class Gastropoda; order Stylommatophora; family Arionidae; genus Ariolimax; species Ariolimax columbianus. The sequence continues at coordinate 26,367,499 of JAVGWX010000016.1, read as the reverse complement.
TTTGTGGTAGCCTTGCACCTTCTTTTGCCAGTCTGTCTGCCTCCTCGTTGCCTTGGATGTTGCAGTGTGACGGAACCCACTGTACCACTACCCTTTTTGGTGCGGACAGCTGGCACAGTTTGCAGAGTGCTGCTCTTAAGTCATTAAGCTCAGTGTTTTTCTGGCTTTTTAGCGCTGTGACTACGGCGAGAGCATCTGTCAGCAAGACTATGTGGCTCTCATTTTCACTGTGTGTTGCCATTTCTTCCACTGCCGCCCTCAGTGCCTCTGCCTCCGCTCTGAAATTGCTTGTGTACTTACCAGTAGCGAATGACAGTGTTATTTTTCTGTCATTTGGTAGGTTCAGGAATGCTCCTGCCCCTCCGTTCTGTGTAGTGTTTGTTACAGAACCGTCGGTGTATGCATGGGTCCAGTCCATGCTTGGGTAGCTTTTCGTTATGAAGCTTAGGGTAGTGTCTCTCCTTTCTTTTTCGGTCTGGCAGTTTTTGTTTGCAATACCTGGTATATTTTCTACCACCTCTGGAAATATATCCTGCCTCCAAGTAGGTTTTCGTACAGTAGTGATGGGTTTTGGTGTTGTTAGTGCGTTTATGGGATCGTCGTGCATCTTTGCTTTGGCTATTTCTGCAAAGTTTCTCCGCTTTAGTTTCTTATTTCCCAAATTGTTTAGTCTCTGGTGCATTGGATGGTCAGTCAGTCTTCGGAGTTTCTCTGACTGCAGCTGGGCTCTGCAGTCTCTTCTATCGGTCATGGGTTGCAGTTTTGTAAACTTTTCAAGTTCTACAATTGGCGTTGACTTCATGCCTCCTGTTATAATGCTCATGGCTTGGTTTTGAAGTTTGCTAACTTTATCGAAGTTCGCCTTTGCTGCTGTTGTCCATGCCGCAATGCCATACTCGAGAACTGGTCTCACTCTTCCAGTGTACAGTTTCTTTAGTATGCCTTCGTCTGCTCCCCAGCTTGTGCCAGCAAGTTTCCTCATGATCGCCATTCTTTCTCTGGCTTTCATTCGGTTTCTCTCAATCTGACTTTTCCATGTCATGCGCCGATCAAATGTGACTCCCAGATAGGTTGGGTTGTCGTTTGGCTGCATGATTTTGCCATTTAGGCTTAATTTGGTACTTTGGGGTTTTAATGAGAGCGAGAATATTGTGCACGTGGTTTTCTCCTCGTTTATTTTGACCAGCCATGAGTTCGCCCACTCTTCCAGCGATGTTAGGGCCGTTTGCATCCGATTTCTTGCTATGGTGAGATTCTTTTCAGAGGTCCACATAGCCAGATCGTCTGCAAACATTGAGCTATGGACTCTTCTTGGTATATTCTCTGTAATATCGTTTATAAATACCAGGAAGAGTGTGGGTGACAGTACTCCCCCTTGGGGTACTCCCTGCTCGAGTGTCACCTTTTTGCTCATCTGCCCTTGTACTTGGACTCTGGCCGTTCTTTGTTTGAGGTAGTGGTTGATCCACTTGTACATCTTCCCACAAACATCACTTCTTCTTAGCTTGACTCTAAGTCCATCCTTCCAGACTTTGTCAAATGCCTTTTCCAGATCCACCCAAACAGCTACTGTGTGTTTCTGTGCCTGGTAGGCATCTTCTATCTCCTGGGCTATGAGGATGACCTGGTCCTCAGTGGATCTGTGCTGTCTAAAGCCGGCTTGCTGTGGAATTAGTATTCGTTTTTCTTCCAGATGCCACATCAGTCTGGTGTTTATCATCCGTTCCATCAGCTTGCCGACACAGCTCAGTAGGCTTATGGGCCTGTATCCATTCGGATCTGTTTTGTCCTTTCCTGTTTTTGGTACTGGTACCAGTATTGCATCTTTCCATGCCTGGGGTACAATACCCCTTTTCCAGCTTTGGTTCAGGACTGATAGTAGTTTTTTCTTCGCTGTTTGGCCCAGCCCCATCAGCATTTCGTTTGTTATCCCGTCTTTTCCGGGAGATTTCCTTCTCTTTAGTGTTCTCATAGCCTCTTCCATTTCGCGCATTGTTAGTTTGGCCATCATGTGCTCTTCAGGAGCCGTATTTATGTTTTCGTGCCCATTTAGTTCTTCGCTAATGTCTGTATGCTTATCTGCAGGGACCTCGATGTGGTTTGCTCTGGCATAGTGATCGACAAAGGCGTTTGCGGCTTTCTTACCTGTGATCAAGTTCTCGCCTTGCTTGATAGTAATTTGTGTATTTGACGGGGTTTCGTCGTTCATGGCTCTGACTAGCTTCTATAGCTTGTTCCCTTCTTTGTCCAGGTTTAAACTTTCCGTTTTATTTTTCCAACTTTCTCTTGCTGTTTGCTTGAGAGTGTGTTTGTACTTCGCCGCGGCGGCTTTGAGGGCGATGTTTGCCTCCACGGATTTTTCTCGTTCTGCCATGTTCCTAGCATTTGTTACTGCATCTTCCACTTTCTGTAACTCATCATTCCAGTAGGGCTTATAGTTTTTCCTAGCTCCTCTTGGGATGGTTTCAGTGGCGGCTTGCATTATTGCCTTGCTTAGGCTCTCTACCATGGGCTTCATTTTGGTGTTTCGTGTGTTGATGGTTTCACACAGCCCATCTGTCAGGATTGCAAATCTGTCCCAGTCGGCTCGTTTGTAATTCCAACGTGGTAGCGGTTTTGTTTCCTGTGGGCCTACTTCCATGTCAATGGTTAGCCTGATCGGCCTGTGGTCGCTACCTGCCAGTTGGTTTAGCACCTGGCGGTCTATTTTATAGTGTATGTCCTGTGTGGAGAAGGCCAAATCTGGAGTCGAGGTGGTATGCCATGTTCTTTAATAGAAGCTAGGGCTATCCTCCGGCCTATTGATTAGGGAGAGATTTGCATCTATCTCCCAATCTTCCACTTCGTCACCTCTGCTGTCTGTGTCAGAGTATCCCCATCTCTCCGAGTGGCTGTTGAAATCTCCAACTACTATGCAGTTGGAGTCTCTGACCTCCATACTCGAGAGCGATAGGTCTCTGTTTGGTGGTCCGTACAGATTGAAAATGCGGAGCTTCGTCTCTTGAGCCATTATGTCAACTCCTACAATTTCTGCTTGTCCGGTGTGATTGACAGGTACCGCGCTACTCGGTATGCTGTTTCTGGTCAGTATCAGGACCCCTCCTTTGTGGCCTTCTCTATCTAGACGGAAGGTCTGGTATCCTCTGATTGAGAATTTATGGTTATTGTTGAGGTGCGTTTCCTGGATACATGCCACGTCAATCTTACCTTCATGCAGGTGGTGTGTTAGGGAAAGTTTTTTGTTAATGACTCCCTCCGCATTCCACTGTAATATTTTGAGGGTCTTGAGGTTTTGGCCAATAGACGTTACCCCATAGCCATGTGCCTTGACTCCACGACACATGGGTGGGTGACCACCAGTAGTCAAGGGTGGGCCCCTTCGAGGCGTGGGGCCCGGCGCTATCGCTGCCTGGCGGGTCTCCTCAGGATGAGCGCCATGCGTTTTTCGAATAGGTTGTGCTGCCATCATACTGTGATTTACGTTGCACTGTTTTGTTAGGCTTGCGGCCCCGTGCATCCGATTTCAACAGGCGTTTCTGTAGGGATGCCCTCCTTAGCCTTTTCTGTCCCCAGCCTATCTGCAAGGCAGCAGTTGTTTACGATCGGAGTTTTCTCTCCTATGGAAGTTGTCTTACCAGACTATCGAGTCTTCACTACTCGTGTCTATAGGGTGCAATGATGATATGTGATATATGAGATGGACTGGTTTACCCGGAAGAGAGGCAGTCCAGTGTGTCTGTATCCCAGGATCGTCACGTCCTGCCAGAATCGTAGCATTTGCATGTGAGTGGGGTATCTCTTTTTCCCTTTATTTTCTTGGCTTCTATGCAGGGATGGTACGCCTAGCATTCCCCGCCACCTGGGGTGTTGACACAGTGGGGCAGGTGTGCAAAGTCCGCTGGTCTGCATCTCTTCTGCGTCCAGCATGATAGTTATGGCTGATAACGTACAGAGGTAGATATCGTAACCGGAGTGCATTTAGCCAGAGGACAAGCCTGGTAATGTCACAGAGATGTTGATCGCCTGGTGTGCGGACAACTCTCATGGTCAGTGGTTGAGTCTTGACAGTTCACAGTGTGGTGGCCGCTCTACTGTTTTCGACACCCCGACCAGGTTCTAAGTCTTTGGTTGGTGTTTTTCGCACCCCATCGCCGTATAGGATGAGTATCAAGCAGTTGTCCGCCCGCTTCGATTTGCGGGCGGCAGGGACCTCTTACTGTGGCTCTACCTGATAGGGCTGGGGCGCAAGCCCCAGGTCCCGAGCATGTAGGAGCCTCCCATTGCAGTGGTGCTGAGATTTTGGGCGGGATTGCGGCTTACAAGGGTTCGGCCGTAATCCCCCACATGGTAGCCTCGCGCCCTTGGCTTATCAGCCTGGTACGTGAACCAAAGTGTCTGCGGCTCCTCTCGATTTGAGCTGGTTTTCCGTAGCAACGCCCTGTCATTTGTAGGGTAAAACTGACCTGTCTTCAGATCTATTTCCAGCACCCGTTCACTATTTGGTCAGACGAATTTATTGAGGGCTTTTGTTTGTCAATGACCAGGTATTTGAAATCTGCGGTTTCTGCGGAATTTAACACGATTTCCGTAGCGTTCTTTCATTTGAGTGTTTGAGAGCTGACTTGTCGTCCGTGAGTCTAATACCAGCGTACGTTCATTATTAGACCCAAACGGCAGTGCTCTCGATTTGTCAGTTGTTCTACAGTATTGGCGTGTTCAGTCAAATTAAGCCGCAGGTTCCACACCTGGTGGTGCCCTTCCGTCAATTCCCTTAGCGAGACAATCAAGTTTCTTAAAGGGTAGCCCCAAAAATTTTCGAGGGTCTAATTCCAGCACATGTTCTCTATTAGACCCCACGAAGGTGTACTTTTTGATAGTCATTCTGCAGTATTGGCGTGGTAAGTTAACTTAGGTCTCAGGCTCCACTCCTGATAGTGCTCTTCCGTCAATTCCTTTATTAAACACTGGATGCAGACAAAACCGAGCCACGGGGGACATAACCCCAGATTTCTGGGGTCTAAGTCCAGCACCAGTTCCTTATTAGACTCCAGAAGAGTGGTCTCGGCATGTCAATCATTTCGGTGTTGGCCGTGTTGAGTCAAATTAAGCAGCAGGCTCCACTCCTGGTGGTGCCCTTCCGTCAATTCCTTTAAGTTTCAGCTTTGCAACCATACTTCCCCCGGAACCCAAACACTTTGGTTTCCCGGAAGCTGCCCGCAGAGTCATCGAAGCAACTCCTGCGGATCGCTAGTCGGCATCGTTTATGGTCAGAACTACGACGGTATCTGATCGTCTTCGCGCCTCTGACTTTCGTTTTTGATTAATGAAAACATTCTTGACAAATGCTTTCGCAGTAGCTCGTCTTGCGGCGATCCAAGAATTTCACCTCTAACGCCGCAATACGAATGCCCCCGTTTGTCCCTGTTAATCATTACCTCCAGTTCCGAAAACCAACAAAATAGAACCGAGGTCCTATTCCATTATTCCATGCACCATTATTCAGGCAGCCGAGGCCTGCTTTGAACACTCTAATTTTTTCAAAGTAAACGCGCCGGCCACCCAGGACGCTCAGCGAAGAGCACCCGTGGGAGAGAGCCGGCAGACGGTAGGGCAGGAGACAACGGGCAGTGAACCGGCGCGAGCCGGACCGCCCGCCTGCGCCTGAGATCCAACTACGAGCTTTTTAACTGCAACAACTTTAATATACGCTATTGGAGCTTGAATTACCGCGGCTGCTGGCACCAGACTTGCCCTCCAATAGATCCTCGTTAAAGGGTTTAAAGTGTACTCATTCCAATTACGGGGCCTCGAAAGAGTCCCGTATTGTTATTTTTCGTCACTACCTCCCCGTGCCGGGAGTGGGTAAGTTGCGCGCCTGCTGCCTTCCTTGGATGTGGTAGCCGTTTCTCATGCTCCCTCTCCGGAATCGAACCCTGATTCCCCGTTACCCGTTACAAACATGGTAGGCATGTCACGTACCATCGACATTTGATAGGGCAGACATTTGAAAGATGCGTCGCCGGCACATGAGGCCATGCGATCAGCACAAAGTTATCCAGAGTCACCAGTGGGGACGCCGCAACCCCGCGAGGGGAAACGACGATTGGTTTTGAACTAATAAAAGCGCTCTTTCCGCGAGGGTCGGAGCTTGGTAAGCATGTATTAGCTCTAGAATTGCCACAGTTATCCAAGTAGGATCGTGTCATCTAAGGAACCTCGACTGATTTAATGAGCCATTCGCGGTTTCACCGTGAGACAGTGTGAACTTAGACATGCATGGCTTAATCTTTGAGACAAGCATATGACTACTGGCAGGATCAACCAGATATCTGTCGGAGACGTACGTACTGCGCACACCGGTCGGCGGAGGAAGGGTGTGTAAAAAGCCTCACTGGGACGGCCGCAGGGACCGACTGACGGGACGGACGGACGGTTGTTCCACCCGTCCCTCACTCCGTCGACCTAGGACCGCCTGACAGGGGCCTCCCACACGCACCAGACGACCGACCAACCGGGCTCGCTCGAGGAGGGATGGCAGCGCTCTGTGCAGAACGGATCCAAACGACCTCGGCGACGAATTTCACTGGGACTAGAGACACAATTTGGCCTGCCCTTCTCCGTAGGGAGAGAACGCAGGGCCTCGAGGCAACGATTCCTGCTTTCCATTTGCCGGTCACAAGCTCTTTGCGAGAGTCGGACCACCAGCGAGACGTACTGTCGAGCTCTGCTATAAGCCTTAGATAAATCACCAGGGACGGACCACGTTTCCTGATACGGACCAGACTAGCGCACCTCGGTGGAGGAGCCACTACCACAAACCGCACCCAATTCGCACTACGGGGAAAGGCAGGCGAGCGTTTTCCGCAAGCCCGCGCTATCGCTCCGCCTGGCGGGACTGAGATCGCTTTACGAACACTGGATGAAATTGAGTCGCTGCGGCGAGAAGTATCAGCTGCCGTACTTGAATGCTTACATTATGGAGGTCCAGAGAATTGCAAGCATCATCCCTCTGAATGGGCAACGTATGTGTACGAACAACTTAACCATTTCAAGATACACAATACCTAAAGGCACACAAATAATGCCCTCTTTGGATTCCATCCTTTTTGACAAGAAGATTTGGGGAGAGGACGCAGGTGTCCTGAAACCTGAACGATTTCTTGATGAAAACGGTAAGGTCAAGACTCTCTAGGAATTTGTCCCATTTTCTTTGGGGAAAAGAGTTTGTCTTGGCGAATCAATGGCTAAAGTTGAAATGTTTCTATTTCTGTCTTCAATGGTCCAAAGGTTCAAGTTCCTGCCGGCTGACTCAGGGCATCTTCCCTCGCTTGTAGCTCGCTATGGGATCACAGCTTGCCCACTTCCTTACAAGGTTCGTGCAGTAGACAGACATTAGGACGTTGAATATGGCAGACATCGTCGTAGGAATGAACAATTTCATGTAATCTGTTTCTCTGTTGTTTGCAATTAAATATCCACATCTATTTTCTACACCAGCATGGCGGTCAGGCTATGATTACACTCGTCACCTTACAGTTTATTCATTATTACTGTTCATAAGTGATATGCTGTCACACGTTCTACTAGTATCACTAAGCAACAGCGACTGTACATCGGCCTCACGATCGTCGCCAACTTTCACATTATAGCAATATACAGCAGGCTTCACTTGCAGCTAATAAACAGTTTCTCCCACAAAATGCACCTCACGGAAGCCAACACATTTATATAACAAGTACTACAACGTGTTTGTCCTCCCCCACATGGACACATTTATATGTGTCTGTAAGATATCTGTTGAACAGCTGATATTTGAGCCTACAATAGCCCGTTCACAGTTTGGATATTCTCACCTCATCTTTTCTTAACAATTGGTAGTTTGCTTTTGTTATAAAGGCCCCATGTCTTCTCTGTGGTTCGGCTTTTTGCTCCAAGTGAAGCATATGGGCTAGCACTACAGCTGACCGCATTAAGGTACTCCGTAATTTAATCATTTACTGTGGTGATGTCATTTTCGATGGTTTTACAAGATGCGGTTGCTAGTTCCATGCACAACCCCTTTATTCATATTTTACTACATGCTTAGATTGGTTCAGTACTGTTCAGTACAACCCGAGTACCCCTATAGTGAACCAGACTGACATATTATCTTTCTAAGCAACTAAAGATATGAACTACCGCTTCGTGTAGATGTTGTACTGCTAAATAGAAAAGCGAATATATGGCTTTACCTCTGCAGTTATCTGCTTCTTCGTTATCATTTGGATATCCTCTGTCGTTGTTTTTGTTGGAGGGAATATTTTCCAAATACATTGCGGCTTTTAGCCTGAATCATAAGATTCCTACCTTGTCTTGGTGTTACCAGTTCTTTGACCACCTTCGTATGCTCATTTAGTGTCATTTCTGTCTAATCTCTCTTCAATGTCTGTACATTGCCCAAATATCCACGTTTTATTCTCGTCTCTCATTACTTGTTGTATAACTATACTGACCTCTTAATATCTGCCGACCTCATCAGGTGAATGTTTTTTGGTTTTTCAGTGACATTCTTCTATCACAAAGGTCTAAACTTTCCTTTGGTCACCAATGGCTAATTTTGTCTTCGGTTTCACTACATGATATCTCTTGCTGCATCTATGAATGCTGAGTTAAGAGACTTTGTTTCTGTATTGATATCAAGCTCCTTTCTGAGAGTCAACAGTGGCGCACATCTCCCTCCTACCCTCGGTTGGAACACTTCGATGATTCTTTGGTCTTTTAGTGTGTACAAGACAATATACATGGACTATATACAAGCAGGGCTATTAGAAGCAAGTTGGAAGGTAGAGGCGGAAGGCCGGACACATCTGCAACAAAATATGGGCGACGAGAAACTGGCCTGTCTTAAGGATACAATCGATGGTTATTCCGTTACTTAAGTCTGGAAACCTAAAGCTGTCCCAAAATTACAGAACAATAAGCCTCGTCAATCTAGCAAGACCATGCTTAGAATAATGCTCGGCAGATTGAATCCTTAAACGGAAAACATCATTGCTCAGGAGCAGGCAGGGTTCAGACAAGGAAAAAGCAATACTGAACAGATAATTAATTAAATACTGTTGAACGTGAAATATATGAACAGCAGAAACAATTGAATCATGTGTTTGTTGATTTAAAGAAGGCGACTGATAGGGTATCGCAAAAAGCGCATGGGCAACCAAGTGGAGGCATACAATCAACGGAAATATTATACATGTCCTTGAACACCTGTCTGACAGGGCGTGTAGCGCAATTTAATGTGAATTCGATATGGGTTGACTACTTTTGTACATCAATCGTTGTGAGAAAGGGTTGTACGCTCTCCCCAACACCTTTCAACATATTACTTGAAGGAATTTTGAGGGAGAAGTTGGAGATCACGTTCGTACTGTCATGTTAGGGGACCGAACGATTACCAACCGTCGTTTGTTCTGCATTTGATATCGACAGGCTGGTGGGCACGGAAGCGGAACTCCGAGAATGGGCGAAAAGCTTCCATGAATATCCTCTTGATTACGGTATGGAGATTAACGCTAGAAAGAAAAAAAAATAGTGGGCAGCAAAGCCGAGGGATTCAACAGCGGTTGAAAGCTAATGGCAATAAAAGCGAAGTGGTCGGCTGTCTTAGATATCTGGGCTAGATTGTCAGTGATGAAGTATCAAAATGTTATGTGTTACCCAGAATAGCACAAACAATGGCGGCGCTTGCACGGTTCAACAAAATCTAACAAGATAATCGTTTAGCCATAAACATAAAGATCAGATTAATGTGTAAATTGATCCTGTCAATATTCCTCTGTACTTGTGAGACATTCATAATTACAGCTGATCTGCAGCGGAGGATACCGGCCTTGAAGATGGGATGTTTCCAAAGACATCAAAACGCCATGGACAAAGATCGAGATACAAGGGAGGAAATAAGAGAGAGAATTGCAAGAGCAATAAGAATGAAGACGTCTTAGCAACTGTCACAAGAAGGAAACTCTCTTGGTACGGGCACATGTCAAGATCAAATAGTCTTGCAAATACGATCCATCACGGAAAGGTGCAACGAAAACGACGAAGAGGTCGTCCCAAGTACATATGTGAGAACAACACACAAGAATGGACCAATCCACGACCAGAGGAAGCACAGGCGGCGGCCAATGTCAGAGAAGGGTGACGGAGAGTTGTGGGGATGTCTTCATGTGTGCCACAACGACCTCACCGGTTACGAGATGATCTGACCTGACCTGAATACATGCTGTACAAGAGCTCAGCATATGAGAACCAGAGAAAGCCCTCACTGCCATCACCAGTACTATTTCTGGACCATCTTTAAAGAGATGTCAATAACCTGATGCTGACTTCTCGTTTCACATTTTTGAGATGGTCAAAGTGTACAATAAAAAAATCAATTCACAATGCGTTATGATGTGTGTACATATATCACTCAGCATTCTGTAATTCGTGCAAATATGTATCATGCACAATTCTGTATCATCCGAAAACATGTCATCCATCACTCTGTATCATATGTAAACCTGTATCACCCATATATCTACAAACATGTATCATCCATCATGTTTAAACGTGTTTCATCCGTTGTAGTTACAAATCTCATCTATCGTTTTCGGCAAGGCGCTTCCATCACTTGGAGGTCCGGTGTTCAGACTGATCTTTACTTCACTTTGTTTTATATTTTCAAACGTTAAGATAAATACTTGCCTTGTGATCGTTGATGTTTCCTCGTGTTCCATTTCTTGGTATGAAACTATTGAGATTCAGAATGTGATGTACCTTCAAATATTGAGTATTATTTTAAAATATAACAAAAAATGTATGTTAACATTCTTTATTGTTGTTGTTACTTGCATGCTGATTCTATTCAGGATTAGCTACTTATCCATTTTTAAGTTCTTAATTAGTCTACATTTAGTCATTATTATATCATATATTATCATCTTCATAGCTTGATTCATTTGTTTGCGTTACATAGTGTTTCTGACAAAGACCTTGTGTGCATAAACTGTTGTTACCTTCGGCATTTGTAGACTGAAGATCAGCTATTCTGTAATTATTTGTTATTTATGTTGTTTTTCGTGGTTGCTTCATATCTATTGGTCCTCATATATTGCCGGTCGACCCCATGCAGCGAAGACTCAATATCTATTTGTTATCTTTATTGACACATATTTTCTACATATTTTGTTTCCATCCATATGAAGGCAACCGGACATGCCGGCTTGGGTGTCGCGTTCTCATCAGGCGTATTGTGGAAGGAACAGAGAGCAGTCACAGTCAACATCCTGCGAGTCCTTGGTATGGGCAGCAACGTCTTAGTAGAGAAAGTTACTGATGTAATCGCCATCAACAACCAAGTCTTGGCCAATCTCAAAGGCGTACCCACCGATCTTGAAAACATAATAACCTACAGTGTTGCGAACGTCATCTCTTCCATTATAATTGGAAATCGTTTTAACCAGGATGATGATAGATTTAAAGACAAATATAGGATATTTAGAGAGAATCTCTTCGAAGCTGATGGAAGAAACCTAGCCAATTATTTCAAATTATGGCCGTATCTTCCTGGAGATCTTTTTGGGGCAAAGAGAATACACGATAGATCGATAGATTTTATGACAAACTTCGCCAAACCTTACATTAAACAGAAAGGTTATGATGAATTTGATGAGAATAATTTAGACAATATGTTTCTGAAATGACCAAAAAGCTGAAGGCTGGAGAAGCTACAACCATGAGTGAGGATAACTTTATGAAGATCATATTCGATTTGTTTGCTGGAGGTACAGAGACCATCAGCACCATTATCAACTGGTGCGTACTTTACTTTCTTCACTACCCTGAGATACAGGTTTATCAAGAGATCGAGAGAGAGGTGGGTACAGAGAGAATACCCAACATGTCAGACAAGTACCAGCTGCCATATTTGAATGCTTACATTATGGAGGTTCAGCGAATTGCAAGCATCGCCCCTCTGAATGCGCCACATATGTTATCGGACAACTTAACCATTGCAGGATACACAATTCCTAAAGGCACACAAATAATATTATCTTTGGATTCCGTCTTATTTGACAAGAAGATCTGGGGGGAGGACACAGATGTACTCAAACCTGAACGATTTCTTGATGAAAACGGTAAGGTCAAGACTCCACAGGAGTTTGTCCCATTGTCTTTGGGGAAAAGAGTTTGTCTCGGCGAGCAAATGGCTAAAGTGGAAATGTTTTTATTTCTTTTCTCAATGGTGCAGAAGTTCAAGTTTCTACCTGGTGAAGCGGAGTCGCTTCCCTCGACTGTACCTCAGTTTGGACTCACAGCTTGCCCAGCTCCTTTCAAAGTTCGAGCAGTAGAAAGACTTTAGGAAGCAAAAATATTGGGAACATCATCAGAAGAATCAGCAGTTGCATTCATTCTTCGCCGTTTTTTTTAATTGGTCAATTGTTTATGACATCTATTATTCTCATCAACCTAGTCAAAGTCAGTGTACACTTGTCACCTTACAGTTTATCTATAAATACGATCGAGAAGAGAGATAATATCGCTAAGCTTAACTGGAGGAGTCAACAACACTTAAAGAACACGTTATAATCGTATCACTAAGCAACAGCTCCTGTACATCGGGCTCTACATCGTCGCCTACTTTAACATTACAACTTATATTCCCCAAATACAGCAGGCTTCCCTTGCCGCTAATAAATAGTTTCTCTCTCAAAATGATGTTATCAGTCATCTGCTCGTCTCGTGGAGCCGACACATGAATAGAACACGTACCCCTACTTGTTCGTCCTCCCCCATATAGACACATTTGAGTGTGACAATTTATATCCGTTGAACAACTGATATTTGAGACTGCAAAGACCGGTTCACAGTCTGGATTATGTCACTTCATCTCTTCTTGACAAAAGTGTATGCTAACTTCATACAAGAATATATGTGTTCTCTGTGGTTCACCTTTTCGCTCCAAGTGAAGCATAGTGGCTACCACTACAGCTGACCACATAAGGTACGCCGTAATTCAATCATTTGCAGTGGCGGTAGTTAGGGCAATGATTATACAACATGTGGTTGCTAGTTCAATTAACAACCTCTTTATTAACCTTTCAGGACATGCTTGGATGGTTACACTGGTACTATTTCATAAACTCCAAGTACCCCCTAAAACGAAGCATACGGACATATCATATAATTAATCAACTAAAGATAGGAACTAACACTTAGTTTAACTGTGGTACTGATATAAAGAACGGTGAATGTCTGCTGTACAAGTGCTCAGCATATGAGAAACAGAGGAAGCCCATATGGTCCCTACTATCCCTGCAGACGTTCTAGGGAGATACCAATAGCATGAGCCTGATCACTTCTTCTATAACGAAATTGTTAACTTGGTCAAAATGTACAAATAAGACAATAATCACTAATTATGTATCACGTGTACACATGTATTACCCATCTCTTTGTATAACCTGTAAGATGTATCTTCAATAATACTGCTTTCATTTATCGCCATACAGTTTATCGCTAATCATAATTGTGTAAGTCCCCCTCTTCTCTCGTAGAGCCCCCATATTTGGAGTACAAGATCTCTTGCTTCTGTGTTCTTCCCCAAATGGATACATTTATGTGTGTCTGTTTTACCAATTTTGAACAGCTGATATATGAGTCTGCAATGACCTGTTCATAGCCTGGATATTGTCACTTGATATCGTTTGTGCAAGGATTAATATACTTTCTTTATATACGACTGCATGTGATCTCAGGGGTTCTCCTTTTCGTTCCAAGTGAATCATGGAAGCTACAATTACATCTGCGGTTTTGTCGGGACGCCTGAACAAAAGCATTTGCAGCGACTACGTCAAAGCAATGGTTTTGCAAGAAGTAGTTGCTAGTTCAACGCGCAATTCTCTTTTTAAAGTTTTTACGACGTGCTTTAGAAGGTTGCTGTAGAATGATTAAGTTTATCAGGATTACCACTATGGTGAACCAGACTGACAAATCATTGATGTAACCAACTAAAGATAAGAACTACCTGTCAGTGTAACTGTGGCACTTATATAATGACAGTTGAATATCGGCTGTATAATTTCTCATCGAATGAGAAACCGAGATAGCCAATATGGCTATAACAAATTCTATCTCTGGACAAGCTCTATGAAGATACCAATAACCTCATTAAACAGAAAGGTTATGATAAATTTGATGAGATTAATTTAAGCAATTATTTTGCCAGATATGTTTAGGAAATTAACAAAAAAAGCGGATAGCTGGAAAAGCTCCAACCATGATTGTGGATAATTAGATTAGGGTCATATTCGATTTGGCCCGAGCAGGTACAGATACATCCAGCACGACAATCCACTGTTGTGTACTTTACTTTCTGTATTACACTGAGATTCAGGTAAAGGTTTTTGAAGACATCAAGAGAGACGGGGGGGGGGGGGGGGGGGGGGGCAGGGGGGCATAGAGAATATCCAACATGTCAGTCAAGTACCAGCTGCCATACTTAAATGCTTACATTATGGAGGTCAAGCGAATTGCAAGCATCGTCCCTCTGAATTTACATGTGTTCTGAAAACTTAAATATTGTAGGTTACACAATTCTCACAGGCACACAAATAATGACCAATTTAGATTCATCTTATTTAACAAGAAGATTTGGGGGGAGGACACAGACGTACTCAAACCTGAACAATATCCTTGATGAAAACGGTAAGGTCAATACTCACGAGGAGTTTGTCCCATTTTCTTTGGGCAAAAGAGTTTGTCCTGGCGAGCCAATGGCTAAAGTGGAAATGTTTATATTTCTTTCATCAATGGTCCAGAGGTTCAACTTCCTGCCTGCTGACTCGGGGTCCCTTCCTTCGCTAGTAGCTAAAATTGGGATAGCAGCTTGTCCACCTCCTTTCAAGGTTCAGATAGTAGAAATGCATTTACATCAACTGAACAATAGCATCTATCTTCAATATTTTTCTATTTTTTGTTTTTGTTATCACTCAAATATTCACATATACGTTCCACAAAAAAGTGACCGCCTCTCTCAAGGTTATCCCGTCACAATACAGTTTAATCTCTTGATCGAATGAGATGGAAGATGCTGTCACACGACTCATCTCATAAAATGTACAATACATTAACAGTTTGTTCTGCTGTTAGCACCCACCACCAATGTGTGTACACCTGCCTCTACATCGGCGTTCACTCTCACATTACACCATGTACGTGCTTCCTACAATAGTCCTCATGTATCGCAACACAGTTCATCGCTTATTATAATATTGCAAAGTCCTCTGCTTTTCTTGTGGAGCCCACTCATTTGTAGAACAAGTGATCCCGCTTGCTCGTCCAGCCCCGCATTTACACATTTCTGTGTGTCTGTATTTCATCTGTTGAACAACTGATATTTGATCCTGCAATAACAGAGTTAATAACCTGGATATTGTCCATTGGTGGCTTCTTGACATGGAGTAGTATCTTTCCGTCATATACGACGTAATGTGTTCTGTGTGGGTCGCCTCTTTGTTCAAAGTGAAGCATATGAGTTATCACTACAGTTGAACACTTTACGGAACGATTGAATGAAAACACTTACAGTGTACGTATTATAGCAATAGCTTTTCAAGATTTGCTGGTTCCTCGCGCAACTCTGTTTTTACTAGTTATGGCAAGCTTTGGAAAGTTGCAGTGGAACTATTAAGTACAACGTGAGTAGCCCATGGTGAACCAGACTGACAAATTGTTGTAACCAACTAAAGATAGGAACTACCGCTTAGTGTAATTGTGGAACTGATAAAAATTCGGTGATATCACTACACTATGCAAACGATTAGGTGATCAGTCTATATATTTCTCTCATTTTCTCTCTCTCTTTCTCCTTCTCTCTCTCTATCGCTCTCTCTCTCTCTCTCTCTCTTTCTCTCTCTCTCACTTTTATTAATTAATGTTGTGGACGCTAATGGTTTGTGTTGACCGCTGGTTGAAAATATCCAGCTCTGCCTTTCAGGCACCCTTTTAATTTTGTCCTATATTTACTACCGCATTCTGTCTATCACAATTTCATCAACTGAAGTTGTATCAACTACTTGACATGGAATGCCATGGCAGCAAGAACATGAACACTCAGTTCACGTTTTGATAAAATAATGAATCCAGGCAATACGTATCATACAAGAATCCGTAGGCCTACATCAAATTTGAAATCAAGATAACTTACCTGCAACCAATTAGGTGCATCCGGCCCAACAGCACTGTCCTGTACAGAAACATGATATGTGGAGATGTAGGCAACATGTCATCTTCTTCTACTTCTTCTTTGATCAACTGATACAATGATTCGAGCACGGAGAATTTCGCAAAGCAGAATGTGCGTTTTTAGTTTTCGATGGTCCCCCACAGCTTGTCGGGCATGGTCGATCCTCCTGGTCAGACTGTCTCTCTTTGGTCTGTATAATGTAGGTCAGTCTTGTAAAATATATTATGACTTTTGCTGGGGTACTCCACAATCCCACGTAGCAGTTCCTTTGAGACCCAGTCTGTGCCGGTGAGCCTTGAGTCTGCAATGTCCTGACCTGAGTCTGAAGATCTGTGTCTGCCGATTTCATCTTCGGTTGTCTAGGTTGTGATTGTCTAGCTTGTATTCTTTGTGCTGGTCTCTATGTTCCGTAATCATAGATTGTTTGATAACCGTCTTTTGTTAATTATTGCGCATTATATGGCCAGTATGAGTGGCGTCATTTTCGACTTTTACGAGCTCATTGGCTTTCTCATTTCAAAGAATCCCACATTGCGCCCCTATCCACTATAGGACTAGATCTGTTTTTAGGACAACTAGCTGATGGTCTATTTTATTTCGTGTGCGAGTCTATTTTGTTTGGAGCTTGAGATGACTTTGAGCACGCTTTTGGAATCTATTAGAATTACCGTTTACGTGTGATTGTGTTTTGGCTAATAGGATTCCTTATTACTGCATGTACATATGTTGCTTCAGTTCTAAAATTATTTCAGTTCTCGTCTGTATTATGGAGTGATGTTCTATGTACTGATGTTCTATGTACTGATGTTCTATGTACTGATGTTCTATGTACTGATGTTCTATGTACTGATGTTCTATGTACTGATGTTCTATGTACTGATGGTCATTTATTCATTTCATGTTGTTTCTTCATCCGGATCTAAACTCCTACGTACCCAATACAAATAATGTGTCAGCTCTTTTATTGTGGTGAGGTCAATATAATCAGTACACGACATCCCCACAGCCCTGAACGGCTTGAGGTCTAATATGTATGTTATCCGCTAATGCAGAAACAATCTCTTATGTAACGACTGAGCTAATTAATGAGGTCTTGATAGACACCTCACACCTGTAGTCCATATCCTAATCCCCATTCTCATCTGGAGGTTTTTGTTATGTATTCCAAACTGGACAATGATTTTCTTTATAATCCTAATAGAATAGCTTCATTCTGGTTTCTCACTGACCAGTACCGACACAATAGCATCTGACAGCGCCGTCATACCAAGTATTATCAGCTATTTAACCACATTTTCCACATATCAATTCTCTTCACCCTCTCTGGAACATCATACTGACCTAGGGATAGTCTTACATTTTATCCCAAACACTGCTTCCTGGTCTTTCATTTGTATGTCGTATGTTAACTGGATGGATCTTGCAGCACGTTAAGTACAGTTAGGTTTTTTTGTAATAGCTTTTAAATCATTTACAACATGAACATTGACAAAATAACATGACTAAATCCAAAATAAACATTTAATTTTGTTATCTTGAAAGTGAACACTAAACACCATCACGTAAAGACACGCAGATGGAGTTGAGATGGACAGGAATGAGAATGAAGCCAAACAAGATAACAAATGACCACTGAACATCTGCTGCAGAACTGCCCGACATACGAGGATCAGAGAGAGCAGATGTGGCCATTACCAGTGGAACTGCAAGACAAGCTCTATGGCAGTGGCGAGAGCCTCAGGATGACCGCCGCTTTTTTCGAAAAAATAATGGTTACTGTCTGACTGTGTACGCAGAAGAAGAAGAAGAATCAATTTAATTCACATTTGTCATTTTCATTCATTTCATTACATTTTCAAAATTTTTAAATATTTTTGTGTGGTTTGTTTTAGCGTTCGCCTTATTTCTCTAACCCTTAAGGCGATGTTCGTTGCACTTTAGTTTTTATTCTGCTCTTGTCAGCCCAGTGCATCCGACTTCAGCATTCATTTATGTAAGGGTCTGCTTCCTCCTGCATTTTCTAAGGATTGTTTACCAGGGGTTACGGCCGATGCTGTGATGGGGATCGAGCCCAGCACCTTCTGATTGTGAGCGATGCCACGTAACCACTAGGTCACTCCATCCCCTAAACGTATTTTCATTTAATGTAGTTTCATCCATTTTTTTAAAATTTTGATAACGTCGGTTATTTTTCTCATGTAAATTGGATCGCCAGTTTTGCATGTGTTTTTGACGATTTGGTTAGTGAATGTTTCGATGATCTGATGATTTGATGGTCCTGTTATTTCATGAATTGGTTATTTGATTACCTGGTTATTTGATGATCTGATGATATAACAAAAATTATCTTTGGGGCCTATATTTTTGTACAAATTTGTAAGTAAGGGGTTGCTATAGTAAATCTTAACCTTTACCAGCAAAATGTTTTCCAAAATGAGTACATTTTTGGATCCTCACAGACGGATAGAACACGTCAGATGAATAAACATAAATTAGAACATCAAACAAGTGATGCCGAAGATCATCGAGGATACAATGAATCATTGTCAATGCATATTCACACCCAAAACATTAGATAGTACGGATACCCTCACGTATATAAACACTTGACAACCAGTCCTGATATTGCCTAAAGAGCTTCGGTCTGAAATGGAAAGGGCGTGTCTTTGCCAAAAGAAATAAGAAAGGCAAAGGTTTAATAATCAAACAAACAAAATATGCAGCACAATGTTTTGAGAAACTGAGACGAAAGTCCGGTCAGGTAAAACATACTGATCAGAGTCTAGCGTCAGGATCATGCAAAATATGTTGACCAAGAGTACTCATGTCTTTCATTCAGCGTTCTATGGAAATACAGTGTTTAAAGGCAGTCTGGCCAATAAGAAGTGAATTCAGATGATCTCCGAGTTAGTGGACATAATGCAGATGATGCCAAACATAGCACAACAGCCTGGATAGAATCGGCTCAACTTTATCGGTACGCTCTTGGTGTGAGAGAAGATACTTCAACTCACCACCTGATGCTCTTCTCAGGACGTACAAAAGAGTAAACATACTCATCGTGGGCATTCAACAACAACAGCAAGAACAGCAAAGGCACAGCGTTTTAGTGTAACACTATATCTTAACGATTCATACACAGTTCACAGTTTAATGCCTGCATTAAATGAGTGGAAATGCTCTTTTTTTATGCACACCAAAAATCTAGACTTGAAAATAATCAACAAAACATAAAGCTCAAGTAGCTTATTGAATAGTTGCATTGGGAGAAGAGTCGCGGAGCGTGGTTAACTGATGTGCGAGTCCATCTTAACAGACACAAACAAGAGAGCAAAGTACACCATCAGCTTGTTAGGTGTCATCTGTGCTGTTTTTAATACACCACCTCTCCATGACCGATGTTATGCAATAGTACACCGTTAACCGTCTCTTACGACAAGCTCTCTGTGAGGCAGTGGTGCCGGTCTTGTCCTAGTCATACACTAAGACCACCGATGGCCACTCGTGATACATGGTGAAAGGTATAATGATATATGTATATATATATGTAAAGTTATTGCCCATCACAAGTTGTGATGATCACACCATCAGACGGTTTTGTCTAATAATGTGATGTGCGCTGTTTTCAGATTATAGTGAATCAAACTCACTCTCTTCTCCTGAGTTACCTTGGCTCAGCAGAAAGGCTATTGGTCGAGACCACCGGAGGTAACCCAGGATGCAGGCACTCTGGTCTTACCGCCTGTAAGACCAGGGATCGCTTGAAACTGGCGGGATTCGATCGCCCACCGTTTCCGTTCATCACTGTGATAGAAGCGTGCCTCGACCTCTTGATCTCTATATCTTCACACACACCAGAATGCGGGGCTTTTTGTGTAAGCCCACAATACGGTTTAAATAAAATAATATTGTTGGTTGTAAGTAAGCAAGTAGTCGCTTTTCAGTCACGTCTGACTATACGTTTATGTGACCTTGGAGTAGCAACTCTATACTGAGTTTTTCATTTCTCTTCCCTGCAGCATTATCTTTTCACATTTCTATGTTGCATGAGTTTATTTTTGCGCAGTCTGAAATGGCTCTTCGGTGTATATATCCATTTGGATTGGTCTTAAGCTATTTCTGAGCAAGATCTCAGATCCATGTCCATTGCTGTATTATACGCTTACATGCGTCGTTGAACCTCAGCTATGGTCAACAGCTGTTCTTTTACGACACTCCAGAGAATATCTTTAAGGATGCTACTACCTTCCATGACCTAGACATCGCTGTCTTCGTTGGCGCGTACATATTTGGAAAAGTAGTGTATGAATACACCTCTGCGTTTGACACCACTTCATTTGTCATAAATATCCATACCATTTTCCGCTTGGTAAAAGATATTGCTTAGACGCTGCGAATCTGCCGGGAGTGCAATGGTAGGAGTTAACAGAAACGCATTTCATTTCTGTTCTGCTAATAATTGATGTTAGTGCAATACAGAGAGACCCGTAGGTGTTAAGGTAACAAACGGCGAATGTGTAGCCACTGATAAAGCCCGTATTTTTGTTCTCTCAAAAGCCATCTCTGTAAAGCATCCATGAATGGTTTAAGATAACACTGCAATGTAGTGGTTTGCTGGTTCATCGATTTCAGTTTCACTATCCAACATAATTTTGCAATTATCCATTTCCAGCGTTCCCGCTACAGTGGATGTTTTTTAGACCACGGTGTACTGACTAACAATTGTATAAAAATGTATATTAATGCTTATTGAAAAATATGCACTTCTTCCGTTTTCTCTTGATGTCACTTGCATGAGACAGACAGACTTCTCTAAATTTATCATTTGCCGGTCCTCGCTTATTTGGAATGGCATGGGATAATTTTTTACCAGATAAAACTCACGAAATATGATACAAAAATTGTAAGGTGACACGTCCTTACTTAGGATAATAAATAACTTCCCTTGGAAGCATTACGTTTAAGGTTTGTAAACAAATTGGAGAAGGCCAAATGTAGGCAACCTTTAACAAGCATGTTTCCCGCCACTACACCGACATATAACAATTTTAAACCAAATTGAAATCGACTTTTTAAATACCAAGTTTATCAGGAATGGAATAAATACATTTTTGCATTAAAACAAAAGTTTTGTTAAATGTTTGCATTTATAGATTCTCAGGTCGATTGCACGCCTCGTATCTCGTAGGTTGTGTCAGGACGTTTTGACCAGTCTATGAATATGTGTGCGTATCTGTTTGTAATGTGTTGTGTATGCTCTGTTATTACAGTTTTGCAGAACAAGTTTTGCCAATGTATTATGTACTTGGAGAAGTGGTTATACCGACACTCGCATTCAAACTGAACACGAAAAGATTTCAAAACCGTGGTTTTGGAAAATCCAAACCAGGCCTGCACTCAATGTACAGCCCTGAACCACTGGCTATACTATATATTCATTTTATTTCAATTTAAAAAATTGAGAACATCTAATACTGAATGATTGGGCAAACGTGTAACACCAACCGTATTCATGTTCTGCAGTGAAACACAAGCAACAGTTTTCGCGTCTTTGTTCTATCCATTTTGAAGAACATTTTCAGCATGTTTATTTTAATCTTGTATGCATAATATTTTTAATAAGCAAACATTATCTTTGGGTTCTTTTTCTTCTTCATAATTTTTGTTTTTGTTCTTTTGCTTGTTCTTGTATCTCTCATTTTCTTCTTCTTTCTTTCCTTCTTCTTCTTATTAATCTTCTTCATCATCATCGTGTTATCTGTGTTCCTATTCTTCGTCTCATTAACACCCATTCTCTTCTTCTTCTTCTTGTTCCTCCTTACTTTTTTTTCTTCTTCTTTTTTTCTTCCATTTTCCCTTCTTCTTTTTATTCTTTTTGATGTTCTTGTTGTTGTTTTAACTTTCTTTTAACTGCTGATCATCGTCTTCTTGTTCTTCGCATTCTCCAAGTTCTTTTTATTCTTCGTCGTGTTTTTTTTTCTGTTTCTTCATTGTCTTCATTTTATTCATTTGTCTCTTCTTTTTAAAAAAATGTTCCTACTTAACTTATTGAATGTAATAAATTAGTTGACATAACTCGATGAGTAAAATAAATTATATTTCTTGATTGTATGAGCGTAAAAAATGCGATTATACGATTGGTTGAATTGGTTAACATCGATAATATGTTTGGATGACTGAACAAAATTATATCACGTGATTAGTTTAGTGAAATAATTGACTATATTAGTGTTGGCAAGAAATAAATTAGATCATTACATTTTTTGGTCGTTGCAGATTATATCACATTATCCGTTAAAATTAGACCAGATCACTGATCGATTCAAATAAATTAGACACTACATTGCTATATTGCTGTCTTTTTCCTACATATTTTTCTTCTCACAGCTCCCAACCTTTCCATGTAAATGCCATCTGTTGTTAGTTATTAGTGATATTAACGTTCTCTCACTTTATACAATGAAATGGAAAATAGCTCAACCCACAACCGACAACATTGCACGTGGTTATTCCATATCAACCAAATCCCTTTCAATGTTGAAAACGGCTGAGGACGAACTCTGTAGCTCCCATGGCGGCTTCACAAAATTCCCTCTTGACTTTTGTGTTCCCAATATTCAGCTGGGTGATCTGTAAGAAGAGGTCATATCTTGAAACGACCATAGGCAAGCTCAGTCTGTCAACTGAACGAGAAGGGATTTAAACATTGTCTTTTGGAATTGTAAACCAAGGTAACAACCCCCCGATCATCGATTTCCCTCACTTTATGAACGCGTTTTACTTTCTACTTTGTGTTCGTCTATGTACCAGATAGTACAACAATCTCCATGTTGAGGAAAAAAATAACGCCAGATTTATTAAAGTGTTTTTTGTAAGTAAGTTACATCCGTATGTGTTTTGTAATACCACTAATTCAAAACACATGTTGTGTTTAAAGCCACATTTTGTTAAACAAGTGTTCATCTTTTCTATGTATCGATACTTTTAGACTAATATGCAGAATGATGTTCTACATCATCTGGCATTTGTTGTCAGTGTTCATCAAGTTCCATCCACATTTCACATACTGGACTGTCTTCTTTAATATATTCTAAGAGATAGCAGATGCCTTGACTTCCACTTTAACTGCTGTTTAAAATATGTTATTTAATCAACCACCACATTTTGTTGTCTTGTTATCTTGTTTGGCTTCATTCTCATTCCTGTCCATCTCAACTCCATCTGCGTGTCTTTACGTGATGGTGTTTAGTGTTTGGATGTGTTTGTCTGTAATCAAGATGTGATGATTTCAAGTCTGGAAATCATGGTCTACAGTCTAGAATGAAGCTTTTAGTAATGTGCCATATTCCTGATAAAAAAAGTTGGACTGTCTTGACAAGAGCCATGAGCGATCTAAGCTTATTCCCTTGGAGAGTCTTTGCCAGGGATAGATAAAAGCAAATCTGGCATTGTTAACCCTGACATTAAAACCGTGACATGTCGGCATCAATAACCCTCTACCACAAATCTTCACTTTCAAGATAACAAAATTAAATGTTTATTTTGGATTTAGTCATGTTATATTGTCAATGTTCATGTTGTAAATGATTTAAAAGCTATTACAAAAAAACCTAACTGTACTTAACGTGCTGCAAGATCCATCCAGTTAACATACGACATACAAATGAAAGACCAGGAAGCAGTGTTTGGGATAAAATGTAAGACTATCCCTAGGTCAGTATGATGTTCCAGAGAGGGTGAAGAGAATTGATATGTGGAAAATGTGGTTAAATAGCTGATAATACTTGGGATGATGGCGCTGTCAGATGCTATTGTGTCGGTACTGGTCAGTGAGAAACCAGAATGAAGCTATTCTATTAGGATTATAAAGAAAATCATTGTCCAGTTTGGAATACATAACAAAAACCTCCAGATGAGAATGGGGATTAGGATATGGACTACAGGTGTGAGGTGTCTATCAAGACCTCATTAATTAGCTCAGTCGTTTTGCCTGGTCATTATTTGTTGATTAGTGCGTTACATAAGAGATTGTTTCTGCATTAGCGGATAACATACATATTAGACCTCAAGCCGTTCAGGGCTGTGGGGATGTAGTGTACTGGTTATATTGACCTCACCACAATAAAAGAGCTGACACATTATTTGTATTGGGTACGTAGGAGTTTAGATCCGGGTGAAGAAACAACATGAAATGAATAAATGACCATCAGTACATAGAACATCAGTACATAGAACATCAGTACATAGAACATCAGTACATAGAACATCAGTACATAGAACATCAGTACATAGAACATCAGTACATAGAACATCACTCCATAATACAGACGAGAACTGAAATAATTTTAGAACTGAAGCAACATATGTACATGCAGTAATAAGGAATCCTATTAGCCAAAACACAATCACACGTAAACGGTAATTCTAATAGATTCCAAAATCGTGCTCAAAGTCATCTCAAGCTCCAAACAAAATAGACTTGCACACGAAATAAAATAGACCATCAGCTAGTTGTCCTAAAAACAGATCTAGTCCTATAGTGGATAGGGGCGCAATGTGGGATTCTTTGAAATGAGAAAGCCAATGAGCTCGTAAAAGTCGAAAATGACGCCACTCAGACTGGCCATATAATGCGCAATAATTAACAAAAGACGGTTATCAAACAATCTATGATTACGGAACATAGAGACCAGCACAAAGAATACAAGCTAGACAATCACAACCTAGACAACCGAAGATAACATCGGCAGACACAGATCTTCAGACTCAGGTCAGGACATTGCAGACTCAAGGCTCACCGGCACAGACTGGGTCTCAAAGAAACTGCTACGTGGGATTGTGGAGTACCCCAGCAAAAGTCATAATATATTTTACAAGACTGACCTACATTATACAGACCAAAGAGAGACAGTCTGACCAGGAGGATCGACCATGCCCGACAAGCTGTGGGGGACCATCGAAAACTAAAAACGCACATTCTGCTTTGCGAAATTCTCCGTGCTGGAATCATTGTATCAGTTGATCAAAGAAGAAGTAGAAGAAGATGACATGTTGCCTACATCTCCACATATCATGTTTCTGTACAGGACAGTGCTGTTGGGCCCGATGCACCTAATTGGTTGCAGGTAAGTTATCTTGATTTCAAATTTGATGTAGGCCTACGGATTCTGGTATGATACGTATTGCCTGGATTCATTATTTTATCAAAACGTGAACTGAGTGCTGATGTTCTTGCTGCCATGGCATTCCATGTCAAGTAGTTGATACAACCTCAGTTGATGAAATTGTGATAGACAGAATGCGGTAGTAAATATAGGACAAAATTAAAAGGGTGCCTGAAAGGCAGAGCTGGATATTTTCAACCAGCGGTCAACACAAACCATTAGCGTCCACAACATTAATTAATAAAAGTCAGAGAGAGAGAAAGAGAGAGAGAGATAGAGAGAGAGAAGGAGAAAGAGAGAGAGAAAATGAGAGAAATATATAGACTGATCACCTAATCGTTTGCATAGTGTAGTGATATCACCGAATTTTTATCAGTTCCACAATTACACTAAGCGGTAGTTCCTATCTTTAGTTGGTTACAACAATTTGTCAGTCTGGTTCACCATGGGCTACTCACGTTGTACTTAATAGTTCAACTGCAACTTTCCAAAGCTTGCCATAACTAGTAAAAACAGAGTTGCGCGAGGAACCAGCAAATCTTGAAAAGCCATTGCTATAATACGTACACTGTAAGTGTTTTCATTCAATCGTTCCGTAAAGTGTTCAACTGTAGTGATAACTCATATGCTTCACTTTGAACAAAGAGGCGACCCACACAGAACACATTACGTCGTATATGACGGAAAGATACTACTCCATGTCAAGAAGCCACCAATGGACAATATCCAGGTTATTAACTCTGTCATTGCAGGATCAAATATCAGTTGTTCAACAGATGAAATACAGACACACATAAATGTGTAAATGCGGGGCAGGAAGAGCAAGCAGGATCACTTGTTCTACGAATGAGTGGGCTCCACAAGAAAAGCAGAGGACTTTGCAATATTATAATAAGCGATGAACTGTGTTGCGATACATGAGGAACTATTGTAGGAAGCACGTACATGGTGTAATGTGAGAGTGAACGCCGATGTAGAGGCAGCTGTACACACATTGGTGGTGGGTGCTAACAGCAGAACAAACTGTTAATGTATTGTACATTTTATGAGATGAGTCGTGTGACAGCATCTTCCATCTCATCCGATCAAGAGATTAAACTGTATTGTGACGGGATAACCTTGAGAGAGGCGGTCACTTTTATGTGGAACGTAGATGTGAATATTTGAGTGATAACAAAAACAAAAAATAGAAAAATATTGAAGATAGATGCTATTGTTCAGTTGATGTAAATGCATTTCTACTATCTGAACCTTGAAAGGAGGTGGACAAGCTGCTATCCCAATTTTAGCTACTAGCGAAGGAAGGGACCCCGAGTCAGCAGGCAGGAAGTTGAACCTCTGGACCATTGATGAAAGAAATATAAACATTTCCACTTTAGCCATTGGCTCGCCAGGACAAACTCTTTTGCCCAAAGAAAATGGGACAAACTCCTCGTGAGTATTGACCTTACCGTTTTCATCAAGGATATTGTTCAGGTTTGAGTACGTCTGTGTCCTCCCCCCAAATCTTCTTGTTAAATAAGATGAATCTAAATTGGTCATTATTTGTGTGCCTGTGAGAATTGTGTAACCTACAATATTTAAGTTTTCAGAACACATGTAAATTCAGAGGGACGATGCTTGCAATTCGCTTGACCTCCATAATGTAAGCATTTAAGTATGGCAGCTGGTACTTGACTGACATGTTGGATATTCTCTATGCCCCCCTGCCCCCCCCCCCCCCCGTCTCTCTTGATGTCTTCAAAAACCTTTACCTGAATCTCAGTGTAATACAGAAAGTAAAGTACACAACAGTGGATTGTCGTGCTGGATGTATCTGTACCTGCTCGGGCCAAATCGAATATGACCCTAATCTAATTATCCACAATCATGGTTGGAGCTTTTCCAGCTATCCGCTTTTTTTGTTCATTTCCTAAACATATCTGGCAAAATAATTGCTTAAATTAATCTCATCAAATGTATCATAACCTTTCTGTTTAATGAGGTTATTGGTATCTTCATAGAGCTTGTCCAGAGATAGAATTTGTTATAGCCATATTGGCTATCTCGGTTTCTCATTCGATGAGAAATTATACAGCCGATATTCAACTGTCATTATATAAGTGCCACAGTTACACTGAAAGGTAGTTCTTATCTTTAGTTGGTTACATCAATGATTTGTCAGTCTGGTTCACCATAGTGGTAATCCTGATAAACATAATCATTCTACAGCAACCTTCTAAAGCACGTCGTAAAAACTTTAAAAAGAGAGTTGCGCGTTGAACTAGCAACCACTTCTTGCAAAACCATTGCTTTGACGTAGTCGCTGCAAATGCTTTTGTTCAGGCGTCCCGACAAAACCGCAGATGTAATTGTAGCTTCCATGATTCACTTGGAACGAAAAGGAGAACCCCTGAGATCACATGCAGTCGTATATGAAGAAAGTATATTAATCCTTGCACAAACGATATCAAGTGACAATATCCAGGCTATGAACAGGTCATTGCAGACTCATATATCAGCTGCTCAAAATTGGTAAAACAGACACACATAAATGTATCCATTTGGGGAAGAACACAGGAGCAAGAGATCTTGTACTCCAAATATGGGGGCTCTACGAGAGAAGAGGGGGACTTACACAATTATGATTAGCGATAAACTGTATGGCGATAAATGAAAGCAGTATTATTGAAGATACATCTTACAGGTTATACAAAGAGATGGGTAATACATGTGTACACGTGATACATAATTAGTGATTATTGTCTTATTTGTACATTTTG
The DNA here is from genome assembly GCA_036924085.1 of Ariolimax columbianus. Classification (NCBI taxonomy): domain Eukaryota; kingdom Metazoa; phylum Mollusca; class Gastropoda; order Stylommatophora; family Arionidae; genus Ariolimax; species Ariolimax columbianus. Next base: position 26,339,306 of record JAVGWX010000016.1, on the reverse strand, counting down.
ACCAAGTTAACAATTTCGTTATAGAAGAAGTGATCAGGATCATGCTATTGGTATCTCCCTAGAACGTCTGCAGGGATAGTAGGGACCATATGGGCTTCCTCTGTTTCTCATATGCTGAGCACTTGTACAGCAGACATTCACCGTTCTTTATATCAGTACCACAGTTAAACTAAGTGTTAGTTCCTATCTTTAGTTGATTAATTATATGATATGTCCGTATGCTTCGTTTTAGGGGGTACTTGGAGTTTATGAAATAGTACCAGTGTAACCATCCAAGCATGTCCTGAAAGGTTAATAAAGAGGTTGTTAATTGAACTAGCAACCACATGTTGTATAATCATTGCCCTAACTACCGCCACTGCAAATGATTGAATTACGGCGTACCTTATGTGGTCAGCTGTAGTGGTAGCCACTATGCTTCACTTGGAGCGAAAAGGTGAACCACAGAGAACACATATATTCTTGTATGAAGTTAGCATACACTTTTGTCAAGAAGAGATGAAGTGACATAATCCAGACTGTGAACCGGTCTTTGCAGTCTCAAATATCAGTTGTTCAACGGATATAAATTGTCACACTCAAATGTGTCTATATGGGGGAGGACGAACAAGTAGGGGTACGTGTTCTATTCATGTGTCGGCTCCACGAGACGAGCAGATGACTGATAACATCATTTTGAGAGAGAAACTATTTATTAGCGGCAAGGGAAGCCTGCTGTATTTGGGGAATATAAGTTGTAATGTTAAAGTAGGCGACGATGTAGAGCCCGATGTACAGGAGCTGTTGCTTAGTGATACGATTATAACGTGTTCTTTCAGTGTTGTTGACTCCTCCAGTTAAGCTTAGCGATATTATCTCTCTTCTCGATCGTATTTATAGATAAACTGTAAGGTGACAAGTGTACACTGACTTTGACTAGGTTGATGAGAATAATAGATGTCATAAACAATTGACCAATTAAAAAAAACGGCGAAGAATGAATGCAACTGCTGATTCTTCTGATGATGTTCCCAATATTTTTGCTTCCTAAAGTCTTTCTACTGCTCGAACTTTGAAAGGAGCTGGGCAAGCTGTGAGTCCAAACTGAGGGAAGCTACTCCGCTTCACCAGGTAGAAACTTGAACTTCTGCACCATTTAGGAAAGAAAAAAAAACATTTCCACTTTAGCCATTTGCTCGCCGAGACAAACTCTTTTCCCCAAAGAAAATGGGACAAACTCCTGTGGAGTCTTGACCTTACCTTTTTCATCAAGAAATCGTTCAGGTTTGAGTACATCTGTGTCCTTCCCCCAGATCTTCTTGTCAAATAAAACGGAATCCAAAGATAATATTATTTGTGTGCCTTTAGGAATTGTGTATCCTGCAATGGTTAAGTTGTCCGATAACATATGTGGCGCATTCAGAGGGGCGATGCTTGCAATTCACTGAACCTCCATAATGTAAGCATTCAAATATGGCAGCTGGTACTTGTCTGACATGTTGGGTATTCTCTCTGTACCCACCTCTCTCTCGATCTCTTGATAAACCTGTATCTCAGGGTAGTGAAGAAAGTAAAGTACGCACCAGTTGATAGTGGTGCTGATGGTCTCTGTACCTCCAGCAAACAAATCGAATATGATCTTCATCAAGTTATCCTCACTCATGGTTGTAGCTTCTCCAGCCTTTAGCTTTTTGGTCATTTCAGAAACATATCTGGCAATGTAATTGTCTAAATTATTCTCATCAAATTCATCATAACCTTTCTGTTTAATGTAAGGTTTGGCGAAGTTTGTCATAAAATCTATCGATCTATCGTGTATTCTCTTTGCCCCAAAAAGATCTCCAGGAAGATACGGCCAGAATTTGAAATAATTGGCTAGGTTTCTTCCATCAGCTTCGAAGAGATTCTCTCTAAATATCCTATATTTGTCTTTAAATCTATCATCATCCTGGTTAAAACGATTTTTAATTATAATGGAAGAGATGACGTTCGCAACACTGTAGGTTATTATGTTTTCAAGATCGGTGGGTACGCCTTTGAGATTGGCCAAGACTTGGTTGTTGATGGCGATTACATCAGTAACTTTCTCTACTAAGACGTTGCTGCCCATACCAAGGACTCGCAGGATGTTGACTGTGACTGCTCTCTGTTCCTTCCACAATACGCCTGATGAGAACGCGACACCCAAGCCGGCATGTCCGGTTGCCTTCATATGGATGGAAACAAAATATGTAGAAAATATGTGTCAATAAAGATAACAAATAGATATTGAGTCTTCGCTGCATGGGGTCGACCGGCAATATATGAGGACCAATAGATATGAAGCAACCACGAAAAACAACATAAATAACAAATAATTACAGAATAGCTGATCTTCAGTCTACAAATGCCGAAGGTAACAACAGTTTATGCACACAAGGTCTTTGTCAGAAACACTATGTAGCGCAATCAAATGAATCAAGCTATGAAGATGATAATATATGATATAATAATGACTAAATGTAGACTAATTAAGAACTTAAAAATGGATAAGTAGCTAATCCTGAATAGAATCAGCATGCAAGTAACAACAACAATAAAGAATGTTAACATACATTTTTTGTTATATTTTAAAATAATACTCAATATTTGAAGGTACATCACATTCTGAATCTCAATAGTTTCATACCAAGAAATGGAACACGAGGTAACATCATGGCAACGATCACAAGGCAAGTATTTATCTTAATGTTTGAAAATATAAAACAAAGTGAAGTAAAGATCAGTCCGAACACCGGACCTCCAAGTGATGGAAGCGCCTTGCCGAAAACGATAGATGAGATTTGTAACTACAACGGATGAAACACGTTTAAACATGATGGATGATACATGTTTGTAGATATATGGGTGATACAGGTTTACATATGATACAGAGTGATGGATGACATGTTTTCAGATGATACAGAATTGTGCATGATACATATTTGCACGAATTACAGAATGCTGAGTGATATATGTACACACATCATAACGCATTGTGAATTGATTTTTTTATTGTACACTTTGACCATCTCAAAAATGTGAAACGAGAAGTCAGCATCAGGTTATTGACATCTCTTTAAAGATGGTCCAGAAATAGTACTGGTGATGGCAGTGAGGGCTTTCTCTGGTTCTCATATGCTGAGCTCTTGTACAGCATTTATTCAGGTCAGGTCAGATCATCTCGTAACCGGTGAGGTCGTTGTGGCACACATGAAGACATCCCCACAACTCTCCGTCACCCTTCTCTGACATCGGCCGCCGCCTGTGCTTCCTCTGGTCGTGGATTGGTCCATTCTTGTGTGTTGTTCTCACATATGTACTTGGGACGACCTCTTCGTCGTTTTCGTTGCACCTTTCCGTGATGGATCGTATTTGCAAGACTATTTGATCTTGACATGTGCCCGTACCAAGAGAGTTTCCTTCTTGTGACAGTTGCTAAGACGTCTTCATTCTTATTGCTCTTGCAATTCTCTCTCTTATTTCCTCCTTTGTATCTCGATCTTTGTCCATGGCGTTTTGATGTCTTTGGAAACATCCCATCTTCAAGGCCGGTATCCTCCGCTGCAGATCAGCTGTAATTATGAATGTCTCACAAGTACAGAGGAATATTGACAGGATCAATTTACACATTAATCTGATCTTTATGTTTATGGCTAAACGAGTATCTTGTTAGATTTTGTTGAGCCGTGCAAGCGCCGCCATTGTTTGTGCTATTCTGGGTAACTCATAACATTTTGATACTTCATCACTGACAATCTAGCCCAGATATCTAAGACAGCCGACCACTTCGCTTTTATTGCCATTAGCTTTCAACCGCTGTTGAATCCCTCGGCTTTGCTGCCCACTATTTTTTTTTCTTTCTAGCGTTAATCTCCATACCGTAATCAAGAGCTTATTCATGGAAGCTTTTGGCCCATTCTCGGAGTTCCGCTTCCGTGCCCACCAGCCTGTCGATATCAAATGCAGAACAAACGAAGGTTGGTAATCGTTCGGTCCCCTAACATGACAGTACGAACGTGATCTCCAACTTCTCCCTCAAAATTCCTTCAAGTAATATGTTGAAAGGTGTTGGGGAGAGCGTACAACCCTTTCTCACAACGATTGATGTACAAAAGTAGTCAACCCATATCGAATTCACAAGAACTGCGCTACACGCCCTGTCAGACAGGTGTTCAAGGACATGTATAATATTTCCGTTGATTGTATGCCTCCACTTGGTTGCCCATGCGCTTTTTGCGATACCCTATCAGTCGCCTTCTTTAAATCAACAAACACATGATTCAATTGTTTCTGCTGTTCATATATTTCACGTTCAACAGTATTTAATTAAGTATCTGTTCGGTATTGCTTTTTCCTTGTCTGAACCCTGCCTGCTCCTGAGCAATGATGTTTTCCGTTTAAGGATTCAATCTGCCGAGCATTATTCTAAGCATGGTCTTGCTAGATTGACGAGGCTTATTGTTCTGTAATTTTGGGACAGCTTTAGGTTTCCAGACTTAAGTAACGGAATAACCATCGATTGTATCCTTAAGACAGGCCAGTTTCTCGTCGCCCATATTTTGTTGCAGATGTGTCCGGCCTTCCGCCTCTACCTTCCAACTTGCTTCTAATAGCCCTGCTTGTATATAGTCCATGTATATTGTCTTGTACACACTAAAAGACCAAAGAATCATCGAAGTGTTCCAACCGAGGGTAGGAGGGAGATGTGCGCCACTGTTGACTCTCAGAAAGGAGCTTGATATCAATACAGAAACAAAGTCTCTTAACTCAGCATTCATAGATGCAGCAAGAGATATCATGTAGTGAAACCGAAGACAAAATTAGCCATTGGTGACCAAAGAAAAGTTTAGACCTTTGTGATAGAAGAATGTCACTGAAAAACCAAAAAACATTCACCTGATGAGGTCGGCAGATATTAAGAGGTCAGTATAGTTATACAACAAGTAATGAGAGACGAGAATAAAACGTGGATATTTGGGCAATGTACAAACATTGAAGAGAGATTAGACAGAAATGACACTAAATGAGCATACGAAGGTGGTCAAAGAACTGGTAACACCAAGACAAGGTAGGAATCTTATGATTCAGGCTAAAAGCCGCAATGTATTTGGAAAATATTCCCTCCAACAAAAACAACGACAGAGGATATCCAAATGATAACGAAGAAGCAGATAACTGCAGAGGTAAAGCCATATATTCGATTTTCTATTTAGCAGTACAACATCTACACGAAGCGGTAGTTCATATCTTTAGTTGCTTAGAAAGATAATATGTCAGTCTGGTTCACTGTAGTGGTACTCGGGTTGTACTGAACAGTACTGAACCAATCTAAGCATGTAGTAAAATATGAATAAAGGGGTTGTGCATGGAACTAGCAACCGCATCTTGTAAAACCATCGAAAATGACATCACCACAGTAAATGATTAAATTACGGAGTACCTTAATGCGGTCAGCTGTAGTGCTAGCCCATATGCTTCACTTGGAGCAAAAAGCCGAACCACAGATAAGACATGGAGCCTTTATAACAAAAGCAAACTACCAATTGTTAAGAAAAGATGAGGTGAGAATATCCAAACTGTGAACGGGCTATTGTAGGCTCAAATATCAGCTGTTCAACATATATCTTACAGACACATATAAATGTGTCCATGTGGGGGAGGACAAACACGTTGTAGTACTTGTTATATAAATGTGTTGGCTTCCGTGAGGTGCATTTTGTGGGAGAAACTGTTTATTAGCTGCAAGTGAAGCCTGCTGTATATTGCTATAATGTGAAAGTTGGCGACGATCTTGAGGCCGATGTACAGGCGCTGTTGCTTAGTGATACTAGTAGAACGTGTGACAGCATATCACTTATGAACAGTAATAATGAATAAACTGTAAGGTGACGAGTGTAATCATAGCCTGACCGCCATGCTGGTGTAGAAAATAGATGTGGATATTTAATTGCAAACAACAGAGAAACAGATTACATGAAATTGTTCATTCCTACGACGATGTCTGCCATATTCAACGTCCTAATGTCTGTCTACTGCACGAACCTTGTAAGGAAGTGGGCAAGCTGTGATCCCAAAGCGAGCTACAAGCGAGGGAAGAGGCCCTGAGTCAGCCGGCAGGAACTTGAACCTCTGGACCATTGAAGACAGAAATAGAAACATTTCAACTTTAGCCATTGATTCGCCAAGACAAACTCTTTTCCCCAAAGAAAATGGGACAAATTCCTGGAGAGTCTTGACCTTACCGTTTTCATCAAGAAATCGTTCAGGTTTCAGGACACCTGCGTCCTCTCCCCAAATCTTCTTGTCAAAAAGGATGGAATCCAAAGAGGGCATTATTTGTGTGCCTTTAGGTATTGTGTATCTTGAAATGGTTAAGTTGTTCGTACACATACGTTGCCCATTCAGAGGGATGATGCTTGCAATTCTCTGGACCTCCATAATGTAAGCATTCAAGTACGGCAGCTGATACTTGTCTGACATGTTGGGTATTCTCTCTGTCCCCACCTCTCTCTCGATCTCTTGATAAACCTTCTCCTGTATCTCAGGGTAGTGAAGAAAGTAAAGTAAGCACCAGTTGATTGTCGTGCTGGAGGTCTCTGTACCTGCAGCAAATAATTCAAATATGATTTTCATTAAACTATTCTCACTCATGGTTGTAGCTTCTCCAGCCTTCAGCTTTTTGTTCATTTCAGAAACATATAGGGCAATGTAATTATCTAATTTATTCTCATCAAATTCATCATAACCTTTTTGTTTGATGTAAGGTTTGACGAAGTTTGTCATTAAATCAGTCGATCTGGCGAGTATTCTCTTTGCCCCAAAAAGATCTCCAGGAAGATATGGCCAGAATTTGAAGAAATTTGCTAGGTTATTTCCGTCAGCTTCTAAGACATTCTCTCTTAAACGCCTACATGTGTCCATGAATTTTTCGTCATCGTGGTTAAAACGATTTCCAATTATCAGAGAACAGATGACGTTAGCTACACTACAGGTTATTATGTTTTCAATATCGGTGGGCACTCCTTTAAGGTTAGCTAAGACTTCGTTGTTGGCGGCGACTACCTCAGTAACCTTCTCAACCAGGACGTTGTTCCTATCCCAAGAGCTCGCAGGATGTTGGCTGTCACTGCTCTCTGTTCCTTCCACACTTCGCCTGATGAGAACACGACACCCATGCCGGTATAACCAGTTGCCTTGCTATGGAGGAAAACAAGATTTTTAGAAAACACATGTCAAAACGATAACATATAGACAGTGAGTATTTGGTGCCTGGAACCGACCGACATGTTTATGCAGGGCCATTAGATGTGATCGGTCAACGAAGAAGACATAATTATACGTATTTTCGTTTTAGTTTACACAAATTTAAGTTATATTATAATATGAAAATAAGGTCTTCACCATAGACAATGGGCTGCAAAAATAGGAATAGGTAACTAATTAAACAATGAAGATGGTAATGTATATATATATATATTACAGTGCAGTCTCTATGCAAACCAGGAAGCTCTTCAAAATCAATAAATCCTTATTGGTATAAAACTCCAAGTAATAATGTGAAAATAAATTTCTTTTTAAATACTAGAGAATATGCAACATTTAAATATACAACAAAGTCTGCATCTCAATAGTTGCATGTCAAGGTAGGAAATATGTGGAAGCTTCGAAGCAGCGAATTGAACAAAAAATATGTATTCGAAACAACAATCACAGGAGAAGTATTTGTCAGCACTTGATTGCGTATATAGTAAACACCGGACATGAAAAGGAGGTAATAGGCTTTTCGGAATTGAAGCATCGGACTTCCAGGTGACGGATATGGCTTGCTATGTGTGTGTGTGGGAGAGAGAGACAGAGAGAGAGAGAGAGAGAGGTAGCGAGATAGAAAGAAAAGAGTTAGAGCGAGCGAGTGACAGATAGAGAAAGAGAGACAAAGCGAGAGAGAGAGAGAGTTGTGGTACCAGTTGGATGACATATGTTTGCAAGTGAAACATAATAATGAATGATACATGTTAACAGGTGAAATGTAATGATGGATGATAAATATTTACACATTACAGGGCAATGATGGACGGCGCATCTTTACACTGAATATAGAATGATGGATTATAGATTTACATGTAATACATAATTATGGATGATATTTGTCTATTTATCATACATAATGATGGACAATGCATGTTTACACATGATCCAGAAGGTTGAATGACCCATGTTTACACTTAATATATAATAATGGATGATTAATATTTACACATGCTACAGGCGGATGGGTGATGCATGTCTACACATCGTACCGAATTCGGAATTGTTGTATTGATATCCCAACTCAATAATATGTAATTCCATGTTCTGATACAATAACCAATTTCTCTTTTGTGGCAATTTTACTGCAAGTTTGGTGTTCGATTTCTGTAGCGTATATTACTTCAATGTTTAGCAGGTTGATAAATCACCTTGGCTTTGCAGATGATCTAGTACTTATAACGGAGTCAGCCACATTCGCAAATGAAAGGCTTGCAGCGCTCCACCGAGAGGGAAAGAAAGAGGTACTCGAAGTGAACCCGTCCAATACGACAGTCATGCGCAATCAATTCGCTTCCCACGACCCAGTCTTTCTAGATGGTGGACAATGTGGAAAGGTACATCTACCTTGGACGTCTGCTCAACATGCAGGTCGACTTAAATCCAGAGTTGACCAGACGGCGTCGCGGGTTGGGCGGTGTTCTCTTCGATAAAGCTGATACTGGGCAACTTTCACGACGAGAACCTTCGGACCTCTCTTTTCAAATCCACATTACTACCTGCAATATGACAGGTGGAGGAAACACTCACGAAAGAGATGGAGTCAAAATTCAGAGTGATTCAGGCCTCCCTTGAGAGACGCATGGTCGACCTCACGTTTCATAGACAGGGCACACAAATAATCTTCATAACTCGGACATACGTCAATTGTCCCAAGTGGAAGATGCAGTTATGTATACAGACAAGATGAAATATCACTGTGGGTGAGGAGGGGGGCACTTACTGCGAAGAACGGACAGTCATTGGAGCACAGCGACAAGAACATGGTACCCCAGTGACAAGAAACGACCAGGTGGACGACCGCCAATACGTTAGTCCGACTAATTTGCATACCGCATAAACAGTCGCGATGTCACAGATGAACGACTCATTATCCACTGGCCCATCGTAGCCCAAGATAGAGGGGTTTGAGGAGAAGTTGGAACACGCAACGGTGTAATCGCCGCTGAAAAACGGGTCGCCCAGTAATCCATTACTTCACAAAAGTTTCCATTGTTCGTTTCATGTTTCCAGAGACTAAATAAACACTTATTTTGTCATCGCTGATATGAACAAACATACTTTGTTTCCCGTCGAAATTCCTTAACATAACAAGTAGACCATCACATAATGAATTCTTTGTTTTTGGCATTTTTAAACACATGTCTTCAGTCTTTTTCTTTTGTCCCGTAAAATGGGAAGTCGTTTGTGCATTCTGATATATTTGTTTGCATATGTATCTGTAAATAGCCAGTGTTTATGTTTCCCAATGTATGTCTATCGTGTTTCTCAATATTGCACGAAGAGTGGTTGGTTCAATAGGCTTGAGTTTTCATTCACCAGACACAAGTGACTATATCCTTGCCTTTTCTATGTCCAAGGCGTGTAATTTCCCACGAGACGGAGTGCCTTTGGCGTCAAATTGATGATGAACTATGCAACAGTCGTGCAACCATAAATTCTTCTTGCCATTACTGGGTTAGGGGATATATCCATGTTCAGTGGACAGTGCGGATTATTCTTGCAATATTTGCGGACATATGATTTTGCCATCACAAAGACTACCATTGATACAGAAAGCTGAACACTTTTATTTTGATAATGAGATCGGTGACCATGATCGGGATTGGATCCCACACTGTGATGTTGGTTGAACCTAAAGGAACGATAGATGCGGTGTGCGGTCCTAATGGCGTCGAGGGAACCAATAAATCCCCATAATGATTGTTTCTTCTGCATAGCACCTTCATTTTAACATGGCTTTTCTAAGAAGAAAATGTCACATGTGGAATATTAGAATACTCTCTCTTTGCTATGAAACCAGAGCGTCAGGATCTACCTGCAGCGTATATCCTGCACAATGAAGGATATACTAATGCTAGTGGATATAAATGAAAGCATCTACACCAGGAGATCATGATTTCGTGATCATTGAAGAGTCTGCATATCCACCCAAAATTACGAGAGAAAATTGTCTGATCTAGTGAAAGATTTGGAATTGTCCTTATACAAAAATTAATAAGAGCTGTTGGTGGTCCAGACTGCGGCAATGGCATCTTATAGAATAGAACGTGCACTTTCCAATGTGTCATACCCGACAAAAAGATCTGCGTCCGAAAATTAAAGTGACAGATGACGTCATTGATTGGCTTAATGTAGTGGAGCAGTATATATCAACACGATTAGAGGTTGTTCATTCATTCGTCAAAGTCAAGCTTTAACGTTGTACTGGACCATGTTAGTAACGGTTTGTCATGTGTTCCAATCGGGTATACCGTTCAGGTGAAAGAAATGGACAACATGAGACAACTGTTATACACCATCCACTATGACAAGTAGAAGTGACAGATTGTTAGTGATTTGAGTGTCACTACCGTCTTGGCTTCGCATCTGAGTGGTCCTGGGTTCATTCCCCAGTTGAGACGGTAATGTTTTTTTCAGACCGCAATGGCTTCCGGGTCGACCCAGCCTTAAATGGGTACCGGTTCAGTCCGGGAAGTAAAAGCGGCGAGGGAGAGGAGATGGTTACCGCCCTCATATAGCCGAGCCTTTGAAATGTGAGATCGCTAACACCTCACACCCCTACGGCAGTAATGCTATGGGATACTTTACTTTACTTTACCGTCTTGATGGTGTTACAGCAGAGTTACACAATGTTCTGTCCCTTCCTATGTCAGTGGGATAGCCAGGAAGAAAGAAAGTTCCCCCCCCCCCCTCTAATCGATAATCACGTCCTTGAAAGTATACAGAAAGTATTGAAAGTATCACAGCACCGGCCGTTACCCCGGGGAAACAAACCCTTCGACAATGCAGGAGGAAGCAGACCCTTACACAAAATGCATGCTGAAGACGGATGCACTGGGCCGACAGGCGCAAAATAAGAACAATCGCCTTGGGGGCTAGAAAAATAAGGCGAACTCAAAATTAATTACTTTTTTTTTAAAGTCTAAGTTGTACTCTCATGTGGATTTCTTCCCTGCTAAGTGTCCATCTGTCAGTTACGATCTTGAGGAAACATTTCGTTGGGATATTACTACACTAGGAAAAAGGTTCAAAGAGAAATGCAACGCAGCAAGGCTAACATTCTATTGGTAGACCCTTGCAAGATATGCGTCAGAAACGAATTAAAAGCGAGAGTCGACAAGGCGTTTGTGTGAATCCTTTCAACTATGAGCAGTATTTCCAAAATGTTTTAAAACGGGGTTTATTTATATTTGTTTTAAACTGCAGCTATTCTGATGTGTCAATTTCCTTTTCAACACCGAACATATCATAATAGGTTTCTTCATTTAGTCTTAGATACATACACACAGTCAAAATTTGTTGTCCAATGTAAATCTAAAGCCTTGTACTAGACTTAGATAACTATACAACACTGGACGCGACAGTGTTCTGTGAACGACAAACTCTTATAATTTCTACTATCTTAATCATCTCTTTCTTACTTGTGTTCTCATTGCTCTTCTACACTACGTCTTTTGCAACTGCTTTTTAATTCGTTTCCACTTTCTTCTGATACGTTCGATCCCTGAGATAACGAGAGTAGTTATCTCCAGTTCCAGCATCAATGATTTTTGTATAGATTATTTTAAGCGATATCCACATCAAAGGTCGGCTGCCATAAATCTGAAACATCTTCTGTCTTTGACATGATTGTATTTCTCCTTTCTTTCACGTTATGTTTGCGTCGGATACAGCAAGTCTCTCGTACAGTCATAGCTTTAGTACAGTAATGTCTCCAGTACAGTCATAGCTTTAGTACAGTAATGTCTCCAGTACAGTCATTGCTTTAATACAGTTATGTCTCCAGTACAGTCATAGCTTTAGTACAGTTATGTCTCCAGTACAGTCATAGCTTTAGTACAGTTATGTCTCCAGTACAGTCATAGCTTTAGTACAGTAATGTCTCCAGTACAGTCATTGCTTTAATACAGCCAAGCGGCTAGTTCATACTTTATTCTTGTACAGTTAAGTTTCTAGTGCATTATTTCCTCTAGTACAGTCAAGTCTTCAGTACGTTAATTGCGTTATTGTAGTCAAGTCTCCAGTACATTCATTGGCTTAGTACAGTCAAGTCTATACTACAGTAACGCTGTAGCACAGTCTAATATGTGGTACAGTCATGGCTAATTCAGTAATTCCATGAAATCTCGAACGTCTGAGCCATGTATGTCCATTGTTTGCTTGATATGCAGATGAACTCATTTGAGCCATGAGTCCAAAAAAGAATAACTCGTGCCTAAGTGTTCGAGAAAAGTAAAAAATAAAACATTTACTAATATATTTAATGTAATATCCTCCAGTTCCTCTACTAAAGCTCACCGCGTCAAAGAATACGTATGGTCTGTCACTGCAGATATCGGCGTTCGTCACAAGAGCTTCTTTGATCAGATCATAACCATTCAGGACGATCACCAGTGATTGACCCAGGTACAGACTGTATAAAGAAAAAAAAACTAAAATAGAGATAATTATGACGTCCCTAATTTGATGATATCAATCGAAATGTTATCAGTTTGTTTTTACTTGTTTGATTTCAAGAAAAGAGGGACAGGTAGCCGAGTTCTTAGAATTCAAGCATCCTAATCAGAAAGACGCTGTATCAAATTAAAGGAGCACACTATTAAAAAACCAATCAGGGATGCAGATAGCTATCCTTCACACTACATAGCAACTGTCAGTGCAAAAGAACTTTGTTCTTATACCTGTACATTCAATCCAGCAAACAATAGACTTTAGTCACTGCTTCAGTGAATTTATTTTAAAAAAATGTTTTTTGTGATGGGGGTGGGGATGGGATGGATGGATATACAGCGCCAATAACAATAGTTATTATATTTTCAAATAATCAGAAAAATGAGATACCGATCAACAGAAATAGTTTTTACGATCGATATCGCTAATAAGTCTGAAGAGATAATAATGTATCTGGTATCAAGCTAGCTTCGACCAGTGGTAAGACATAAGTGGTAAGACATAACTGGAGATAGCTCAAACACTCTGTCCCCACCTTCGAGGAGACCATGAGTTTCTTGATCTTGCAGGTTTCGATCGCCTACCATTTCCGTTCATCGCTTTGAGAATCGACCCTCTTACTTTTCGTCTACTGCAACCCAGCATTATCAACCAGTTGCTGCAGACTTCAATAAAAAATAATGAAGAAATGTCACCGCTAAAATGGAATAAGTACAAACAATGGATCATTTCTCGGATTATGTCCTGTCCATGAGAGGAAGGGATAAGCATGACCAAATTCAACACAACCATTTACACTGCAAGATTGACACCAATGTCAATAGCATTGTTATGTTTATCTATCACTTTTAACGAAGTCCATTATCTTTGTTCAGCCTTGTGGATAATCTTTTCATGTTGGTCAGTCCCCTGAAATGTTTGACTTCCGCGGTTATTTGGTTTAAAGTGAGGAATGTGTGCACAATATGTCAAATTCACACTCTCGTCCTGAGCTAGATTTAACAAATGGCAGGACTATATTGAGACTACTGGAGAAAGCATATTACGCAGCTTTTTTCCTCAGGGTTTACTCCCGAAGCCTTTTCGGTAAACATGTATCTCGCAAAGTAGAGGGAAGTGACATCTAATAGCTTGGAAATATAGGAAGACCAGGACTAAATCTTTATGTTCATAACAAATGGCACAGGGATCTGTACGTACCCGATATCCACACCATTTTGTCACAGAGTAAAAGTCAATGCCACCCACAAAGTGACAGAGTCACTTTCATAAACCGGCTTTCCTGAAACTTACAACGGGCAGCGGATGCAATCCAGCCAAATTGTGATGATGTGCGGGAACCAAAGAAACAAACCATAAACATCTCATCAATAGCAAGGACAAATGAATAACTAGTCGATCGATGCTGGTAATCCATTACTTTATCTTAACTATGCAATTGTACACGATATAACGATGACAACTATCACATACAAGGTTTCAGCTTCACAGTAGACAATTGTCAAATCTACACAATCGTTGTTCATATCAAATGTCACAGGAAAATCATGGCAAATGCATTAATCTGGCTTGTCACTAGATGCAGAAATATGCAACCTCAATTCAGATACAAGTAATATGACTGCCATTGTCAAAACAAATATGTACACTAAACACACTGCTACATAAAAAAGATACAAATTCACAAATATGTGGACACCAACACGTAGGAATAAAAGACAAGCAACAAATTGTGCAGATAACGTTGCGAAACGGGTTTGAAATTGAAAGGATTCAATTCAAGTCGTAATAAGAAAGTCTCCAAGAAAGATGGCGCCGTAAATAACTGCGAGTCTACATTGCTAATATGTTTCAGTTCATTATAGATGCAGCCAGACCATAGATTTGCCTGGATTTAGCACTAGTCGACGACTTACACTTGGTCTCACCGAAACGTGTTGTTGTTTTCCATTTGGACTGGTTGATTCCTTCGATTTGTGTGTTTTCTTCCGTCAGATTATTTTAGAATGGATATGGGCTATATGAATAGCACTACGCTTAAACTTGTGTCATATTTAACGGGTTAGTTCACACGTCTGAACTTCACGAGATTGGCGACCTTCGCCCTAGCTGAAGACAGTGTCACCTTCGTTGTATAACATTTAGATACAACTATAATAAACTGCCACCTGAGAGAGATTGGCTCCGTCAGGTGTATAGCGACCCAAGACACACCCTTTTGTATGGCGGGATCTGGTACTACAAATTGCAATAACGGTGCATCAACGACCTTCTAAATTATGAGACTGTTAATGATGATGAATTCAATATGATTCGAACAGTTTATTTAATACATCATTCAGTAGGAGTGAATAAAATAATAAAATAATATTAGAAAGACACGACATAACTACTGGAGAAACACATCAATAAATGCCAAATCAAGATCGAGTTAAAATCTCTTCCGACTCGAAAAAACCATCTATATTAACGAACAGCCAAAGTGTGATGATTGCCACGAACATAACGAGGTCAGTCATTTCTTTCTGGAATACTAGCGAACTGAGCTATAACGTGTCATACTAGTTGCTTACATAAACTGCTAATTTCAAGATGTTTCAATTTTGTCTTCATGTGTAGTGTGATCCTACAAGAGGTAGTGTTTGATTCACTGCAAAGCCCTAGTCTTATACATTTCAAATATCTTCACTGCTGGTACATATGAGGGCAGTGTGACAGCCATTTTATTACATTAAAGACTACTGCATGGATGTGATATAATATTACATAGAGATGTTACATTACATTTTTTTTAATGGATGCTCGAAACGAAGGTAATAATATAATACACATGCACATCAACACACATATATCACCATAGAGGACTTTTAGAAACATGTAAGTTATACATTTGTTTTGTTTTTTTCCGTTTGCCTTACTTGTGCGTTGCACTATGCTATTTATGTTGTACCTGTCAATCCAGTGCATCGTACTTCGGTATGCATTTTGTTTAACGGTCTCTCCCCCCCCCCCTCTCGTATTTGCAAGGGTTTAATTTCCCGGGATAACGGCCGGTGCCGTGATAGAGATCGAATCCAGCACCTAAGACATGTTAGCCGTGTAACTTAACCACTAGCCCAGGCCATATGTTACTTGAAATCCTTCCCATTTTTCTTTTGTAATTTCACCTGTAAATCTCTCCGCATTTCTTTCTCCACTGCTTAAACTGCTTCCTCGGATTCTTGTCCATATATGGCAGGTGACCAAATATAGGAAAAGGCATGCGCGGGCAAGGCGGCAGGTTGGGGTCGTGTCGCAGGTAGTACAAGATGGCTACCAGGAAAACCAAAGACACCAGCAGCAAAGTGATCATTTCCATTTTGTTAAAAATGTTCTGCAGAATAATACATATTGCATTATAATTATGTTGTTATCACCAGAGTGGTGCCTGTTATTTGTTTGTTACTATTTATGAGAAAAAAACAGTTCTATAGTAGAAGACCCTCATACTGATGGAATCTCGTTATACATACACGAGTAAACAGTTCGTTTAAACTTGATTTAGAATAAGAAAACGAAGAACAAAATGAAGAGAAAAAAAAGGACGTGAAGAAGGAGAGAACAATAATAATAATAATAATAATAAGAAGAAGAAAAAATAGCAACAGGGATCAGATAACGTTTTCAAAAAACGAAATAGATCATGATGATGTTCATGGCAATGAATTAGCTGATAAGCTGACGTCTATGAAATACTCATCGGAAATGTACATCCAAATAACGACATTGGTCATTTCAATAAGGTGGAGTATACCGAGTGTGGATTATACCGAGTGTAAAGTTTACCGAGAATGGAGTATACAGAGTGTGGAGTATGCCGAGTATAGAATATACCGAGTGTAGAGTATACCGAGTGTAGAGTATACCGAGTGTGAAGTATACCGTTTATGGAATATAACGATTATGGAGTATACCGAGTGTGGAGTATACAGAGTGTGGAGTATACCGAGTATTGAAGTATACCGAGTATTGAACTATACCGAGTATGGAGTATACCGAGTATGGAGTATATCGAATATGCAATATACCCATTATACTCCACCCCTTCCCCTCAAACGCAGAAAAGCACGCTGTTTAATAGTTGAATGCTCTTTGCGTACGGAGTCTATTTTGTGGCTACATTTGGGCACACAGTGTCCTCTACCTAAACTAATGACAACGATGGATGCAGCTGTCCCCTGATAGCTTTAGAAACCACCAACTACAATTTTGTCCTATCATTATCAATGTGCTACACACTTACTGACTAATCCTATGTGCGATATATTTAAATACATATATATATATATATATATGTGTGTGTGTGTGTGTGTGTGTAAATATATATATATATATATATATATATATATATATATATATATATATATATATATTCCTATCATAGTAATGCAATTGAAAAAAACCATATGAGAGTAACTTGCGGAAGGCCACAAAAAATGCTTTGAATGATCCACTAGCCAGAATATCTAACGATTATCAGTCAGGTGTGGATTGTTGTGTGAATAAGATTATGGGAATAGCTGATATAGTATATTAGAGTTCGTAAAACGGTATAAAATAAAGTTGTACAGACATTCATGCAAATATATTTAATAAAAGAGTATGCATTAGGAGTTATGATCTATCTTCATGTTTTAATCTAAATACACACAATTGCGATATATGACCTATAGTTGAACTATTAGTGATACCTCTTAATTACTAAGCCTAATTGTACCTATAAGTTACAACATATATTACTATAATATGAATAAACACGTGTAATATATAATAGTGTTATAATAACACCGAGAATAATGGTATCCTAACTAATACTATCTCACTTAATACATATTGTGGTATTTGACATTGCTTGGCTGCTTGCACAATGTGGGTATATGCAGTCTAATTACACTGTTCTTTAACCGACAACATATTTTTATTAGTCTTTTATCAATAATTTACTAACTGTTCTTTATTACCGATCTTTGACGTATAATGGCAGTGTGGTAAAATGTTTTAGTATTTAGCAATATATGTAACACACTGAATCATTAAATATGGTCGCACGTAGCATTATATGAAATACATTCTTCCATTAAATATGGAGCTACTGAATAATACATGCATTACATTTTATCAGTAAGCAAGGCACAATATAATATCATTTGTCAGACATGTCCTTAAACACAACACCATTTCATAACATTAGACAGTCCTGCATTTTAGCATAGTGTGATTTATTATCATAAGGCATTCTTAGCTTACAACACAGAATAATTAAAAACCATTCGATAATCATAACAGTAACCACTGCATCGCATAATGTCACATAACAGTCCTAAAATTAATCACAACGTCATATAATATCACGTAACAGTCCTAACATTAATCACAACGTCATATAATATCACGTAACAGTCCTAACATTAATCACAACGTCATATAATATCACGTAACAGTCCTAACATTAATCACAACGTCATATAATATCACGTTACACTAACAGTCCTAACATTAATCACAACGTCATATAATATCACGTAAAAGTTCTAAAATTAATCACAGAATCATAGATTTTCATGTTAAAGTCCTTCCATTAAACACGGCATCATATAATTCCATGCTAGAGTCCTACAATTAAATACGGCATCACACAATATCATGCTAAAGTCCTACTATTAATCAGTGCATCTTGTAATACCATGTGAAAGTCCTTCCAGTAATCAGTGCATCATATAATATGTTGTGAAAGGCCTACCATTAATCACTGAAATATACAATATCATGTTAAAGTTGTATAATACGCATGGCATCATACAATTATATGCGATAGTCCTACAAATTAATGAGTGAATCATGTAAAGCCATGTGTCAGTCCTACCATTACACGCGTATCATGTAATACCAAGTGAAAGGCTTACCATTAATTAGGGCATCATATAATACCATATGAAAGGCCTACTATTAATCAAGACATCATATAATGCCATGTGCAAGTACTACCATTCAACACTGCAATCATACCATGCCATATGGAATTTATAACAATAAAGACGGTCACATTTAAAAAGATGTGAAACTCCTATCATAAAACACGCCCCCATTTAATATCATTTGAAACTTCTACAATTAAACACGGTGCCATTTAATGTCATGTGAAAGTATTACCAGTAAAAACGCCACCATTAATGTCACGTGAAAGTCTTACCATTAAAGACGGTGCCATACAACATCAATGTACGATTGAACAACATGTTTCTGAGGCTAGAGGCCAGTTTCTTTCATAATTGTATTTCCATCCCTATCAGTAAGTCTAGTAGAAGAAACTGTCATACTATAAAAAAACACACTTCATACCCGTCAGTAAGACAATGGCACGACGTGATTGGAACGAGTTTCGTTGGTAAACCAAACTGTCAACAACTTAGCCACGTGTTCCGCATTTTACAGGCCAGTCATTGAACATTTCACAGTTTGATATGATGGTACTTGTTATTTTGCCCTCAGTATCCCTCACACAAGGAAATATGTTTTTAGTCAGAGAGTGGTGTCTGCTTGGAATGCATTGCCAGGGGAGGTGGTGGAGGCAGGGACAGTTAATGCGTTTAAGAATAAACTGGATGCGCATAGATTTTAGAGCAAGGTGATGTAAATGTAACTGGTTGTATACAGACTCTGCAGGGTCTTCTAAACCAGTATAAAGACGTTAAGTTAAGTTAAGTTAAGAATGTAAACTATCTCGGGGAAAGAACTTTTGACTCTTGGTAACATTACCGTTTCGAATTAAAACCGAAGTAGCGCTTCTTAAAAATGTATGTCAACATTCTAATCTCCAAGTTGAATGTTAAAAAACACAAGGGCACTTTAGGCAACATCATGTATTTATTATCAGTAAAGACATGCTAACATGTATAGTTATTGCTATGACTAATTTCATACAACCACGCATGTGGATCGTGTAATGGCTATATCTTTCTGGGATCTCCTGCCAAATGCACAGATGTTACTCACTGAAACCGTACTAACCCAGGTTGGCGGTTCTCGTTTCGTTTGGTAAACAGGAACTTGCAATACCGACTAACTTCTAACAAAATGTCTTGTGTAAAACAGACCTCAATTTCTTCTTCCTAAGAACATTATAAGGGGGGTGGGGCGGGGGTGGCTGGAGGAGGGCGGAGGTATAAGGGAGTGGTAAAACTGTAATCTTTCAAGAAGAGAACACATGAAAGCAAGAAACTGTGATGTTTCGAATCCTGCAAGTTTCAAGCACCCTTAAGGAAGATGACATCGATGTCTAGCACAATAGAAGACGGATGATAAATTCGGAAGTCTTAAGTACACAATTTGTGAGAAAGAAAATCGTTGACAGTTGAAAATTGAAATACAAGGCTCTTAAGCCGATATCCACGCAACAATGGTACAGATAATGAAGTTACTGTCAAATGGCAGCCTAGATTAAGATGGAACACCAAGACACAACAGACCAATTATCCGTCTGTCTGTGCACAGGATTACAAGGATTTACTGAAAAGAAGATTATGATGTATAAGGTCACCTACTTAATAATGTCAGAGTCCTGTATCGTACTAGAATAAACATCGTAAGAACGATTGATCGTGTCACATATACTTTTGAAATCACTACCTTCTGGAGACAGGGGTGTGTAGTTTCCCTTCTGCTGTTCAACATCTACATGGACACAATCGCATAAGAGACCAGTCAAACTGAGACATTCGTAGTAGAATGGAACTCAAGACACGATTTGCTATTTGCAGACGATCAGTTTATGTTGTATGTCCTTGAAATCCATCTGTACAATCACATTAACAGGTTTACGACATCTTGTGCTAAATACATTACGAAATTTAACCAGAAGAAAACATAAACTTTGAGGATCAGTAGAGCACCTGGATCACTCAACATCAGTGCAAATGATTGTGCTTTTCAATAGGCTACCGAGTTCAAATATTTAGGCAGTAGTTTTTCAACAGGTAGGCTTGACAGAGAAATTTAGCCTAGGTGTCAGAAAGCATCTGATGTGCCTTATCAGCTGTCTCCACTACTCAGGTACCTAATCATTAGTTTGGCAACAAAGAAACAGCTGATACATAGTATATGTATGCCAACTCTGTGCTGCCAGTGCCAAACACGGCCACTTTCCCCGAGCGTGTGAGTAGAATATCGAAGTGTGAAATGAAGTGTTTGAAGAAGGTCATCACTATCAGACAATACAGAATGGGAAACAAAGACATTTGAAGCATGGTAGGCACTAAGTCTTGTGCAGAGTACATCCCAGTCATCTTCGTTTGGTCATCTTATGGAAATTCACCTTATCAACTTCCATTGGGTGACGGCGTTGGCTAGTGGTTAGGTGACACGGCTCACAACCAGAATGTGCTGGGTTCGATCTCCATCACAGTACCGGCTTAGAAAACTCTTACAAATGCAGGAAGAAGCAGGTTCTTAAATAAAAAGCACCCTGAAGTCGGATGCACTGGGCTGACAGGCGCAAAATAAAAGGCACAGTGCAACGCACACCGCCTTAGGGATTAGAAAAATAAGAAAATTTTTTTTTTTAAAAACTTATTCATGGATTATACAACATTGGTAGATCTGACTTAGAAAGGAAGTGGATAGATGACATTGTAGTGACTGTGCAACGGCACGGCTCACATCGACTGACGCAACACACATGACTCAGGACAAACGACTTTAAGCAGCCCACGACGCTTAGCGGACAAGGAGAAAATAATACTAACTAATAAAGTGAAAGGAACCGAGAGTGCAGTGGTTCCCGCTCTGGCTTCGCCTGAAGTGGTCCTGTGTTCCTTCCCCAGTTGAGGCGGACATGTTGTTTTAGACCACAATGGCTCCCTGGGCGACCCACACTTAAATGAGTACCGATTCACTACGGGAAGTAAAGGCGATCTGCGTGATGCATCACCCACTAAATGCCGTGGGCGACAAAATAACATAGGTTTAACACCAAATCATATTTCCCTATGCGTAGCATGGCATGACGGGATCGTTACTTTTTTACTGACCTAGAGAAACGACTAAATTGTCACCACAACCGCTGATAAAGGTTTAATTTATCAACACTATCTAAATCCTGTCAACAAATCAAATCACTCATTTCAAAAAACAAAACTGTTTCTGTCTCTTTCTTAGAGGTGTTCTTTCTATGTTTCTGTTCCGACAAACTTTCTCGTTCTCAAGTCAAATCAATATCATTCTCCCAGCACAAACATTTTGTATCGATCCATTTAACATCTCTACATTTTTCGCTTTCACTTTTACTCAATGTCAATCAAACATGTTGAGCTCTAAGACGTGATGGAACTCATTTCAACCTCATAGTATTTCTTGTTATCTCTGATCACGGGAGTCATTAGACAATGAGCCGTAGTTCCGACCAATACTCTTTCACAACACTCAACAGAACCAGGCTCTAAATGTAAAGCCTCAGTTTAAGTAAACCTGTTGACTTTAAGCTGAGATCTCTGTCTTCCTGTCGGGTTTTAGTCTGGTTTACATTTTAATTGGTCTACCAGTCTGTCTCCGCCTTTATACGTTTGTGTCCGCCAATAATTTCATTGATATCCACCTTTTTAACATATGCATTTGCCCCCGTAACTGGATTCGTCCACCATTAAAACGTGTTTACGATTTCACCAATGAAATCGGAAATTAGTACGACTGATCTACAGTTGGGTCCAAAGTGTATGTCGTTCTTAGTTTAACCTTGTTAGAATGAAGTGTACCTGGACAATCACGTTTTACTCATTGTATATGGGCTGAAGCAAGTCAGAGAACTCTAATCTGCTCATTGTGTCACTGCCTGGTTACAGCAGATTAAAATAAGGCGAGGCTGCAGCGGTTCTGTAGATGTGTATAATGAGAAAAAAAACCATGAAAGAAACTTTTACTAGTTTCTTTCATGTTTTTTTTCTGGTTACAGCCGGAGATGTTTGTTCCCTTCATATGACACGATGATGATGATGATGATGATGATGATTATGATATAATCCCTTTAGCTGTGAGCTGGCAGCTCTTGACAGCCCAATGCCTCCCGAACAAAAACACACGTTATCCTCAATTGTTGTAGTGATGTGTATAGCGTAATGAGTATGGTGAGGTGTGGGGGTAACAGTAGGTTCCGCAGATGGGCCAGCCATTAGGCACAAGGTCAGGAGGTGCCCAACTGACTCCTCGTGGTCATGGCAGAATCTGCAGTTTGGTTCACGTAGTGGGTCTACTCTGTTCAGATGTGTGTTAGCTCCACAGGACATACCTTATGAGTTTCATTTCACATGGAACAAAAGCATTAAGTTCACCGTTAAGCCCAGCTAGTTCTAGCCTGCTCGCCAAGTTAATTAATATTTTCCCAAATGGAAAGCTTAGAATCAGAGCAGGGAGGCATGTCTCTTTTAATTCGCAATGTTGCTCCGTCACGGAGGCAATAATCACACATCTTGAAGGAATAAACACCAACTCCTTCCATCGAGGGTCTCCTAAAACCCACAAACCGGACAACCTTGGATGACTCATTGTTTCGGCCACGGCTAAATTATCCGCTAACCGTATTACCTTGAATCCTGCAGGCACAGAGTTGAATAAGCAATCGGGTTCATTACCCGGCAGATGTTACACTAATGACCTCTCATGGTGGTTGTGGATTATTTAGTTGATGATCGACCGCTGTTATTTATCTTCGCAGGATGTGGTATACATATTGCATGCATACATTAAGCTAACTCGTCAAGTTACAAATCAAACATTGCATTTGATACGTCTAAATGGACTTTTTATAATCCTGATCCTAAATATTTGATGCGCAGTTTTGTAACATTGATTCTAGCATTGTGAGGCTGTGGTTCACAACTGTCCAAGGTCGATTATTACTGCATGCAGGGAATGAACACGTGGATCTATTCTCCTTGCCATTAACCAGTCAGAGGGCATACCCTTACTGAAATAAAAAGGCACCTAATGTGTGAGATATTCCAATTCAGTGAATTTAACGTTTAAGAAACAAATTCAAGACCACTAATTATCAGAGTAATTCATATAAGCTTTATTAAAGAAGAATGTTCCAGTAAACTGAATATCTAATTGCATATTCTAACAGCTTTGACGGCCTTAATGACACATCTGCATCTGGCTATATTAACTCCCCACATTGATGTCATTATATACAATGTACAGTTGTATCAGTTCTATGGAACAGTAAACATCGCAGATGTAAATTTTACTTAGAAGGATGCAAATACCATAAAAAGGCTCACTGCAACAATGGCTTCAGTGCATAAGCAAACGTCACGAAGATTCAAAAGGACAGACACGCGCCATCCTCTGGCCGGTGTCAAAGATAGACGACGTCAGTCTTTACACAATCATGCTGTTAACAATCTATTATTAACCTACGATAACGGAACAAACTTTCCAGCTTAATTTATTGGCAGTCCACTGTCTTCGTGGCGCATCTATCTTCACCACTAAGGCAATCCGTCTCTGTCGAGAATGTGAATACATTGAGCCATATATAATTACCTATAGCTTCGAAGATGAGAAGTCGAGACATTTTATAACTATCAAGCCAATCCAGGAATACCGTGGGGCTATTTGTAAGTTTTCAATATATACCATTAGTTAGAAAATATATATGCGGAGAGGTGACAATTGTCTAGCCAGGCAAAGTATATTTATTAGACATTTTAGTCATGATCAGGCAATATATACTTATCAGGCATGTTAGTCAGGATTAGGTAAAATATACTTATCGGACATGCAAGTCAGGATCAGGTAATATGTACTTGTATGCATGTTAGTCAGCCTCAGGTAGAATATACTAATATGACGTGATAGTCAGGATCAAGTAAAATATACTAATCAGACATTGCAGTCAGGATCAGTAAAATATACTTCTTAGGCATGTAAGTAAGGATCAGGTAAAATATACTTTTGGGCATGTTAGTCAGTATAAAGTAAAATATACTTGTCATGCATTTAAGTCAGATTCTGGTAAAATATACATACGGACATGTTAGTCAGGATCAGGTAAATTATACTTTTGGGCATATTAGTCAGCATCAAGTAGAATATACTAATACGACGTGTTAGTCAGGATAAGTTATAATATACTTATCGAACACGTTAGTCAGGAACAGGTAACACATGTTTATCGGACATGTTAGTCATGATAAAGTAATACATACTTATCATGCTTGTTAGTCAGGATCAGGTAAAATATTCTTATCAGGCTTCTTAGTCAGGATCAGGTAAAATGTTATTATCAGGCTTGTTTGTCAGGATCAGGTAAAATATACTTATCAGGCGTGTTAGTCAGGATCAGGTAAAATATACTTATCAGGCTTGTTAGTCAGGATCAGGTAAAATATACTTATCAGGCTTGTTAGTCAGGATCAGGTAAAATATACTTATCAGACATGTCAGTCGACATCAGTCAAAATTTAAATACCAAGACCTCCACCTCACGTCCACATAGGTATCTCTTGAAACGTACTGCTTCGTGGCAGTCTGGCTAATGATGTAGAGGATCGAAGTTGTCCTCGTAGCAGTGAGCGACATGCAGGTAAAGCCAAGTATAGCACAACTGGATTGGAGGACTCCTTCACTAGCACGACTGGATTGTGATGATGCCTACTTCAACCCGCTATTTATCGCCCGTTTTCCGGGCACACAAAATGGTCTACTTACTAATTGTGGATATTCAACATCAACAACAACGTTATATATATATAAATGTTCAAACACGGCGCATAATGCAGAACTCAGTGCTTTCCGGTGATAGGTCGGTCTGATGTCACTCGAAGTAGCTCCTTTATGTTCTTGTGATCCATCATTGCGGACTTTCTAGTGATTCTCCAACGTAGTGTGTCTCTTGAGCTGCCCCTCTTTCTTGTGCCATTCGGTCTCCACATAATCTATAGAACTCTTGCTTTTCCTACTAAGGACATGTCCCATGTATTCCTAACGTATTTTGTCTTTCCCATAGTATACACATATTGCTGTTTCGTCTCTAATCGTATTTGTTTGCTTGGCATTCATTCGTTCCAGTTTTCTAACACATTTATTTGTAAATACATTCAGTCTATTGTCAAGAGATTTTGACCACTTTCAATATTTTATATCCATATTTCAATACTGATAGCGCATATGCAATTAAACAGCGTCCGTTTGATGTATTTACTCAGTGTTTTCGATTTCCGGCTAGTTAATTGGTAAAATGCGAAGAAGCCAAGGTGATTCGAGAGACGATTCCAGTTGCGGTTTCTCCTTCCTTTTCCATTTTGCTATCTAAGTACATGAACTATTCTGCCTTCTGTATTACATTCCATTCAGTATGATGTCTCTTTCTTTGTGGGATCCATTATTGTTTGTTTTCGAAGCATTTATCTGCAGGCTTAGGTTTAATTCCCATGTCAATGATAAGGCAGACAATACACACCATCAGCCTACAGGCAGTAAAACAACTACTAAAGATTGCCAACAAAGACACCTGACTGAATAGAAGAGCAATTGGAAATACAGGCAGATAATTCTAAGAAGACATAGCCATCCCGAATTCACAAGACAACAACAACCTTCCTGAAAAGGAGAGACTAAAGCACCACTTCCCGACTTCGCACTCAATAAATACAAATTAACAATCATGTTAACATAATCCAATCAAAACATACTCTAGAGTGTCTGCTGTGCACACATCCCCGTGAAACTGTTGAACATCATATGTTATAATGTCCCGCACTAGACGGTGTTAGGAAAGAGATTTTACCTCCGAGGCTGTTCGGAACTAAACAACAGCTTAAAAACACTTGCAGAAACTACTATTTGACATTGGGCCAAAAGGCAGTAACCAACCAACCAACCATCTCTCCCGATAGTTGGCATAGTCTAAATTATAATTTGTTTCTTTTTCCTCTGAACTTTTATACTTATAAGAGCCAAACCATTTGCGAAAGCAGTATTTTCTATGGTATAGTCTCAGGCCATTTAATTGCCTGCATACTTGTTGTTGTCATAGTTACGCATTGCTCAGCATATGGGTAAACTAAATTAAAGTAGGGCCGTAATGCAGCCTTGCTGTACTTCTGTTTCCACGTGGAACCATACGTATTCACCAGAAGAGGACCGTACACATCTTGAACTTAGAGAGGAAGCAAATATTGCTTTCTTACTTGAATACCTGAATAATTGAAACAAAATATTTGAATACTTGAATGCATGAATACTTTAATACCAGGCACTTGAACACCGCAATGCTTGAATGATTGAATACCTGAATAATTGAATACCTGAATATGTAAATGGATTTGCATTTCGGCTTTCATCGATGCATTACACTGAGCGTGATGATAAATGGGGCGCTGGTCAATATATTACACCTGAATCTGATATGAAGTGTGGTTTTGATCGATATATGACACCTGGTTTGAAATGAGGGAAGACGGTGATCAATATATTATATCTGACCTTCAAATGAAAGAAGACGGTGATCAATAAATTAAATGACCTTGACATTAGGGAAGACGGTAATCAATAAATAATTCCTGACCTTGGAAAGAAGAAAGAGGGTTGTGAAAAAAAATACAACTAGTCTTGAAATGAGGGAATACTGATCAATAACAAATACCTGCCATTGATATGAGGGCAGACTGTGATCAATAAATTACATGTGGCTTTGACATGAGGGAAGACAGTGATTTGTTGTTGTTTTTGTTGAATGCCCACAATGAGTAGGCTTAATCTTTTTGTGCTCCCTAAAAAGGACTTTAAGTAGCGGGTTGTAGTAGCTTTTTTCACAACCCGAGCGTGCTAATGACGGTGGATCGGAGTCCTCCAGGCGGCTGTGCTATGTTTTGCTTCATCTGCTTGTCGCTTACTACTATGGGGATCACGTCGAACCTCACCTTGGTAGCCAGACGGTTGTCCTCGACAATAGCCCGTTTCCAGGACGACCAACGAGGAGGTCCGGTGAGGGTCTTGTCCCGGAATATTTCTTCTGAGCCTGGCTAACATTGTCCTTTCAGTGTGTTTTGCATGACCAGACGTTAGCATCATCGTTCCAAAGATGGTGATCATTAACTTACACCTGTCATTGAAATGATGGAGGACGGTGATCAATAAATTGCACATTGTCTTGAAATGAGGGAAGACATTGATCAATATATTACACCTGGCCTTGATAGGAAATGAGGTACTGATCAATATATTACACCTGGCCTTGATATGAAATGAGGTACTGATCAAAATATTACACCTGCGCCTGGGTTAGGTTTTCAATCTATTACACATAACCCTGATACGAGAAAATCCGCTGCACAATAATTTACTTCAGAGCCAATGATTATTTTCATAAATATAAAATTGCTATTTTAAATTACATTTCTAATAAAAAATGCTTGCATATTTATTCCCATATCTAGACATTGGCGATGCTAGTGAAGCACGCTTAGTGATATCCAGTACAAAGCGTACATTTCACATTTATTGATCAATGGTTTGTTTACTGTGTAGTCATTGATTGCTCACAGTAGACGTCCAGTCAAAATGTATTTTTTGTTTGTTTTTGCTTCGCCTTATTTCCCTATTCCTCAATGCGGTGTGCGTTGGACTGTTTTTTTTATTTGTTGCACTAGTCGGCCCAGTGATCCGACTTCAGCATGCATTTTAAGTAAGGGTCTGCTTCCTCCTGCATTGTGTAAGGGTTTGCTTCCCAAAGGTAAAGGCCGGTGCTGCGATAGGGATCGAGCCTAGCACCTTTGGGCTGTTAGCCGTGTCAGTTAACCATTAGACCACGCCGTATATGAAATGTGATCAAGACTGTGCATGCTAAAATATCTGAACAATCCATTGATCATATAAGAAACTATAACAGCTACTGTTGTAAATGAGCGTTTTATATTTATTAATGTTTAAACAAAAAACGCAAGCCTGTAGTCCTCGGCATGGCACAGCATGATGATGATGAGGGTTGAGTGTATGTACCAGCTAACTTCATGAATAATATTAAGATATAATAATTTGTAAGCAGGCAGTTTATATTAACATAGTGGTTAAAAAACGTTAATGTAAATATTATATTTTTATCGCAATCAGTGAGATATGAAAATACATTATTTTAATATCAACTGTATAAGTGCATAGTTCCAATAGCAGGCGTTGTTAACGATGTGGCCTTACAAGATAAAGCCATAAGTTCTTTGAGTAGCAAAAGCATAATAAGTCCCCCTAACATGCAATGAAATCTAGAATATCTCACGCTTTGGGCCAGTTCAAATTGTAAAGATGCTTCAAAATGAATAGAGCAAATAATGAAAATGTTGGCGTTTGTTGTATAAGAGAGCTTGGGGACATGAATACGTCATTCATCTCAATATTTATTGCTAACGTAACCTGCACAATTACAAAATTGTGCCATCCAAATAAAAACACATATATAGTTATGCAAATAGTGTTTTGAATTACGTCAGAAAAAGTAGACAAATTAGGCGATCGTTACGTGCCAGTAATCTAGGCCAAAGTAATGTGCAAGTATTTGACGTGTTCTTGTACTCCGCTGCTAGACTGACCATTCATTTCCCTTAACCTGTAGAAATAGTTGAACATTAACAGAAAATGAATTGTTGTATAGATTCTACTTCTCGTGGTGGGAAGAACTGATTATTTGAATTGTCGCTTTTCTTGGGTTGGAACTTTTATTATTAATTTGCAATCAAGCGTATCATTTTTCTTCAATACTCTCTACCTTTCTCATATTCATATTTATGAATAAACGTACAACTTATTTCTTACAAGCGATATTTAGTTGCTGTTCTAGGTTATATGGTGTTACCTTTTAGTGATAGGGTAATATTCCTTGGAGTAAGTCTGACAAAACACAGATGTCATTTGTAATAAGCAAACAGCTAAATACGAGTCGTTAAGAGACGTCAATCTGTCTTGCTCATGCAAGTGACAGAAAGATCGAGCTGAAACAGTGCAGATTATCAGTAAGTATTAACACAATTATGTTCCTGAAATTGAGAATACATTGTATTCTACTATCTGAAAGCTCTGTTATGAAGGTCGTCCCAGGTTCTGACTCTCAATCGCTGCCTGATTTTGAAGGTATACAAGAGCTGGCTTTGGTCTTAGTGGGTAGCTGATGCACAAACTTCCAACCATTAGGATATCGTGTTAATCTGCTATCTTGCCCATGCTGGGGTACACGACAATGAAAGAGCGTATACCATGGTTTGAAGGCCCTCACAGTTTGGATAATAAAAATTGACATTGTCGATAGTTTGAAATTGATCGACGACCTCATCTTTGGCAAACTATATTTATCAACGGCCCAACTCATATTAGGAACAGATGTAAAACTATTAAACAAATCTACACTTTTCGTCAGGTCCAGGTATAATATTATTTTGGCTAAGCCTATAAGGCAAGTTAGAGTCACGTGTAATAATATTTTGGATAATCCCATAAGGCAAGTCAGAGTGACGTGTAATAATATTTTGGCTAAACCCATAAGGCAAGTCAGAGTGACGAGTAATACTATTTTGGCTAAGCCCATAAGGCAAGTCAGAGTGACGTGTAATAATATTTTGGCTAAGCCCATAAGGCAAGTCATAGTGACGTGTAATAATATTTTAGCTAAGCCCATAACGCAAGTCAGAGTGACGTGTAATAATATTTTGGCTAAGCCCATAAGGCAAGTCAGAGTCACGTGTAAAAATATTTTGGCTAAGCCCATGAGGTAAGTCAGAGTGACGTGTAATAATATTTTGGCTAAGCCCATGAGGCAAGTCAGAGTGACGTGTAATAATATATTGGCTGAGCTCATGAGGCACGCCCCATGTTAACTGCGAGAAGAAAGAATTGCCCATCAGGTTAACCGTCTCATCATCCAACAAAAATATTAATGACACCATCAAATCAAAGACGAACGAAAGTGTCCTGTTACGTGCTCATGTCTGTGGTAATGTCCTTATGTTTCCTATGCAATGAACGAAGTTACGGAAAACAAGTATTAGATTCCAACACGCAGTTTGTGAACTGCTGAATCAGGCGCTGCTTCCCTTAGTGTGTGCGGTTCGTCTATTTTAGGATTAGTAATTTCAGTTCACTTTAACTTCTCGATTCCGCTTTAACATAACACTCTGACGTAAATTCTTAATGATCTTTATGTTGGTAATTTTTTTTTTGTGTTTTTTTTTTGTTTGCGTTCATTTATTTATCTTTTCCCCAAGGCGTGTGTGCGTTACACTGTGGTTTTTATTTTGCGCCTGTCGGCCCAGTGCATCCGACTTCAGCTTTCATTTTATGTAAGGGTCTGCTTCCTCCTGCATTTTCTAAGGGTTTGCTTCCCCGGGGTAACGGCCGGTGCTGTGATGGGGATCGAACCCAGCACCTTCTGGTTGTGAGCCGGTAATGAATTGGCTATTCTGTCTCACGACAACTAACAAAACCACAATCAAATAAATTTAACTTACTGACTGTTCAATGAAATCAGATCTAATGGTACACAGAGAAAAAAACATTATGATAATAAAATATGTTTCTGTATCTAAGAATCGATGTCACTGCACTCCGGGCATCCCTATAGGTGCTCAGTATCTCTCATAAAAGGGCGTATGGTATGGATGCTGATGGTCCATGTAGCTCGCTGGTTGTACACGTTCCTGCTCCTTCCTCTCATGCGCCACACCCCGCTTGAGCATCGTTTAATGTCGAAACTTTGCAATGTGTGGATTGCTGCTTCATCTATTGCAATGTCCTCATCTGGAAGGCGGCCATTGATTGATTTCAATATGTTACTTATATCTATCACTAATGTGCTCATGACATGAGCCTGTGAAGCCATGCCGTCAGTTATTTCGTTGCTCTGAACCCCAGCATGAGCAGGACAGTAGATTCATGTCAGCCTATGGAGGTTTGAGGCCCAATACATCCCTTCTGTAACTTCTGAAGTACGGCTTGTGCGTCTGTCACAGTGACTGCCTTTACTATAGAAGTCACATATATCCATTTCAGTGCTAAAGCCACAGCCTCCGTCTCTATTCTCAGGAGGTTGATGAGCCCTATTGCGCTCAGTAACGATCTGTTCTCTCACTTTAGCCGAAATACCCCAGCCTGATGTCTCCCTGCGCAGCATTGATCCGTTGGTGTATATAATAGCATCACTGCTGCGTGTTCTCAGTTTTCAGCTGATTCATCTCGTGTTCTGCTCTCTTGCTGCTCCGTTCTCTGCATTTATTGCCTAGGGATATAATAACTATCTGGTATTATATCATTCCACCAGTGTGGACCAATGTGTCCCCTTTGTTTATCGTCTCAGCTGGAGTGACGTGTCCGATTGTTGTCTCTGCCTGCGCCATCCTTGACGCCCCTCACTTGATTCTTGATCCCTTGATGTCTGAGATACTACTTTACCGATGGTGTCGCGTGTTTGTAGTTACACGCATTTAAGCTTTCACTTCTGCCATTGTATGTATGGATGTCACAAGTAACAATGCCATCATGTACCGCATCGTCACAATCAGAGTATATCTCGTGCATTCCAGAACCAGTCGCATAAATTCATCCTGGATGCGTTCCAACATGTCACATGGTGTTCTTGATAGTGTGAGGATGCCTTGTCCGTAATCGATAATAGACAACTAGGCAACACCACCTGACGAAATAGGATGTACATGAGGCGGTATTCCAAATCGGCAGCAGCCATGGTCTTGAGTGCCCCTAACACTCACTTAAATCTTTGTACAATATGGTCAAGATGGTAATTATAGAAGAGACTGCGATCAAATGTCAGTCCGAGGTATTTCAACATGTCACACCTGTCAATGGTGCATCCCTCAAATGTGATGCCCGGGAGTTCAGCCTTTACTATGGACTTATTCAAATAGCACCACACCATGCAGGCCTTGTTCTGATTGAACTTGAAGATTGAGTCGCCGCACCACTGTGAGATTGCTTGCAAGGTTTCCTGGATGCCTTTGACCATCTCTTTCCTCTCTGTCAGTCCTGCACGTTATTATGTAATCGGCAAATGTCAATGTTCGCTTTGTCTCTGTGGGATGAATATTGCCCACTTTTGCTGTGTAGATGTTGAACAGCACCGATGAGAGCGGAGACCCTTAAGGCAGTCCTGGACATATTCGCCTCGGTTCTGATGCCCACGAACCCACGCATCCAGTCCTTAGGCACAGATGAATGTTCGATGGTGTGGTGTGTCCTTCACCATGTTTCTTATCTCTTTCTCATCAAACTGCTGTATGTAGTAATACCGTACTCCATAAAGACCGGGGGCAGTTGTTATTTTGTTAGGTTGTTTTTTTTTTTTGCGTTCGCCTCATTACTCTATTTCCTGAGGCGGTGCACGTTGCATTGCGGTTTTTATTTTTTGCGCATGTCAGCCCAGTGAATCCGACTTCGCATGTATTTTATGTAAGGGTCTGCTTCGTCCTGTATTTTCTAAGGATTTGTTTCTCCGGGGTGACGGCTGGTGCCGTGATGGGGATCGATTGAACCCAACACCTTCAGATTGTGAGCCGTGTCATTTAACCATTAAGCCATGCGGTCCCCAAAATGGGCAGCGTTTTTGCTGGTACGTAGACTATTTGCATCATCCCCATCGGTGATAAGGTCTACATAAGCTTCTTCCCTGATGGCTGCGTCTAAATGCCTATCCGAATTTTCTGAAGGGAATATCTGTTGGCTTTGTCAGTCTGGTCAACATATCGACTGAAAAAACTCAGACCCTTCTCTTCATCTGTCTTCATGAGAATTAAGGTGGTGGCTTGCATGTTGGGGATACGCTGGTCTGTAGTCTTTCCATTCATCTTTCTATGCATGTGCCAGAATTTCTAGATTGTTTTATCATTACCCCACACCTGTAATGAACTCCTCCCATCGCTCGTTATTGGGCTCCATAGCTAACGCTTTAAAGGAATTGGTAGTCTTGCGTTGTATCTCCTTCTTCTCGTTCAACGCGCCAGCATTAGTACCAGATCTCTTTCTGGATTCACGCAAATTGTTGTCGCCTCCTTTTCTCTCCAGGTCGTATCAACCGCTTGATTCCACCAGGGTGGTTGGACAAAAGTCCGATCGTCTGGCGCAGCTTGTTCACTGCATTATACTTTTCGTACGCGTATCTAAACACATGTTTGGCTTTCCGATTTATGGTGTGTTTTCCTCTTGGTATAAGGACGACTCGTGGCAAGTGGTCGCTCTCTTGCGCTCCTTATACGTACCAGCGTGTGAATGGAGCAACATTACTGGATATAAGTGCTAGGTCAATAACTCCGTCCGTATCCCCCGATCGAGATGCTTGTCTAGTTGGAAGTCCGTCATTCACGACAATGAGGTTTGTGTGATCTAATGCCTGGCTCAAGGCGACCCCTTGCCTATTTTCAGTGGCATTTCCCTACTTCTTTGACCTAGCATTAAAGTCACCTGCAAAGAGGCACTTTTTTGCTCTGCGACTCTGACAAGTCCGACAGAAACTCCCACATGACATTCATCTTCAAAAAGGTGATCTACGTGAGCGTATACGTTGTAGTCTCCATTCTTGGCGGTTGATTGTTACTACAATTCCTTGTAGCTCGACATCCTCAATTTTACATTTGCTGGTATATATCCATGTATGGGGAAGTTCTTGCTTCACATACATCGCCATTCTCCGCTTGACGGGCCCGTATGGATTACTGTAGCACCTGTATCCTGGACACTTGATGGCAACATTCTCCTTCAAGCAGGTCTCCTGGATCATAAAGAAATCGAAATCGTACACCAATTTTTGGAGAAAGACTTCGCGTTGGATAGAGCTGCGGCAATTCCTGTAGCCTTTATGTACATTTTGTAACATAAGTTTATTTGACTTTTTTTTCGACTGTTTCTCTTTCCGGCTTTTTTCATTCTCTCCCTCTTATCTCCCCTTCCTCTCCTTCTGCATCCACCTTCCTGTGCGCCATTTTCTGGAGACATCGACGTCAGAGCACAATCTCCGTAGCTCCCGCGATGACTCTTATGTGTGGTTTGTCATCATAGTTTTCTTTCTCCTAGATGAGTTGCCTGCGGGGCTAACGAGTCTCCTCTACTCAGTTTCCTGTCGGTTGTCTCCGCCATGTTTATTGCTGTGTCACATTATTGCACTGGTAACAGCGAAATGCGGTCAATCGTGTCTTAAAATTCACAACCAGCTATGTAGCGAAATCTGGCCAATCCTGTCTTCAAATTCACGGACAGCTATGTAGCGAAATCTGGCCAATCCTGTCTTCAAATTCACGGACAGCTATGTAGCGAAATCTGGCCAATCCTGTCTTCAAATTCACGGCCAGCTATGTAGCGAAATCACGACACATCCGTGCTATCCGTGCAATATTGCTGACCGATCACTTGGTACACACTAGATCTATTATTTTGTTATTTTCTACACCACAAAATATTGGTATTAACTACGACCATCGGGGAAAATGTACTCTTTGTAGCGGTACAGGTAACGCTGAGCCTAGACCACATGTGTCGTCCTAGTAAGTCAGTTGTGTAACACGATCACGACAATGACGGCGATAATGCCTGAAAACTGGCTAACGGATGATTAGCGAGGAACTATCTACACACTGTCTTTGCTATTTCGCTAATATCTACACCACAAATACCGGTATTAATTACAAACAATGGATAAACTGTCGGAGCAAATTTAATCCTTGTTCTCCACCTCTCAAAAATCAATTGGAAAACAAAATATTATTAAAGGTAAATGCAGTCATATATCTTGCAAGCAATATAAAGAAAGTCGGAAGCACTAATAAATATATCAAATTATGAATACCAGTTAGTTTGTTATTGCTTTAGGGAATTTGTGAAATTCATCAGAAATTAAGTCCTTTACACAATACACATCGTCAATTCCAATGTCAAGTCTATCGTATAGTTTAGACTCTGTGACTTGCAGAACAACGAAAGACACAACTAAATAGGTAGAGATTGTCAATGAAAAAATAAAATGATATGATAAAGTCACTAATAAAGAAATATATTTGCACATGTTATACTCCACATCCGCTAACACACGTAGCACTGCATCATGCAACCAGTAGAACTGGTTTGAGGGAAACTGCGAAGATACACATCGTCTGCTAGAAGAGAAGCTTAAACTCTATCGTGCATTAAAAACGTGATCCAAAATCATGTGCAAATAAGAACGCGTTGATCACGGTTCGACAACGAAGTCTCGGTGAGATGTAAGATTCGTAGCTATGCAAGAACGCTGATCATATATATATAGACGTTTGCAAATTGACATGATCTCAGAAAGTTGTACAGTACACTCCGATAAGTATATGGCCTAACTGCATCTAGCACCTCACTGTTGCTGATTACGGAGCTAAAATACTGGTACGCTGGGCAGAGCACTTCAGTACCGTTCTCCATAGACACTCGTCTATTAAGGATGAGGCGACATATCGTTTGCCACAAACAGAAACTAATGAGACCTTAGCCAACTGGCCTACTGTCCTACTGTCCCACTGTCTCACTGTCCCACTGTGCCAATGTCCTACTGTCCCACTGTTCTACTGCCCCCCTGTCCCACTGTCCAAATGTCCAACTGTCCAGCTGTCCCTCTGTCTCACTGTCCCACTATCCTACTGTCCCCCTGTCCCACTGTTCTACTGCCCCACTGTCCCACTGTCCAAATGTCCCTCTGTCTCACTGTCCCATTGCCCCACTGTCCTACTGCACCATTGTTCTACTGTCCTACTGTCCCACTGTTCTACTGCCCCACTGTCCCACTATTCTACTGTCCCACTGTTCTACTGTCCCATTGTCCTACTGTCCCATTGTTCTACTGCACCACTGTCCAACTGTCCCACTGTTCTACTGCCCCACTGTCCCACTGTCCTACTGCCACACTGTCCCACTGCGCCACTGTCCCACTGCCCCACTGTCCTACTGTACCACTGTCCCACTGTCACAGTGTCCTACTGTCCCACTGTCCTACTGTCCAGGAAACGCAGAAAGTCATCAACCTCCTCACTAGCGGAAATGCTCCGGAATCCGACCCAAATCATGCCGAGATCTACAAATCTGGGGGGCCCAGACTGATTGAGAAGCTGACCAGACTCTTTTGGGAAATGTGGAATCAGCAGCACATCCAACAAAACCTCAATGATGAATCCCTTATTCACATTCATAAGAAAAAAGGGAATCGGTAATTCTGTGACACGTATTGTGGGTGGGGGGGGGGGGGGAGGGGGAGGGTGGTTGTCCATCTCTGCTTTGCGTTTCAGCAAAGATATTTGCAAGGACCCTACTAGACATAATTTTGCATCATTAGGAACAGAAGCTACTTCCAGAGAGTCAATGCTGATTTAGAAAAGGACGAGGCACCACTTATATGAACTTTGCAGCTAGACAAACGCAGGACAAGTGTCAAGAACAAAATGTCCCCTTCTCACCACATTTGTGGATTTAACACCAGCTTTTGATACTGTAAGTCCTGCCGCACTAATGAAGATTATGACCAAATTTGGATGTCCCAATGCATTTATTGTAATGGATAGACAGTTCCATGATGGCAGGTTGCCTCAAGTTCAAGATTTCTGAGCCCTTCCATTTGTGTTACAAATGGAGTGAAGCATCCTAGCCCCTACCTTTTTCAGCAGGATGTTTGTTGCCATGTTGACTGATGCATTCAAGGGTAGTGATGCGCGAACAAAGTCCGCTATCGCCTAGACGGTGAGTTCTCCTTCTTCTTCTTCGTACGCAGTCAGACAGTAACCATTTTTTTTCGAAAAAAGCGGTGGTCATCCTGAGGCTGTCGACACTGCCATAGAGCTTGTCTTGCAGTTCCACTGGTGATGGCCACATCTGCTCTCTCTCTGATCCTCGTATGTCGGGCAGTTCTACAGCAGATGTTCAGCGGTCATTTTACCAGTACCGCACGGGCATTCGTCGGTACCACCCTATCTTCACTTTGTTTAATAGGTGGTACATCAGTCTATTGTGGCCAGTGCGAATTCTAAAGACAACGACCTGCTCTCTTCTGTTCAACTGGTAATAGAAATCGTTTTTGGTGTAACCAGTATGTTCGGATTCCCATTTGGTCATGTATCTGGCTTTGATAAGCCGTTTTGACTCTTAGGACGTCACACTAGTATCTGTTTGTGGTAGTCTTGCACCTTCTTTTGCCAGTCTGTCTGCCTCCTCGTTGCCTTGGATGTTACAGTGTGATGGGACCCACTGTACCACTACCCTTTTTGGTGCGGACTGCTGGCACAGTTTGCAGAGTGCTGCTCTTAAGTCATTAAGCTCAGTGTTTTTCTGGCTTTTTAGCGCTGTGACTACGGCCAGAGCATCTGTAAGGAGGACTGTATGGCTTTCATTTTCTTTATGTGTCGCCTTTTCTTCCACTGCCGCCCTCAGTGACTCTGCCTCCGCTCTGAAATTGCTTGTGTACTTATCAGTAGCGAATGACAGTGTTATTTGTCTGCCATTTGGTAGGTTCAGGAATGCTCCTGCCCCTCCCTTCTGTGTAGTGTTTGTTACAGAACCGTCGGTGTATGCATGGGTCCAGTCCATGCTTGGGTAGTTTTTCGATATAAAGCTTAGGGTAGTATCTCTCTTTTCTTTTTCAGTCTGGCAGTTTTTGTTTCCAATACCTGGTATATTTTCTACCACCTCTGGAAATATATCCTGCCTCCAGGTAGGTTTTCGTACAGTAGTGATGGGTTTTGGTGTTGTTAGTGCGTTTATGGGATCTTCGTGCATCTTTGCTTTGGCTTTTTCTGCAAAGTTTCTCCGCTTTAGTTTCCCATTTCCCAAATTGTTTAGTCTCTGGTGCATTGGATGATCAGTCAGTCTTCAGAGTTTCTCTGACTGCAGCTGGGCTCTGCAGTCTTTTCTATCGGTCATAGATTGCAGTTTTGTAATCTTTTCAAGCTCTACAATTGGCGTTGACTTCATGCCTCCTGTTATAACTCTCATGGCTTGGTTTTGGAGTTTGTTAACTTTATCGAAGTTCGGGCGAGTTCTTCGATCTGATAAGACTGCGGGCAAGAACAAGAGTACACATTGAGTCCATATGTGAACTTCTTATTGAGTCCATATGTTAACTTCTTATTGAGTCCATATGTGAACTTCTTTTTGAGTCCATATGTGAACTTCTTATTGAGTCCATATGTGAACTTCTTATTGAGTCCATATGTGAACTTCTTATTGAGTCCATATGTGAACTTCTTATTGAGTCCATATGTGAACTTCTTTTTGCTGGTGACTGTGCTCTCAATGCCCATTCAGAGACTGAAATGCATTGTACTATTGACATTACTACAGCGGTTTGCGATAACTGTGGTCTCACAATCTCTAACAGTAAGACTGAAGGGATCCACCAAGCGGCCCTAAGAATGCGCACATTGAGCCTTATATCACTATCAATGATCAGAAGTTGAAGTTGGTGAAACGCTTTGTATACCTTTGCAGCGCACTCTCCAGAGCAGTCCATATTGATAATGAAGTAAACTCGAGAATTGCAAAAATATGTGTAGCATTTGGAGAACTAAGATCCTCAGTTTGGGACCGGAGAGTAATTAATCTTGTAACCAAATTAAAGGTTTAAGCGGCATTCGTCCTACCAACCCTTCTATACGCCTGTGAAGGTTGGCCTGTGTACAATCGACATGTGAAGACACTTGACCACTTTTACGCTACCAAAGGAAAATCTTGAACAAAAAATGACCACATAGAATCATAGATGTAAAAGTTCTTTCGCAGGCTGGCATACCAAGCATCCATACAACTATGTGCAAATCGCATCTTAGGTAGACTGGCCATGGTGTCCGAATGTCAGATGACCGACTTTCAGAGAAAATATTATAATACAAGCTTGAGTCAGTCAAGCTCGCTCGCAGTGACCAAATAACGCGGCATTGACCCTAATAACTGGGACAACATTGCTGCTGATCGCTCCGCACGGGGTAGTAAAATCTCTTCTAGCACGACCCATATATAGCGAACAAGAATCAAGGAAGCTTCACGGAGATGAGCGACACGAAAGACACAAGACTAGCTGCCTCCGTTTGACGTTCAGACAGTGTTTATCTGACTTCAATGTGACCGACGCTTTCAAGCTCGGATTAGTTTGATCAACCACATACGAACCCACTTCCGAATTGACATATGACATGGTGGTCCCCCTTCAAAAAAGATGAGCAAACAACAATAACAACTACAAGCAAAATAGTCATTCTGACACTCGAGGACAAGCCATCCCAAGCCCCATGCAAGATATATACGAAATAGCATGCAGCATCCGAATGCTTTCCTAAAAACAGATCTAGTCCTACAGTGGATTCCGACTCACTGTGTGATCATTGAAAACAAGAAAGCTCACAAATTGCTGGAATTGTCGCCATCCATATAGCTATAAAGACGCAAAGACATTCATCAAACATTCCATGACGACTGAATGAATAGGCCAGCACAAATAATACAATCCAGAAAATAACAGAATAAACAAACAAGGCAGAGATGTGCAAACAAAGATCGTCAGACTCAGAACGGTACATTTCAGACTCAAGATCCACCTTTACAGAATGGGCCTCTGAGACACCATCACATGCTTTTTTGGACCACCCAATCAAACACCAGAACATATCCTGCAGGACTGCCCTACTTATAGAAACCAGAGAGAGGCAATCTGGCCAGGAGAAGCGACCACACTCAACAAAGAGTCGGGGACCGGCGAAGACCTGAAATGCAGTCTCATTTGTGAACCTCATCGGGCTTGAAGAATAGCATCAATTGACCGAAGAAAAAGAAAACGATATGCCTATCTATTATTTCTGTGTGATGTCGTCGTACTCTTCGAACATGAGATCTTCATTGCCTTTAATGTTGCCTGTTCTTCGTCATATTCTATTTCTGCCTCCTGATTCGTGTTCTTTTGAGGATTTATTGGAGAGAAAATCTTGAACTAGAAGTGTAGTTATTCGAGGTCAAAATATAGCTTATATTACGGTTGGTATAGTTAGAAAGCTAGTAGTTTGATCTCAGCAGACGGTCCCTTCCTCTTGTTCATTGTGATTCTTTCCTGTCGGCTCTCTGCCACGGATGTTTTTCGACGAGCGTCCCGGATGCTCGTAGTTATTACTTGAATAAAATTGATGTGTTTATAGCGGGCCTCGACTGTCGGAGTTCTGGTGCCTAGAATAATGGAAATGAACTAGGTTTTATATTGTTGCTTTTCCGACTTGGAGGCAATGATTGAGAGGGAAAAAACGTGAGCATTCGTATTGCAGCGTTATAAGTGATATGCTTGAGTCGCCACAAGTCGAGCTGCTGTTAAGACAAATTTCATAAATCAAGAAGATAAATCATGGCTATAAGGGTGATTATATACGGTCGTAGTTCTGACCATACTATACCGTACCGAGTAGCAACTCGGATGAGTTGTTTCGAAGACTTTGTGGACAACTTCCGAGTAACAACAATGTCTGGGTTACGAGGGAAGTATGATTGCGAAGCTGAAACTTAAAGGATTTGACTGACGGACACCAACAGGAGAGCAGCTTGCCACTTAATTTGACTCAACAAAGTAATACTTCAACAGTATAGACATTGTAAGTGTCGACATGTTAATTTATTCTTTCATGATTCGATGAGTGGTTGAGAAAATTCCTTAATCTCTTGTTACCTGCATACATCGGTAACGAACGAGAATCTAGAGTGTTAAATAGTTCACTTGTGCTTGTTGCGTTTGTGCAAGTTCTTAAAGGGATAAGTGGCAATTAGGCACACGTGATTGGGCACAACAGGTCTTTGATGTCCTTAGATGTTCCGTGCTGCACGCGCGCCACAGCGAATTGTTCAGCATATATGTCTCTCTGGTCTTGAGGGTTTAGGAAAACCGCTGAAACTCTTTCGTTATAGGGATTATGACTCGCAATTCTTTCTGATGAGAGAGGAATATCCAGTTACCACCTGACTCAATAAATAATTCTAAGTTTATAGAGGACAACTCATGAAAACTCGCTGCTTTTTGTGAAACCCTATCCCGTTCTTGGCTAGCTCAGGTGTGTTTAAACGCTCAAGTGATACACCTGGGTGATTGCGAGGCAAGTTATGCCCGATCAAATATGTAATAACATACATCCCCCTACGAAGCATATATCATAAAGCTTGTGTTGCAAAGACACAACTCTGTGTTTGTTTTCAGACTCGATTGAGCGTTCATATAAAATAAGTGGAATGGGTTGCACATGAAAAAAACAACTTCCGTGTCGATCTTCGTATACACCGTCACTGCACCCATGGTAGTGGGAGATTGAGATCGAACGAAGGGTTCGATTCCGGAGAGGGAGCATGAGAAACGGCTACCACATCCAAGGAAGGCAGCAGGCGCGCAACTTACCCACTCCCGGCACGGGGAGGTAGTGACGAAAAATAACAATACGGGACTCTTTCGAGGCCCCGTAATTGGAATGAGTACACTTTAAACCCTTTAACGAGGATCTATTGGAGGGCAAGTCTGGTGCCAGCAGCCGCGGTAATTCCAGCTCCAATAGCGTATATTAAAGTTGTTGCAGTTAAAAAGCTCGTAGTTGGATCTCAGGCGCAGGCGGGCGGTCCGGCTCGCGCCGGTTCACTGCCCGTTGTCTCCTGCCCTACCGTCTGCCGGCTCTCTCCCACGGGTGCTCTTCGCTGAGCGTCCTGGGTGGCCGGCGCGTTTACTTTGAAAAAATCAGATACCGTCGTAGTTCTGACCATAAACGATGCCGACTAGCGATCCGCAGGAGTTGCTTCGATGACTCTGCGGGCAGCTTCCGGGAAACCAAAGTGTTTGGGTTCCGGGGGAAGTATGGTTGCAAAGCTGAAACTTAAAGGAATTGACGGAAGGGCACCACCAGGAGTGGAGCCTGCGGCTTAATTTGACTCAACACGGCCAACACTGAAATTATTGACATGCCGAGACCACTCTTCTGGGGCCTAATATGGAACTGGTGCTGGACTTAGACCCCCAGAAATCTGGGGTTATGCCCCCTGTGGCTCGGTTTTGTCTGCATCCAGTGTTTGATAAAGGAATTGACGGAAGAGCACTATCAGGAGTGGAGCCTGAGACCTAAGTTAACTTACCACGCCAATAATGCAGAATGACTATCAAAAAGTACACCTTCGTGGGGTCTAATAGAGAACATGTGCTGGAATTAGACCCTCGAAAATTTTGGGGCTACCCTCTTGATTGTCTCGCTAAGGGAATTGACGGAAGGGCACCACCAGGTGTGGAACCCGCGGCTTAATTTGACTGAACACGCCAATACTGTAGAACAACTGACAAATCGAGAGCACTGCCGTTTGGGTCTAATAATGAACGTACGCTGGTATTAGACTCACGGATGACAAGTCAGCTCTCAAACACTCAAATGAAAGAACGCTACGGAAATCGTGTTTAACTCCGCAGAAACCGCAGATCTCAAATACCTGGTCATTGACAAACAAAAGCCCTCAATAAATTCGTCTGACCAAATAGTGAACGGGTGCTGGAAATAGATCATCTGAAGACAGGTCAGTTTTACCCTACAAATGACAGGGCGTTGCTACGGAAAACCAGCTCAAATCGAGAGGAGCCGCAGACACTTTGGTCCACGTACCAGGCTGATAAGCCAAGGGCGCGAGGCTACCATGTGGGGGATTACGGCCGAACCCTTGTAAGCCGCAATCCCGCCCAAAATCTCAGCACCACTGCAATGGGAGGCTCCTACATGCTCGAGACCTGGGGCTTGCGCCCCAGCCCTATCAGGTAGAGCCACAGTAAGAGGTTCTTGCCGCCCGCCAATCAAAGCGGGCGGACAACTGCTTGATACTCACCCTATACGGCGATAGGGTGCGAAAAAACACCAACCAAAGACTTAGAACCTGGTCGGGGTGTCGAAAACAGTAGAGCAGCCACCTCACTGTGAACTGTCAAGACTCAACCACTGACCATGAGAGTTGTCCGCACACCAGGCGATCAACATCTCTCTGACATTACCAGGCTTGTCCTCTGGCGAAATGCACTCCGGCTACGATATCTACCTCTGTACGTTATCAGCCATAACTATCATGCTGGACGCAGAAGAGATGCAGACCAGCGGACATTGCACACCTGCCCCACTGTGTCAACACCCCAGGTGGCGGGGAATGCTAGGCGTACCATCCCTGCATAGAAGCCAAGAAAACAAAGGGAAAAAGAGATACCCCACTCACATGCAAAT
The DNA here is from genome assembly GCA_036924085.1 of Ariolimax columbianus. NCBI lineage: Eukaryota > Metazoa > Mollusca > Gastropoda > Stylommatophora > Arionidae > Ariolimax > Ariolimax columbianus. Next base: position 26,295,264 of record JAVGWX010000016.1, on the reverse strand, counting down.
GCTTCGTTTCTGGCAGGACGTGACGATCCTGGGATACAGACACACTGGACTGCCTCTCTTCCGGGTAAACCAGTCCATCTCATATATCATATCATCATTGCACCCTATAGACACGAGTAGTGAAGACTCGAAAGTCTGGTAAGACAACTTCCATAGGAGAGAAAACTCTGATCGTAAACAACTGCTGCCTTGCAGATAGGCTGGGGACAGCCAAAGGCTAAGGAGGGCATCCCTACAGAAACGCCTGTTGAAATCGGATGCACGGGGCCGCAAGCCTAACAAAACAGTGCAACGTAAATCACAGTATGATGGCAGCACAACCTATTCGAAAAACGTATGGCGCTCATCCTGAGGAGACCCGCCAGGCAGCGATAGCGCCGGGCCTCACGCCTCGAAGGGGCCCACCCTTGACTACTGGTGTTCACCCACCCATGTGTCGTGGAGTCAAGGCACATGGCTATGGGGTAACGTCTATTGGCCAAAACCTCAAGACCCTCAAAATACTACAGTGGAATGCGGAGGGAGTCATTAACAAAAAACTTTCCCTAACACACCACCTGCATGAAGGTAAGATTGACGTGGCATGTATCCAGGAAACGCACCTCAACAATAACCATAAATTCTCAATCAGAGGATACCAGACCTTCCGTCTAGATAGAGAAGGCCACAAAGGAGGGGTCCTGATACTGACCAGAAACAGCATACCGAGTAGCGCGGTACCTGTCAATCACACCGGACAAGCAGAAATTGTAGGAGTTGACATAATGGCTCAAGAGACGAAACTCCGCATTTTCAATCTGTACGGACCACCAAACAGAGACCTATCGCTCTCGAGTATGGAGGTCAGAGACTCCAACTGCATAGTAGTTGGAGATTTCAACAGCCACTCGGAGAGATGGGGATACTCTGACACAGACAGTAGAGGTGACGAAGTGGAAGATTGGGAGATAGATGCAAATCTCTCCCTAATCAATAGGCCGGAGGATAGCCCTAGCTTCTATTCAAGAACATGGCATACCACCTCGACTCCAGATTTGGCCTTCTCCACACAGGACATACACTATAAAATAGACCGCCAGGTGCTGAACCAACTGGCAGGTAGCGACCACAGGCCGATCAGGCTAACCATTGACATGGAAGTAAGCCCACAGGAAACAGAACCGCTCCCACGTTGGAATTACAAACGAGCCGACTGGGACAGATTTGCAATCCTGACAGATGGGCTGTGTGAAACCATCAACACACGAAACACCAAAATGAAGCCCATGGTGGAGAGCCTAAGCAAGGCAATAATGCAAGCCGCCACTGAAACCATCCCAAGAGGAGCTAGGAAAAACTATAAGCCCTACTGGAATGATGAGTTACAGAAAGTGGAAGATGCAGTAACAAATGCTAGGAACATGGCAGAACGAGAAAAATCCATGGAGGCAAACATCGCCCTCAAAGCCGCCGCGGCGAAGTACAAACACACTCTCAAGCAAACAGCAAGAGAAAGTTGGAAAAATAAAACGGAAAGTCTGAACCTGGACAAAGACGGGAACAAGCTATGGAAGCTAGTCAGAGCCATGAACGACGAAACCCCGTCAAATAAACAAATTACTATCAAGCAGGGCGAGAACTTGATCACAGGTAAGAAAGCCGCAAACGCCTTTGTCGATCACTATGCCAGAGCAAACCACATCAAGGTCCCTGCAGATAAGCATACAGACATTAGCGAAGAGCTAAAGGGACACGAGAACATAAATACGGCTCCTGAAGAGCACATGATGGCCAAACTAACAATGCGCGAAATGGAAGAGGCTATGAGTACACTAAAGAAAAGGAAATCTCCCGGAAAAGATGGGATAACAAACGAAATGCTGATGGGGCTGGGCCAAACAGCGAAGAAGAAACTACTATCAGTCCTGAACCAAAGCTGGAAAAGGGGTATTGTACCCCAGGCATGGAAAGATGCAATACTGGTACCAGTACCAAAAACAGGGAAGGACAAAACAGATCCAAATGGATACAGGCCCATAAGCCTACTGAGCTGTGTTGGCAAGCTGATGGAACGGATGATAAACACCAGACTGATGTGGCATCTGGAAGAAAAACGAATACTAATTCCACAGCAAGCCGGCTTTAGACAGCACAGATCCACTGAGGACCAGTTCATCCTCATAGCCCAGGAGATAGAAGATGCCTACCAGGCACAGAAACACACAGTAGCTGTTTGGGTGGATCTGGAAAAGGCATTTGACAAAGTCTGGAAGGATGGACTTAGAGTCAAGCTAAGAAGAAGTGATGTCTGTGGGAAGATGTACAAGTGGATCAACCACTACCTCAAACAAAGAACGGCCAGAGTCCAAGTACAAGGGCAGATGAGCAAAAAGGTGACACTCGAGCAGGGAGTACCCCAAGGGGGAGTATTGTCACCCACACTCTTCCTGGTATATATAAACGATATTACAGAGAATATACCAAGAAGATTCCATAGCTCAATGTTTGCAGACGATCTGGCTATGTGGACCTCTGAAAAGAATCTCACCATAGCAAGAAATCGGATGCAGACGGCCCTAACATCGCTGGAAGAATGGGCGAACTCATGGCTGGTCAAAATAAACGAGGAGAAAACCACGTGCACAATATTCTCGCTCTCATTAAAACCCCAAAGTACCAAATTAAGGCTAAATGGCAAAATCCTGCAGCCAAACGACAACCCAACCTATCTGGGAGTCACATTTGATCGGCGCATGACATGGAAAAGTCAGATTGAGAGAAACCGAATGAAAGCCAGAGAAAGAATGGCGATCATGAGGAAACTTGCTGGCACAAGCTGGGGAGCAGACGAAGGCATACTAAAGAAACTGTACACTGGAAGAGTGAGACCAGTTCTCGAGTATGGCATTGCGGCATGGACAACCGCAGCGAAGGCGAACTTCGATAAAGTTAACAAACTTCAAAACCAAGCCATGAGAATTATAACAGGTGGCATGAAGTCAACGCCAATTGTAGAACTTGAAAAGATTACAAAACTGCAATCCATGACCGATAGAAGAGACTGCAGAGCCCAGCTGCAGTCAGAGAAACTCAGAAACCCATCCAATGTACCAGAGACTAAACAATTTGGGAAATGGGAAACTAAAGCGGAGAAACTTTGCAGAAATAGCCAAAGCAAAGATGCACGAAGATCCCATAAACGCACTAACAACACCAAAATCCATCACTACTGTACGAAAACCTACTTGGAGGCAGGATATATTTCCAGAGGTGGTAGAAAATATACCAGGTATTGCAAACAAAAACTGCCAGAGTGAAAAAGAAAGGAGAGACACTACCCTAAGCTTCATAACGAAAAGCTACCCAAGCATGGACTGGACCCATGCATACACCGACGGTTCTGTAACAAACACTACACAGAACGGAGGGGCAGGAGCATTCCTGAACCTACCAAATGGCAGAAAAATAACACTGTCATTCGCTACTGGTAAGTACACAAGCAATTTCAGAGCAGAGGCAGAGGCACTGAGGGCGGCAGTGGAAGAAATGGTAACACACAGTGAAAATGAGAGCCATATAGTCCTGCTGACAGATGCTCTCGAAGTAGTCACAGCGCTAAAAAGCCAGAAAAACACTGAGCTTAATGACTTAAGAGCAGCACTCTGCAAACTGTGCCAGCAGTCCGCACCAAAAAGGGTAGTGGTACAGTGGGTCCCGTCACACTGCAACATCCAAGGCAACGAGGAGGCAGACAGACTGGCAAAAGAAGGTGCAAGGCTACCACAAACAGATACCAGTATGACGTACGAAGAGTCAAAACGGCTTATCAAAGCCAGATATATGTCCAAATGGGAAACCGAACATACTGGTTACACCAAAAACGATGCCTATTACCAGTTGAACCGAAGAGAGCAGGTCGTTGTCTTCAGACTTCGCACTGGCCACAACAGACTGAGGTACCACCTATTCAACAAATTGAAGATAGGGTGTACCGACGAATGCCCGTGCGGTTTTGGTAAAATGACCACTGAACATCTGCTGCATAACTGCCCGACATACGAGGATCAGAGAGAGCAGATGTGGCCATTGCCAGTGGAACTGCAAGACAAGCTCTATGGTAGTGGCGAGAGTCTCAGGATGACCGCCGCTTTTTTCGAGAAAATAATGGTTACTGTCTGACTGTGTACGCAGAAGAAGAAGAAGAAGAAGAACGAAGAAGAAACAGAAGAAGAAGAGGCACTTTAAGTTTGAGAGTTGTCTACCAGTGCATGTTTATTGCATGGTCTGTATACAACACATACTCAAGAGCAGTTGTCTACTAGTGCATGTTTATTGCATGGTCTGTATACAACACATGCTCAAGAGCAGTTGTCTACCAGTGCATGTTTATTGCATGGTCTGTATACAACACATACTCAAGAGCAGTTGTCTACTAGTGCATGTTTATTGCGTGGTATGTATACAACACATACTCAAGAGCAGTTGTCTACCAGTGCATATTTATTGCATGGTCTGAATACAACACATGCTCAAGAGCAGTTGTCTACCAGTGCATGTTTATTGCATGGTCTGTATACAACACATGCTCAAGAGCAGTTGTCTACCAGTGCATGTTTATTGCATGGTCTGTATACAACACATACTCAAGAGCAGTTGTCTACCAGTGCATGTTTATTGCATGGTCTGTATAAAACACATGCTCAAGAGCAGTTGTCTACCAGTGCATGTTTATTGCATGGTCTGTATACAACACATACTCAAGAGCAGTTGTCTACCAGTGCATGTTTATTGCATGGTCTGTATACAATACATGCTCAAGAGCAGTTGTCTACCAGTGCATGTTTATTGCATGGTCTGTATACAACACATGCTCATGAGCAGTTGTCTACCAGTGCATGTTTATTGCATGGTCTGTATACAACACATGCTCAAGAGCAGTTGTCTACCAGTGCATGTTTATTGCATGGTCTGTATACAACACATGCTCAAGAGCAGTTGTCTACCAGTGCATGTTTATTGCATGGTCTGTATACAACACATGCTCAAGAGCAGTTGTCTACCAGTGCATGTTTATTGCATGGTCTGTATACAACACATGCTCAAGAGCAGTTGTCTACCAGTGCATGTTTATTGCGTGGTCTGTATACAACACATACTCAAGAGCAGTTGTCTACCAGTGCATGTTTATTGCATGGTCTGTATACAACACATGCTCAAGAGCAGTTGTCTACCAGTGCATGTTTATTGCATGGTCTGTATACAACACATACTCAAGAGCAGTTGTCTACTAGTGCATGTTTATTGCGTGGTCTGTATACAACACATGCTCAAGAGCAGTTGTCTACCAGTGCATGTTTATTGCATCGTCTGTGTACAACACATACTCAAGAGCAGTTGTCTACCAGTGCATGTTTATTGCATGGTCTGTATACAACACATACTCAAGAGCAGTTGTCTACCAGTGCATGTTTATTGCATGGTCTGTATACAACACATACTTAAGAGCAGTTGTCTACCAGTGCATGTTTATTGCATGGTCTGTATACAACACATGCTCAAGAGCAGTTGTCTACCAGTGCATGTTTATTGCATGGTCTGTATACAACACATACTCAAGAGCAGTTGTCTACCAGTGCATGTTTATTGCATGGTCTGTATACAACACATACTCAAGAGCAGTTGTCTACCAGTGCATGTTTATTGCATGGTCTGTATACAACACATGCTCAAGAGCAGTTGTCTACCAGTGCATGTTTATTGCATGGTCTGTATACAACACATGCTCAAGAGCAGTTGTCTACCAGTGCATGTACATTGCATGGTCTGTATACAACACATGCTCAAGAGCAGTTGTCTACCAGTGCATGTTTATTGCATGGTCTGTATACAACACATGCTCAAGAGCAGTTGTCTACCAGTGCATGTTTATTGCATGGTCTGTATACAACACATGCTCAAGAGCAGTTGTCTACCAGTGCATGTTTATTGCATGGTCTGTATACAACACATACTCAAGAGCAGTTGTCTACCAGTGCATGTTTATTGCATGGTCTGTATACAACACATACTCAAGAGCAGTTGTCTACCAGTGCATGTTTATTGCATGGTCTGTATACAACACATGCTCAAGAGCAGTTGTCTACCAGTGCATGTTTATTGCGTGGTCTGTATACAACACATGCTCAAGAGCAGTTGTCTACCAGTGCATGTTTATTGCGTGGTCTGTATACAACACATGCTCAAGAGCAGTTGTCTACCAGTGCATGTTTATTGCATTGTCTGTATACAACACATGCTCAAGAGCAGTTGTCTACCAGTGCATGTTTATTGCATGGTCTGTATACAACACATACTCAAGAGCAGTTGTCTACCAGTGCATGTTTATTGCATGGTCTGTATACAACACATGCTCAAGAGCAGTTGTCTACCAGTGCATGTTTATTGCATGGTCTGTATACACCACATGCTCAAGAGCAGTTGTCTACCAGTGCATGTTTATTGCATGGTCTGTATACAACACATGCTCAAGAGCAGTTGTCTACCAGTGCATGTTTATTGCATCGTCTGTGTACAACACATACTCAAGAGCAGTTGTCTACCAGTGCATGTTTATTGCATGGTCTGTATACAACACATACTCAAGAGCAGTTGTCTACCAGTGCATGTTTATTGCATGGTCTGTATACAACACATACTCAAGAGCAGTTGTCTACCAGTGCATGTTTATTGCATGGTCTGTATACAACACATGCTCAAGAGCAGTTGTCTACTAGTGCATGTTTATTGCATGGTCTGTATACAACACATACTCAAGAGCAGTTGTCTACCAGTGCATGTTTATTGCATGGTCTGTATACAACACATGCTCAAGAGCAGTTGTCTACCAGTGCATGTTTATTGCTTGGTCTGTATACAACACATGCTCAAGAGCAGTTATCTACCAGTGCATGTTTATTGCATGGTCTGTATACAACACATACTCAAGAGCAGTTGTCTACCAGTGCATGTTTATTGCTTGGTCTGTATACAACACATGCTCAAGAGCAGTTGTCTACCAGTGCATGTTTATTGCATGGTCTGTATACAACACATGCTCAAGAGCAGTTGTCTACCAGTGCATGTACATTGCATGGTCTGTATACAACACATGCTCAAGAGCAGTTGTCTACCAGTGCATGTTTATTGCATGGTCTGTATACAACACATGCTCAAGAGCAGTTGTCTACCAGTGCATGTTTATTGCGTGGTCTGTATACAACACATGCTCAAGAGCAGTTGTCTACCAGTGCATGTTTATTGCGTGGTCTGTATACAACACATGCTCAAGAGCAGTTGTCTACCAGTGCATGTTTATTGCATGGTCTGTATACAACACATGCTCAAGAGCAGTTGTCTACCAGTGCATGTTTATTGCATGGTCTGTATACAACACATGCTCAAGAGCAGTTGTCTACCAGTGCATGTTTATTGCATGGTCTGTATACAACACATGCTCAAGAGCAGTTGTCTACCAGTGCATGTTTATTGCGTGGTCTGTATACAACACATACTCAAGAGCAGTTGTCTACCAGTGCATGTTTATTGCATGGTCTGTATACAACACATGCTCAAGAGCAGTTGTCTACCAGTGCATGTTTATTGCATGGTCTGTATACAACACATACTCAAGAGCAGTTGTCTACTAGTGCATGTTTATTGCGTGGTCTGTATACAACACATGCTCAAGAGCAGTTGTCTACCAGTGCATGTTTATTGCATCGTCTGTGTACAACACATACTCAAGAGCAGTTGTCTACCAGTGCATGTTTATTGCATGGTCTGTATACAACACATACTCAAGAGCAGTTGTCTACCAGTGCATGTTTATTGCATGGTCTGTATACAACACATACTCAAGAGCAGTTGTCTACCAGTGCATGTTTATTGCATGGTCTGTATACAACACATGCTCAAGAGCAGTTGTCTACCAGTGCATGTTTATTGCATGGTCTGTATACAACACATACTCAAGAGCAGTTGTCTACCAGTGCATGTTTATTGCATGGTCTGTATACAACACATGCTCAAGAGCAGTTGTCTACCAGTGCATGTTTATTGCATGGTCTGTATACAACACATGCTCAAGAGCAGTTGTCTACCAGTGCATGTACATTGCATGGTCTGTATACAACACATGCTCAAGAGCAGTTGTCTACCAGTGCATGTTTATTGCATGGTCTGTATACAACACATGCTCAAGAGCAGTTGTCTACCAGTGCATGTTTATTGCATGGTCTGTATACAACACATGCTCAAGAGCAGTTGTCTACCAGTGCATGTTTATTGCATGGTCTGTATACAACACATACTCAAGAGCAGTTGTCTACCAGTGCATGTTTATTGCATGGTCTGTATACAACACATACTCAAGAGCAGTTGTCTACCAGTGCATGTTTATTGCATGGTCTGTATACAACACATGCTCAAGAGCAGTTGTCTACCAGTGCATGTTTATTGCGTGGTCTGTATACAACACATGCTCAAGAGCAGTTGTCTACCAGTGCATGTTTATTGCGTGGTCTGTATACAACACATGCTCAAGAGCAGTTGTCTACCAGTGCATGTTTATTGCATTGTCTGTATACAACACATGCTCAAGAGCAGTTGTCTACCAGTGCATGTTTATTGCATGGTCTGTATACAACACATACACAAGAGCAGTTGTCTACCAGTGCATGTTTATTGCATGGTCTGTATACAACACATGCTCAAGAGCAGTTGTCTACCAGTGCATGTTTATTGCATGGTCTGTATACACCACATGCTCAAGAGCAGTTGTCTACCAGTGCATGTTTATTGCATGGTCTGTATACAACACATGCTCAAGAGCAGTTGTCTACCAGTGCATGTTTATTGCATCGTCTGTGTACAACACATACTCAAGAGCAGTTGTCTACCAGTGCATGTTTATTGCATGGTCTGTATACAACACATACTCAAGAGCAGTTGTCTACCAGTGCATGTTTATTGCATGGTCTGTATACAACACATACTCAAGAGCAGTTGTCTACCAGTGCATGTTTATTGCATGGTCTGTATACATCACATACTCAAGAGCAGTTGTCTACCAGTGCATGTTTATTGCATGGTCTGTATACAACACATACTCAAGAGCAGTTGTCTACCAGTGCATGTTTATTGCATGGTCTGTATACAACACATACTCAAGAGCAGTTGTCTACCAGTGCATGTTTATTGCATGGTCTGTATACAACACATACTCAAGAGCAGTTGTCTACCAGTGCATGTTTATTGCATGGTCTGTATACAACACATGCTCAAGAGCAGTTGTCTACCAGTGCATGTTTATTGCATGGTCTGTATACAACACATACTCAAGAGCAGTTGTCTACCAGTGCATGTTTATTGCATGGTCTGTATACAACACATGCTTAAGAGCAGTTGTCTACCAGTGCATGTTTATTGCATGGTCTGTATACAACACATGCTCAAGAGCAGTTGTCTACCAGTGCATGTTTATTGCATGGTCTGTATACAATACATACTCAAGAGCAGTTGTCTACCAGTGCATGTTTATTGCATGGTCTGTATACAACACATGCTCAAGAGCGGTTGTCTACCAGTGCATGTTTGTTGCATGGTCTGTGTACAACACATACTCAAGAGCAGTTGTCTACCAGTGCATTTTTATTGCATGGTCTGTATACAACACATGCTCAAGAGCAGTTGTCTACCAGTGCATGTTTATTGCATGGTCTGTATACAACACATACTCAAGAGCAGTTGTCTACCAGTGCATGTTTATTGCATGGTCTGTATACAACACATGCTCAAGAGCAGTTGTCTACCAGTGCATGTTTATTGCATGGTCTGTATACAACACATACTCAAGAGCAGTTGTCTACCAGTGCATGTTTATTGCATGGTCTGTATACAACACATACTCAAGAGCAGTTGTCTACCAGTGCATGTTTATTGCATGGTCTGTATACAACACATGCTCAAGAGCAGTTGTCTACCAGTGCATGTTTATTGCCTGGTTTGTATACAACACATGCTCAAGAGCAGTTGTCTACCAGTGCATGTTTATTGCATGGTCTGTATACAACACATGCTCAAGAGCAGTTGTCTACCAGTGCATGTTTATTGCATGGTCTGTATACAACACATGCTCAAGAGCAGTTGTCTACCAGTGCATGTTTATTGCGTGGTCTGTATACAACACATGCTCAAGAGCAGTTGTCTACCAGTGCATGTTTATTGCGTGGTCTGTATACAACACATGCTCAAGAGCAGTTGCCTACCAGTGCATGTTTATTGCATTGTCTGTATACAACACATGCTCAAGAGCAGTTGCCTACCAGTGCATGTTTATTGCATGGTCTGTATACAACACATACTCAAGAGCAGTTGTCTACCAGTGCATGTTTATTGCATGGTCTGTATACAACACATACTCAAGAGCAGTTGTCTACCAGTGCATGTTTATTGCATGGTCTGTATACAACACATGCTCAAGAGCAGTTGTCTACCAGTGCATGTTTATTGCATGGTCTGTATACAACACATGCTCAAGAGCAGTTGTCTACCAGTGCATGTTTATTGCATGGTCTGTATACAACACATGCTCAAGAGCAGTTGTCTACCAGTGCATGTTTATTGCATGGTCTGTATACAACACATACTCAAGAGCAGTTGTCTACCAGTGCATGTTTATTGCATGGTCTGTATACAACACATACTCAAGAGCAGTTGTCTACCAGTGCATGTTTATTGCATGGTCTGTATACAACACATGCTCAAGAGCAGTTGTCTACCAGTGCATGTTTATTGCGTGGTCTGTATACAACACATGCTCAAGAGCAGTTGTCTACCAGTGCATGTTTATTGCATCGTCTGTGTACAACACATACTCAAGAGCAGTTGTCTACCAGTGCATGTTTATTGCATGGTCTGTATACAACACATACTCAAGAGCAGTTGTCTACCAGTGCATGTTTATTGCATGGTCTGTATACAACACATACTCAAGAGCAGTTGTCTACCAGTGCATGTTTATTGCATGGTCTGTATACAACACATACTCAAGAGCAGTTGTCTACCAGTGCATGTTTATTGCATGGTCTGTATACAACACATACTCAAGAGCAGTTGTCTACCAGTGCATGTTTATTGCATGGTCTGTATACAACACATACTCAAGAGCAGTTGTCTACCAGTGCATGTTTATTGCATGGTCTGTATACAACACATACTCAAGAGCAGTTGTCTACCAGTGCATGTTTATTGCATGGTCTGTATACAACACATGCTCAAGAGCAGTTGTCTACCAGTGCATGTTTATTGCATGGTCTGTATACAACACATGCTCAAGAGCAGTTGTCTACCAGTGCATGTTTATTGCATGGTCTGTATACAACACATACTCAAGAGCAGTTGTCTACCAGTGCATGTTTATTGCATGGTCTGTATACAACACATGCTTAAGAGCAGTTGTCTACCAGTGCATGTTTATTGCATGGTCTGTATACAACACATGCTCAAGAGCAGTTGTCTACCAGTGCATGTTTATTGCATGGTCTGTATACAACACATACTCAAGAGCAGTTGTCTACCAGTGCATGTTTATTGCATGGTCTGTATACAACACATACTCAAGAGCAGTTGTCTACCAGTGCATGTTTATTGCATGGTCTGTATACAACACATACTCAAGAGCAGTTGTCTACCAGTGCATGTTTATTGCATGGTCTGTATACAACACATACTCAAGAGCAGTTGTCTACCAGTGCATGTTTATTGCATGGTCTGTATACAACACATGCTCAAGAGCAGTTGTCTACCAGTGCATGTTTATTGCATGGTCTGTATACAACACATGCTCAAGAGCAGTTGTCTACCAGTGCATGTTTATTGCATGGTCTGTATACAACACATACTCAAGAGCAGTTGTCTACCAGTGCATGTTTATTGCATGGTCTGTATACAACACATGCTTAAGAGCAGTTGTCTACCAGTGCATGTTTATTGCATGGTCTGTATACAACACATGCTCAAGAGCAGTTGTCTACCAGTGCATGTTTATTGCATGGTCTGTATACAATACATACTCAAGAGCAGTTGTCTACCAGTGCATGTTTATTGCATGGTCTGTATACAACACATGCTCAAGAGCGGTTGTCTACCAGTGCATGTTTGTTGCATGGTCTGTGTACAACACATACTCAAGAGCAGTTGTCTACCAGTGCATTTTTATTGCATGGTCTGTATACAACACATGCTCAAGAGCAGTTGTCTACCAGTGCATGTTTATTGCATGGTCTGTATACAACACATACTCAAGAGCAGTTGTCTACCAGTGCATGTTTATTGCATGGTCTGTATACAACACATGCTCAAGAGCAGTTGTCTACCAGTGCATGTTTATTGCATGGTCTGTATACAACACATACTCAAGAGCAGTTGTCTACCAGTGCATGTTTATTGCATGGTCTGTATACAACACATACTCAAGAGCAGTTGTCTACCAGTGCATGTTTATTGCATGGTCTGTATACAACACATGCTCAAGAGCAGTTGTCTACCAGTGCATGTTTATTGCCTGGTTTGTATACAACACATGCTCAAGAGCAGTTGTCTACCAGTGCATGTTTATTGCATGGTCTGTATACAACACATGCTCAAGAGCAGTTGTCTACCAGTGCATGTTTATTGCATGGTCTGTATACAACACATGCTCAAGAGCAGTTGTCTACCAGTGCATGTTTATTGCGTGGTCTGTATACAACACAT